>VZRZ01007311.1:156322-317149 GCA_013398175.1 Climacteris rufus
AAAACATACAAAGTAAAATTGTTAGCTGACTCAAATCATTGATAAAAGTTTTAGCCCTGGAGCACTGCTCAAAGTGAATTTTATGCCTCCCAAAAACAGAGGATAGAAGAAGAGGGTTTTGAAGAGCAAATCCCTGAGAAAGGATGTTTATTTGATTAGGAACTGTGGTTTCACAACCTGGTCAACTTGTATTATTTGGTCCCTCCATCTTCTTGCTCCTGAGTTTCCTACTTCTCAACGCCTTTCATCTCAAAATGCTGCCATCTGCAGAAGGGAGGGATCTAAACTTAGTATTTGTTCAAAGATGTGGGAATTGATTTTTCTGTATGTCCAGCTTCTTCCACACAGGTATTTTGATTCTCTCTGGTAGGTTTATATACTTGTGGAATACAGTTCTTGCTACACAATTTTCAAGGCCAGGAAAAAATTACCTTGTCAAAGATCCTCACAATTTAAAAATTATAAAAACTTACACTGAATGAATTTTGAGACTTAAGAATTCCCTCACTGAGACGACTCTGCTTGGAGAAAGGTTTTGACTTTACAGATATAAACAGGGAAGGTATATCCCAGGATATACTAAGTCCAGGACTCATATTTCACTAAAACAGAGCCCTAAAGCCAAGAAAACTTTTTTGTAAACAGTTGGCGGAGATTTAGATACTGACTGAATCTATTTGTCACACAGTGGTGCTTATTGAGCTGTTAAGTCCATGTTATGAAAAGGCAGGTCATTAGAAGAGCAGTGCTGTGCTGACAAAAATAAAAGGTGTGAGAGGTGGCAATGGCTGGGAAGGAAAAACATTTCAGTTTATTTTTCCCATTTTAAACAGCACAAAAGTAAAGTGTTTAATTAATTGTTTGCACTGCATTTAACAACTTTGCATTAGTTCATTTGCTTAAGTGCAGCAGCAATCAAGAACACATTAGCTAATGCCGCCGCTCAGTGAGGGAGGAGGCTACAGGCAGGTGCTGGGGTCAGTGTGTGCAGAATCAGGGGACCATCAGTCTCCTCCTGTTTTAATTTGTCTGCAGGAGTTTTCCAGAGTCACAGCAGCACAGTTGGAGTCACCAGCCATTTCCAGCTGGAGCATTGAGGGTTTTTATGAGTAGATCCAGCTGGAAAAGGTCTGAAGTCAAAGAAGTGTATACTGATGAGTGACACATTGCACTGCCCTCCTGCCAGTCTCTATTAATTCTGCTGTGTGCTTCATCCCCCGCCAAGAAGGATGGTAAAAAAATGAGGGCACTGTGCAGGAGCTATGGAGATTTGAATTAATTTACTTCTCCTCCCTAAACTCCCTTGAACAAATAATTCATGGCAAGATTTGAGAAGGAAGATGAAGGTACGGTTTCAAACTTTCAAAAGGAGGTTTAAAAGAAGTTATCAAATTATCCTCGTTTGGCTTCACTTGGACCAAGATTCACAGTCTCACACAATTTTCAGATGAAAAATATGAGACATTGAAACTCAGCTTAGGTCTGCCAGATGCATTGCAAATGAAGATTATGAGAACTCTATGGGAAAGTACCTTTAACAGGGGACCACGAAATCTTATTTGTCAAGGGTTTTTTCTCAGAGATTTTCTTTGGTTTATTTTGCTTTCATCAGAATAATGAGGAAGATTTTGGATTTCTTGTATACATCTATTCCAGATACACCTGCCTCAGAGAGGCCAGCTGGGGAGAAGCCAATGTGTCTAAGGTTTTACTTCTGTCATCCAAATATTGAGCTATGGTGAAAATATAAGCTCCTTTTAAAGAGCAATGAGATGTGTTTGAGTAATGGGGAATGAACATGCTGCCCCCATCAGCTGAACAGCAGCAACCAGCCACATACACACTTCAAGTTCATTGAGAATATAACATAAGGCCTTGGTCTGAACCACATTTGCTGGGTACAGGAAGAAGGCAACTGGCCAGTGTGGTGACGCTAAGATGAAGAAAGCACTATGTTTTTTCATCCAGCTGTCTATATTGGGGAATTTGGGGCCAAATACCAATGGATCCTAACATTTTATAGCTTTTCATTTAGGTCCTTTGTTTGGGTGAAAAGTAACCCAAAGCAGTATCACAAGTCTCTGAGTAGGGACCAATAGGAAGAGACCCAGGAAAAGCACCCAAAGCTCTGGATTAAACTAATGAGACACAACAACTGAATGATAGATACATCTTGCTGCATTTGCATACATAAACCAGAACTTGTATGCAGAAACTTTTTATTTTTATTTCTTTTTTTCCTCCCCCTCTCCCTTCTGTCCCTTCTGGGTAATTATATTTCTGTAAAAGCATGTTTAATATTGGCCAATTAAACCTGCTAGCATTCAGCACTTAACAGGCATTTTCTTTCTCTTTTTTTTTTGCTTTTAGAGAACAGGACTTGTGGATGATAATAGCCTTCTCAGCCCAAGAGACTCTTTTTGAATTAAAACAGATAAAGGAAGGGATCATTAAGAACAAATATGAGTTTGATTTTTGGTTTTCAGATACTTAAACTTTTATTTATTTATTTTTATTCCCTGGCATGCTTTAAATCATTCTGCTAAATATATCTACTCTTTTCACCTGATCACAGTGGCAGGCACAGGCAAGAAAAAACAACATATACGTCTGGTGATGCAGGAGAGAAGAAAAGGGTATACAACACGTTCAGAATACCCCCCCTTTAAAAATACAGTGAAAGTCCAGGAACTCTTACTGAATGCAAACCATGACAAAACTGTCTCTTGCTCCTACAGGCTCATGGTGGAACATGCTGTGTTTGCAAACATCTAGTCTGTTCCCTTACCCCACCTCAGGACTCACTATTCCTGAAACTTTAATTGCTCATGCCAGTTTTTGCAGGGGTGCTGCTGGGTTAAAGCTGTTTGTTGCAGGCTGCTATATCTGTAGGGACTGTAGCACCAGCTCACAGACAAAACCTGTGTCAAAGCTTTGGAGTGCCAGGCTGCTGTTGTTATCTATGAGGAAGAAAGAGCACCTGGATGATCCATTCACCACCTCAATGCCACACCTTGCACCTCCTGCTACCACTCTTCGTCTCCTCATCTCTTTTCCCTTCCTGCAGCAGGAATAGTCTGACCATTGTCATCTCCTGGGTGACAATATTCAGCTTTGCCTATGTTTCAGATAAGTGGCCTTGCCCACTCACCACAGCATAGCAGAAACAGGAGGTTCCCCTGAAGCTCCCTGCTCTTAGCAAGAAGCTGGATGCAAAAGTCTTGTCAGTGACAACAACTCCTCTGTGTTGCTTGATCATCCCACTGCCCAGCCCAGCTCTCTCACAACAAAGTACACAGGGCATCCTGACCACTATCCATCTGCATACAAATATACCATTTGAAAAATGTGTTCTGGGAGCCAGAGAAAGATATAAGGCTTTGGGCACCTTTTTCATTTAAAAACTTTTAAAGCATATAAATACCTGTAATTCTCAAATTGGGAGATAAAAAAGAACAGTTGTTTATTAACTATACCACTGCAGAAGTGATCTCTGCAAAAGGATGTAGACTGGGCAGGTGTGAAATCTTCTTTGATTTAAAAGGCAGAAGAAGCTATACAGAGCTTCACTGCTTAGCTGTAATGTTGATATGTTTCAGTCTCTGGAAGTTTTAATATTTCTTCTAGTTTATTACAAAAAAAATTGCACCTGACTGTCATAAATGACTGGAGGAGAGGAGCCAGGAGTGGTATCCTGTCAACTATGGTGCCAACAGAAGATTCCAAGATAGGGTGCTACGACACACACAAACAGATGATCCAAACCTCCAGAGCTGCTATCTTCTTTAGCATCACTATTTACATTCCCATTATTTTTCAATTATTTATTCAAATTCCATTTCAAACCCACGTCAACTTTTAAAACCACTGGATAGTGCAAAATCTGGTCCAAAACTGCGTATAGCAGGGCTACCTAGCCCACTGTCTTCTCTTAAGTTTTCCTTATTTCTTTGTTTTAGATCAATAAAGTTGTAAGATGAAATGCAGCTGAGCTCTTCAAAGGATGGTGGGAACCTGCCAGGAGGTGCAGGTCGTTATGTGTCCCTCTGGTGCTGCTGCTGGCACAAACCCACCACTTTCCCCAAAATGATGTTAGTAAAACAGGTTCAATAAATTCCATGCTCACCAGCCTGAAAGGATCTTCTGCTCACTGGCCTACAGTGCATGTTAAAAGCTTTAACAGGCTTTATATAAAGCTTAGGCCTCAGGTAAAATGTGTGAGTTGGGCTCTGGTTTATCCTTTCACGTGTGAGTTGCTGGCATGCAGTGGGTGAATAGTCAAGGAGGAGATACATCTCTGAAAGGACTGTACAATCCCATTCCTGGTTCAGTCCAGTGCTTAAATCGCTGTGATCCCAGCTAAGGCATCCTACTGCTGCCTGGGAGTACCCAGGCATTCATCAGACCATCAGAAATTGCCTTACATGTCTCCCAGCTGGCAAGAACCTGTGTTTATGGCAACACTCAGGATAGCAAACTTACAAGGACAGCATTTTTACAGTGAAGTTTAGAGCCTCAGTCAAAAATAATGGACCATAATATTCCAAACTGACCATTGGTTCAAGCAGAGGGTTGGCAGTAAAAATGCTTTCCAGTGTCCTGTGTACATCAGACCTATGCAATAATAATCCTGTAAAAAAGAAACATTTAATGAAGTAGCTGAATAAAGGACTTATACAGTGTCCATAGCAGTCAGTGGAAAAACTCCCCTCAATATCAGAAGCTCTGAACCTGCAGCTGTGTCCCACAATATCATGAGGACAGCCCACAGTTCTTGATACCAGAGACAGATGCAGTTTTCAGTAAGGGTAACAATAATTTTCCTATTGCCTCAAAGGTGACAAGCCATAAAAATAGATAACTTGCACCAAAGCTATAACAGCGTTTAAAATGAAAGGACTTCTCTGTTTCCATTAGGCTACATGGGTGTTTTATCTATTGCTAGTACAGGGGAGAGTGAGGACTCCCAGGTTCCTTGCCTAACTGTGCCTTGGAATATCTTCTCAGCTCAGAGGGCATCAGTTTTTGTTTTTGCTCTGTGTCACACAAGGTTTGATGTTATGAGCCAGGCTTGGGGCAGATGAAGTCAACAAATACACTGTTTTAATGACATCTTTCACAGATTTCTTCTGAGATTCCTCCATCTGGTCCTTATGCGCAATTCCTTACTTAGATTTTATTCTGCCAAAGTCTGTGATGAAGAACCAACTCTTCGGCAGAGCTTCCTGCTCTGTCTACTTGCTTTGTTTTGCAAACTAAATAATGATGGTGTATCTTCCACAGCTGGACCATTTGTTCTCATTTTGCAGGGAACTCAGACAACTCTGAGGAACTGCTGTGTCATGACAACAGCAGCTTTGTTCTCAACTAACACACAAGTGTCAGAGGCTTTGACCAAGCACACACATGGCACAAGGCCTGAGATCTGCAGGTCTGATACAGCATATTCCTGCTTTCAGTAGTGAATGAGCTGCTTGATGTAGCTCTTTGCAGCAGGTCCCAAGAAGTGCATCAGAAAATCCTTCCAGTGTGTTGAAGGCAGCATTATGCACCTACAATGTCTCTCTTCAATAAGAGCTGAACCTTTCATTTCATCCATCAGCAGAAGAGAGAAATGAGTTGCTTCACATCACTGCAACTTACTGCTCTCTAACACAAACCTTTGGAAGTTCAGGGAACAGGGATTGCCTGTACTGCATGTGACCAGAGTTAGCATTAACTACAAGGACATTCCAGCTGATAGAAGTAAAGGAATCCACAGTGAGGCCAATTCTTTCCACAATGGAGTTGACAGAAGATGGCAGCCTGTTTAGCCCATAATGAGGGGTTATTGTGATATCCATCAGTATGGCAGGAGGCTCCTGGATGGGTTTCTGAGTGCTGTTATATTATAAATCACTCATGGAAAGAGAAGGAATCCCATATGGAAATGTCCTGGTCTATGGATCAAAGCAGAGGGCTGAATCAGCATGAACCGTCTTTGTCCACATTGCTCATGTGAAAACTGCCTACCCAGCTTAAGAAAAAGTCCTGTTGGTGGTTTCATACACTCTTCTGCTAGGTTGAGGTCTAAATTATCTGCAAAAGATACTGGAAAGTCATATACTGGGATGTTACATACTCCACTGGGCAGCTGCTGGCCCTAGCAGAGCCTGTGATCAAAAGTTTTGTTACCCCAAATGATTGTGAGCCTCAGCATAATGACGGCCCTCAGTGGACAGACTAGGTAAGTGACAGTACAGCATTGGCACTGGTCCCCAGTGCAGCATCAGAGATTAGGATTGGTCCAGTGATAATAAAGTGACAGCGATTATAGCCACCAAACTGCTCATCATTACTCAATGAGTGGTGCCCATGAGCTTTATTCAGTGTTGGCTGCCATTTTGTTGTACAAGACAAATCTTTCTGTACACCTTTTTGGTCTGGAGAGTGTAAATCTCACATGTGGCACAAGCTTCCTAATATTTGTGGTGTAGTCTGAGGATGAATGTGTAGGCTAGGCTAACTTCAACCATATTTTTGCTATTGCGGTGAGAACATTGCTTGGATGACATAATGCTGATAAAGATAGTTACACCTGACTCCTTCAATTCTGCAAAAGCTTTTTTCTTTCTTTTTAACTATTTGCCTTCGAAACACTCATATGAATCTGACTGAGTTTTTCATAAAGAACAGGAGGTCTCTAGAGAGGAAAACCCCAGCATGTTTGGTGTACATTTCAGAGACAGATGCCAGCTTTATAGCAGAAAGTTTGTGTGTAAAACACTCACACATGCCTAAACAAAAGCAGATAAAAATCAAAGCAACAGGTTCTTGGGAAAGTGCAGGATACTAATGAACATTATATATCAAAGACTTAAGGGTACAGTCTCCCTGAGTTTGACAGGGTGTGACTGCCAGGCTTACAGGCCCTGTTCATGGCAGCTCCAAAGAAATAGCAGCACCATTTTCTGAGTTCCCAATACTGACTTGTGCCCAAATATTGTAGTTATTGGGGCCTAAATAGTGCCAAATTCCTAAAGTTTTCATTTTCAGAGAGATTAATCAAATTCTAATGCGTAGCAAATGACAAAAGTTAAAAATAGACTGCAAAATTCAATGGCAGCAACTCCTGTGCCAGCAGAAATGTGTGACATGGGGTGTTATTGTCGTGCAGTACTGGAGATGAAACCGTGCTATGACACCCTGCACTACATAAGAAGATGGGGCAAGACACACAAGAATTATTGTCCTCCAGAAACACCACAGGTTTTATGGAAACCCTTTTTTTATGGAAAAGGACAAAATTGGCATGGGATACTTAGTTTTATTTAAGTCAAAAGACAATTTTATATTTTATATATCTTATATTATGGAAAACAATTATTTTTTGCTTCTGAAAGATGTTTTCATTATTTCCCCTGTATTAGTTACTAATCATCCCAGATTAAAGAACCAGAATTAATCTCCCCTTTCCTAAGCCCACACTGTTTTGAATTTTAGTGAAACTCAAACTCTGAAAGTCAGAGAGTGATGACCAACTCAGTGCATGCTCATTCTGGGCTCACCTACAAACAACTTAGAGAACACCAAGAGCTGGAAAATAGCAATTCACATGATAAGGTAGGGTGATACAGGATAGTGGCATCTCTCTTCTCTAATAGAACAGTAGTGTCTGTTCAGATTTGCGGTTTTGTACAGGAGGGGGAAGGACCCTGTCATATCTCTGCCAGGTTTCACTTTGTTAGAACTTCAATCTCTCTCAACACCTCCAGTTTTGTCTGTTTTTTCTGTGAAGGACAATTAGCCTTCAAGTGATAACAACCCCACTATAGAATCAGCAAGCCTTCTTAGGGGAGACAAAAACAGCTCAAACCCTGCCAGGCAGGGAAAAGCAAATCTGAAGGTTTCTTCCCCTCCTACCCTGTGGCATCCTGCTGCTACCTCCAGCTTTAACCTCTCTGCCTTTCCCTCAAGAGGTTCAATTACTTTCATCTTTGCGTTTACAGATCTTACAATGACCTGTCACAACATGAGCTCCCAGCAGCAAAAGGAAAGATGCTGATTTAGACCAGGGGTGGCTGAAAGCTCACTCCTTTTATTCTTCTTTCTAAATCCTGTTGAAAAGAAGGAATAAGAGTTTTCAGAGAGAGAGGTAAGACCTCCTGGTCTTCCCAAAATCCAGATGTCTGTAGGTGCCTGTCAGAGCAGTTCATCTGTGCTTTACCAAGCATCCCATGATCATAAGTGCTTTATGCAATAAATCAAAGCAATCCTGCTATGCTGGAATAAAACTTCGTGATCAGGTATCAGACAATTGTATTTAATACCCTTGCAGGAGGGAGGTCTGCAGGTTTAAAATCTGATTATGTTGATATACATGGCCTATGCTATTCCTATCACTCTTCAGTTCTTTGAATCTTAATGAATCAGTTTTCACAAATCCATACTAAGATAAATGGAAACTTATTTATGCTGGGTAGGAAGGGATGGATACCAAAGTCACTCCAGAGTCCATGTCCTCCTGTTTGGACTCCTGCTGAACAAAAACCTCTGCACAACTACACAGAGGAGGTATAGAAATACCTTCTTCACTTATTTCTACTGTAGTGTCACCTTGCAAAAAACGTACTGGAGCTTTTGGCATGTACTGCCCATTGGTTTGGGTTCATAGACCAGCAAATGCTAAATTTAGAATTGCAAAATGTTTAGCATCTTTGTGTCCAAGGCATGGTGCATGTTTAGATGAGAGTTCCCAGTGCTGCACTGAGCACTTCATCCAAGAAAAGGGAAGGGATCCATTGTAGCATTGCTCTAAACAACACTAATCTAGGATGTACGAGAGCTGTTTGACTAAAACATTTAAAAATGCAGCGGCCTGCATGGACACAGACTAAAAGCAGTGTTACTGTTGAGCGGATGACACAAATTGTGAAAACCTTTGTCTCCTAACTCCAGAAGGTAGGGAAGGAAGGATAATTTTGTCATATTTTCAGTGAACAGATCAGGTGAGAGTTGCAAAAGCTGGAAATATATTAACAGAAACAATTATGATACAGAATTTTTGTGAGAAAAAGAATCACCATAGTAATTTCAAAGCATTGTTAATAAGATCAGTTTCATTTCTTTTGCTAAAAACCAATCTGCAAACAGAATTTTGATGGAATCAAAAATAAAACTATAAGTAAGGCACATCAAAATAGGTAATTTAAACTTTTATTTTTTTCAACTGAAAATGCTTTTCATGTGGGAGTTTCATCTAGTTAGGCTAATTCTTGCTGAAAGTTTGCCTCCCAAAGACAGCAGCATTTCTTTGAAAGCTAAAAATATTTGGTAATAGAATTACCATTTGTCTTTAAAACACCAAAAAGCTTAAGAAGAGCATCACAGAAGTGCTGCTAGAAGTAACATGCATAAAAGGGTTATTCTGTCTAATCTGTCACAAATACTTAGGCTGAGTCCCCTGAGAAGTGCTGTGAATTGATCTTTGGAAAAAAAACCTACACAGTATATGCTACATTCTGAGTTCCTTGATTCCAGGTGCAGCTCTCTAGATTTTTCAGGACACATATTCATGTCTATCAAAACACTTTTGAACTCCTCACAATTGTACCTTGAGTAATCTGGTATGAAGAAAACCCTCCATAGCACAATGTGTGCAATATGCCTATTTATTTCCTGCCTACTCCAAAGGCTGCTGAAATAAATGAGAGGTTTTCTGTTTACTTCAATGGGCTGTGGATCCAGCCTGTGAAGGGGTGGTTCTTGCAAATGGCAGTGTTAGACAGAGTGGCAGAAGAAAAACATATTTGCTAGAGGTATGCAAGATGGGAGCAATTTCATTGGGCACCTGAGTTATGAGGCAGCAACAGAGAGGTCCTGCTGATTTATAAGTTGTAGATCTCTGTACTTTGCTGTGGGGACTCAGTTTTCTGCTGCCTATTAACTTACATGGCTCAATTTGCAAATGGGCAGACACATGCAAGTTATTTTAGGCATGCTGCTATTTAATTTGCGTAGCAAATAGAGCCTGAGATGTGCATGAAAAATTCCATGGACAACTGCGTACAAGTTTTAAAACTCTGGTTGTGCCTTGAAACATACAGGTGGCCGAGTGTCTTCTCAAGGAATAGATGAGATTTACAACATTTTTTTACAGGTGTTTGCTCAAAAGATAATATCCTAAGGTTGTTTCAGAGCTTTGTCAGCTTAAAGAATTTATGGCACAAAATGTATGTAACTTCAGTGAATATTTGGGGAAAATCTTCATGTCCAACACTATAGAAATTTTATTCCTGTATAGAAGGGCTTCCTTCTATGGAATTTCTGTCCTTTCCATGAGTATGTTTGAAGAGGTGTTCATCCAGATTCCCCTTAACCCACTTAATTAGTGACTTCCCACATCCTTGTCAAGACCCCTTTATTACGTTCTGACTAATTCCTGTGGTTGCCATTGGACAGAAAATTTCAGATTTCCAGAGTGTGGATGACACCCTGAAGGAGAGGAAGCACCCTTTGCTGCACTCTAAGGTGGACTGTCCTTTCTGTTGTAAATCAGCTACTGTTTCTGTGGCAATCCATATGGCTATTCAACTGGAAAAGAAACACCAGGAAAATATCTATTCTCTCAATGTCTTACAGAAAAATTAACTACCCAAGAATAAGCAGAAGCCTGTTTTAGAATGAAATATCCTTGGAAGACCACAGACTTCATTTTAGTAACTTGTGCTACCTATGTTCTTGCTGCTGGAAGAGCTTTCAGCCTTCTGCCAAGGGAGCCAAATGGTGTTCCTGGAGCCAAGCTGGCGATGGTAATGTGGTAGTTTGAGGGGGGTCTAGCTTTTTGGGTGTGGTAGGGGCCAAAAGATGNTTAGTGACAGCATATGGTTGGCTGGACAACTGTGGAAGCTTCTGACAACTCTTCACAGGAGTCATCTTTTGGTCCCTACCACACCCAAAAAGCTAGACCCCCCTCAAACTACCACAGGTAACAATCCATGTGGTTCCCAGTAAATGAATCCTTCTTGCATACTGGACTCACAGCACAAGCAAGATGTACTGCAGATAAAGGACTGCGTTGCCAGCTATGATTATGGAACGCGAAAAAAGATGAAAGAAATTTTAGACCCTTGTGTCACCTCCTTTTCCAGGTATCTAACTGGGATTATTCTCTTCATTCTTCAGCTGTGAAATGAGGCCCACACTGCCTCCTTTCAGTGATTCCACTTTGTAGCACAATATCTCACTATCAGCAAGTTTTCATTAAGACTGTCTAAATTTTCCTTTGCTCAGCTTGCTTTTAATAACCTTCTCTGTCAATTCCCTCTCCAACAGATAGGTCTGCACTTCCCAGTTTTTCTAATATTTTCTTACAGATGCTTAGATTAATAATGATATTCTTTTAAACATATTGTCCCATTTAGATATATTTACTGCCTGGAAATCTTATCTAGACAGAATTTGAGGATTAGAACATTCGTCCAGAATTTCTAGCTATTTCATACATATGTTTGCCCCAATGATTCAGATCATCTTGTGTTTCACAGTTTCTTCCTGATTTTATCTATTTATAGCCTGGAAATCTCAGCTTGAAATTTGGGAGTCCCATTCATCAGGCATGAAATTTGGGAGTCCCATTCATCAGGCATAATCTCCCATATATAGTCTGCCATCACATTGAAGATCTTACCTGAGGAAGCATCCCAGATCAGACACAGGAGAATTTCTCAGCTGTGGGGTAGACTTCAAGTGTAAGCATAAGAAGCCCCTAAGGCAGGGCTCTGGAAGAAGCCATTCTGTTGACAACCACAAAACATAGCCATTTGCAGGCAGGAAAAAGGGCTGCAACTTACGGATCTAATTTGGAGGGGGGAACAGTGAAGTAGAGTATCTAGGAGAATCTGAGGCAAACGGTATTTGCATCAGCTTCTACATCTCTGCTTTAGGTGAATTCTCAGCAATAAGACTGTTCATTAATTCATCTCTTTCATCACCTTATTTGCTATTCCTATTTTCCTTCTCTACTGAATTGATTCAAGCAAACCATAGTATCTAAAGCGTCTGGGGAGAAATTACAGCATCTGTCTTTAAAGTGACCTGCTTTTCTCTTCTATACCCTACCCAGGCTTCAGAGGTTCTCTGCTGGATAATGTAAAATGTCACTAACTGGGCTATTTATATCACTGCAAACTGAGTACATGATGGGATAATTAGCAATGCTATATCTGCTGGACTGAGCGATAACACTGTACCACGTTTTTGTGTTAAGCAACACAAACAACAATACCTGCAGGTTAAACACCACCGGAGCAGCTGATAGGCCTCCTGCACTTTTGTTTCCAGGAGGAAATACCTACAGGCTTCACTCATTCATGAGGCACAGCTGTAATGCTGCATTTAATACCTCTTGCAGTACCTGCCCTCTATGAAGGCAAATTATTTTTGCAAGCAAGCTTGCTTTGGGCAACTGTGGGTATTCAAGACATTTTTCCAACAGGGAAGGCTGTGTAGGTTTGTAGATCTGCTAACCAAAACATGACCCTTGGGTGAAAAAGACCAAGTGCTTGGCCAGATGATAGCATGCTTTTATTCCTGGATGGAGTCCAACACCCTGTGCTGTGTTTTGTCTTACATATTACTTCAGAAATGTGTAAGACAGCCAGTCTTGAGCTGAGTCCATAAAACTGTGACTGGGATCCATTTAAGCCCCCATCTAGGCAAAAAGATTATAACTTTGTTGAGAGAGCCTGGTCTTTTTTTTAAGTATTAGCACAGACAGGCATAGAGAACAAGAAGTTGCTATGCTCTGATTCTGTGTATTTCAATGGTTAATCACGCTCATTAAAAAATGTTTAATATGAATTTGTTCAATTTCAATTTTCATAAATTTTATGTTATGCCTTTCTCTGCAAGATTAAAGGACAATTTTGTGTATTCTGATTTCTCTTGAGGAAGGTTATTAATGCAGTAATCATGGTTGTCTCAAGTCTTTGAGATAAGATCAAATTCACTCCCCATAAATATTTTTCTCCATCCCTTGAGCTATGTTTGTGACTCCTCCCTACACACCCTGTGGATTTTCAACATCCTCTTTAAAATGTCAACATCAGAACTGGACATGCCATTCCAGTATGCAGAATCAGGTGAGCACTTCCCCGTAGGGAAAAAAACCACAGTGCAGTGCTTGTCTGCTGCTGCATTCAAGGAAAGAGTTTGTTCACCCAGTATATCACCTTTGCAAAGTATATTGTGTTGTTTCTTTGTTATGAACTGTAAATATGTCATGGTTGCTAGCATTCTGTTCCTCACTTCTTTAGATAATATTGCATTTCACTTAATGAAAATACACTTTGTTAGATGGACCAAGCTTCCAAAGTAAAATCTGTAACTGCCCTTATTGACCTTTATTCATCACATCATGGATGAGGAGCAATTCCATATTTACCTCCAGCTCACTTCCACCATAGGAAGTTGAACTAGGACCTCTACAGGCTTCTAATTCCCTGTTTCTAATGCAGCGCTGATTCATGTTTCATGAAACGACGAGATAAATTCTATTTAACCTTGGTAAAGAAGAGTTCTATGATTGCAAAAAGAAACTGGAGAGTGACGTGTGAAACTCTGATGGGTGAAACATTCTGATAACATTCCCATGCTGTCAACTAGTGTGAAATATGCCACCTCCATGACTAGAATTTGCCCCATCTGCAGCGTGCAGCTGTTTTGTGTTAGCAGAGATTCCTGACACAAATTTATCTGGATACCATAACCAAGTCCATCCAAAATAAGACAAACTTAGGGCTGAAGTCTCTTACATATCCATCAGTACTATGCCTTGCTAATTATCCTAGTTCAGTCCACTGAGTTCTGACACAACAGTTTGTTATCTGGGGAACAGAACAGCTTTACTACAAAGTGTGGAAGCCAAATATATTTTTTTTTTTTACTATCAAAACTACACATGAAGACAGCCCTGAAAACCCTCTAGTGGTCTATAATAACATGAAGATTAAAATGCTGTCTGTTGCATAGAAGCCATGGATTGCAGAGTGTTATCTTGAATAAAGCTGCTGCCACAAAGGTAGCATCTTGCTGATTGAATTACAGAGAGAATAGATGTCAGACTTTAAAAGACTCATTTAACAGAAGATGAGAGCAATATAAAAAAATCTAAATAATGTAACTTTCCAGCTAATTTAACATTTTTTGACAGTGCTTCTGTAGTTTTCCTCATACAAAACTAGGTCATGTTACTGCTACTGTCTTAAATAGCCATGCAGAGGGTGGACAGGACTTCCAAGTGACATAAGGACCACCAAAGATATTAATGGAAATAACTCTTGGTCATCTGTTCTGATCCAAAGACTATCAGGAGTCTGCCAAGAAACTGTCAAGGACAGGTTCACAACAAAGAAAAGAAAGTACTGCTTTATTAAATAAATAAAGTTGTGTAGCTTCTTGCTTCAGCATGTCTGAGACACAAAAAAGAACTATGTTAATTCAAAATATACCCTGTACATTAATGGAGGAAAAACCTCACAGTCTGAGAATACAACTTTCCTCTGATATGAGAAATCTCTAAATCACAAATATACAGAGTATATTTTAGACAAATTGCACTGTAAGGTTCTTCTGTTTTTGTAGTCTTCCCATATCTATCTGCTATCAGTAAAGGTTTAGACATGAGATACCAGGTTACATAGACCTTTTTTCTTTCCCACTGCAGCTCTTTTAACTCCTATGTTTTTATAGAGCTACACACATTCCCTACATTACCAAAATCAGCCTCTAACTGCTTCTGAAGTTTACTGGGATGTCACTATGAGGAAGGTGAAAGATTTTTTGGCCTGAATCAACTAAAGACAAAATAAGCTGAAAGCAAAGCTCACCACACAGGAAACCAAACAGTGTTCACTGGAACGGGCGGGAAGCAACCACTCTAGCAGCTAAGAAACAAGGGCTGGGCAAAGTCAAGAGGTTGGTAGCAGGGTGACAACAGGAGAGCAGGATAGAGAGGCACTGCCCCGCAGACCAGATGTGAGCTGTGCCTGGTGTAGTTCATTCCTCAGGACGCTGAGGTCTGACTGAGAAGTCCACTCCACACTGGCTGAGGTGAGCAGGGAGAGAAAAGGAGGGTAGAAGAAATTGCACCCCCTCTAAGTATCATGTTCTGCCAGAAAATCAGCCTTACATAGAAAAGCCATATAGAACTATACAGAAATATGGACCTGCTCTTTTAATTCAGAGTATCCTGTTTTCCAACAAGAGCTGTATTTAGGTGCTCTTTACTAAACATCACTGCATTTTCACAACACAGCTTCAAACTCTTCTCCATACTTTATCTTTGGCTACAAATACATTCTGAAACCCAAATGAAAACCATGCTGTTTTGCACCCCTCTAGTCAAATCAGAAGACGACTGAAAAACTTCCTTATAAAATCTTTTTCCCAGCTGTGACTATTTGCTAAATAAGAGAGGATTTGCTCCCTAGTGGAAGTCAGCACAGAAAGTTAACTACACCCAGTTGCTGTGTTAGATTGCAAACCCTAGGTGACTGGTAGGATTCATGACTCTTGGATAATAGCAGTATTTTGGGGAATGAAGTCCAGGTGTGCAGCAATTGAGTCAGTGTTAAGAAGCAAGGTATGCTGGGAGTTCTGAGTCATTGATAAAAAGCTTCTGGGCATTGAAGCCTAAAATAGCTTCAGTGGAATATGAGTTTAGGTGAAATGAGTTTGAGGCACTTTAATGGCAAAGTGCTATTGTCGGTCTTAGCAGCAATGCATAAATAAAGTCTTTGGTATTGACCCTACTGGTCAGTAAACCCAGGCTTTCTGAGATACCTCAAATGCAGAGGTTTACCTCTTGAACGCACCTATGTTAAATTTTCTGTTAGGTCTGAAGGATCCAGCTGTGTATCTCTATTTCTTACTATGAAGCAGTTACTGATAGGAAGGCTGCTTCTGAAGATAGGGTTCAACTCTGACTTAAAAACTCTAATCAAGTCAGGGGTCTTCAGGCAGATTCTGTTCTCAGTTATCTCTGTGGAAATTGAGTAGCTTTATCAAAACCAGCTGATAGTATAAGAGCAGAACGGTGGGCAGCAACTGCTCTATGTAACTTTGTCTTCTAAATAACCTTCCTTGTACTACTACTAAATCACTATATTCCAGTTCAAAGAGTACCTGAAATCACTTCTCTGCAGAACCAAAGGAGCAGCAAAATGTAGAGTATTCTTCTGGACTATATTTCACTCATTCCTGCACTCAAAAAGAAGAAGAAGAAAAAAACCTAATCATTCAAAAAATAAACAAAACTAATTTTGTGAAAATTGGACCTTCACTTGCAGTTCACAGATTGTAAGGCATGGGAGAAGAATGTTGATTTTCCTCTTATGCTTTAAATTTAAGGGTGATATCTTTACTTTGTGAAATGTTTGGGTTATGTACAATGGTAGAACAAATTGTATTTTCCATTTCTAATGTTGTCTGTGACTAGTTCCAAGTTTTACCCTCTTTTCCTGCCTGTGGTAATTCCTGATTGCCATATGAACAGGATTAACCATTTGAAGAATGATAGATCACCCAGTCAACTCACAGATCGCTGGGAATTCTGCATCAGGAACTAAACTGTATGTGGCCTTTTAACAGTAATAGGCAACTTAAATTTAGTTGACATTTCAAAATATATTTTTTCTAAATAAATGACGTTCTAGGAATTTTGATCAAAAGTAATTGCACTTATAAAATCCATATCTTTTTCTCATCTGTTTCAATTTCTTGGCATTACCTTATACTGTTCCTGTCCACAGAAAATGTGAACAATTGCCTTCTTAAGAGAGACTCTCCAGCTTACACACAATGCAAGATTTTGTGCAAGAGGTGAAAAATCAAATTTTTTTGTTTGTTTGTTTGTTTTTTTTTTTTGTTTTTTTTTTTTTTTTTTTTGTTCTCTAAGACATTATACTCTTGCAATGTAAAACTTTCAAATTTTTCCCCTTGATCTGAATATTCCTGTGAGGTAACTAACTTTAGACAGGCCCATAATAGTAAAACATTGTCAGCAAGTCTTCCTTTTCAAATGAGCAGAAAAACTTGTTTAAAGCACCTTCCATCTCTGAACACATTTTCCCCGTCATAAACCTTGAAGTGCTACAGCAAAGCTGGAGCTGTCTGCATACAGCAGCCTGCCTGTCACTTATGGAAAACTCAAATTTCAGATATCAAGGGCTTGTGTGAAAATTGCTTTGAGTGTTAATTGCCCAAATGATTCAGCTTTATAAGAGCCTCTCTTATGTAGTGAAGTATGTCTCATAGCATGCTGAGTGCCAAGCTCCAAAAGAGAGCCAGCTGTGCTCTGCTCCCAGATGTTTGAAGAAGATAATTCTTGCTGATCATTTCAGTCCTCCATCACAAAACCCGGAAAATTTTGTTTAATGCAGTCATTAATGCATAATAACATACTTTTTTCCTTTTTTTTTCCCTGTTAAAAAAAATAGTGTCCCTAGAATGCATACAAGTTTGCCTTGGTTTATAATTACAGTAGCACATTGTCAGATTAACCGTGTTGAGGAGATAAAACAAAAGCCATCAGTTCTGCAAGATTAGGACTCTGCCAACATAATATAGAAAGTATCAGAACCCTCTGCTTTCAAAGATGGTGTTTGCTGCGTTTAAGGTAATTTTAATTCTTCAGTTTACCTATTGCAATATTAAGTGCTCTTGGAAACCTAACAAAAACTACACTTAGTTCTTAGTGTTAGATTCAAGCCTTTTCATAATTTCTCTTAATCCAGATCTCATTTTTCAACATGTTCATTGGTCCTTGACCAATTTACACTGCTGATGTTTTTGGAGGTTTTTTTGATGTTTTTTTTTGTTTGTTTGTTTGTTGTTGTTTTTTGTTTTTTTTTTGTTTGTATTCCTTTTTTTTGTTTGTTTGTTTGTTTGTTTTTTAAGTCTAAGTGTATTGAAGTGAAGGGATCTGTTTTAGTTTATACCAGCTTCTTGTGGGCTGAGTCAAACCCCTGGATTCAAATAACAAGAAAACAGCTTTTACAGGGAGATCCTGCTTGGACTTTGCCTTACAGTGTGCAGGTGCAGAGAATTTCACTGAGAGGTTTTCTGTGTTATATGGTGATAAAATATTTGTGAGAACCACAGCTTGATCTTCACAGTGAGTGACTACCATCAATTCCTGCTGCTTTCTGACTCAGCTGTCAAAAGAGATTTCTCTTAGACTTTGTTGTAGCTGAGTTTGAACACCACAGAGAGGTGCTGAGTTAATTCAGTTGGTCATTGTGGCCATGCTGATCTTGAATACAGGTGAAAAGCTGTTTACATGGCACAGGTGCTGGGCAGTATGACTTCACGTTTCACCGTTCCTAAGGTACCAGAGGAGAATTTATTGTCTTCCCATGTCCATGTGTTTGTGTGTTCACTCACCAACACAACATTTCAAGACCACGTGTTGTTCTGGTTTTCCTACGTCTGATCCAATAGCTGCTGAAATTTATGGACTCTGCCCAGCATCTGTGGCCTCTTCTATTTGTTGTCAAAGTTAGTGCAGAGTCCGTTTTTGCTGTTTCAATTGAAAAAGGGTCTTGATAAGACCCTCTGGAAAGCATTTTGTGGGTATCTGATGGCCCTCACAAGTTGGTGGCAGATGTTGGTGTGGAGGTTATGAGATCTGAGACATATGAGACATCAGAGCTCCTCGTGATAGCAGTGGGATGAAGCAACTGCTCTGTTACAGAGCTTCTATCTCTATCAAATGATCTAAAATTGGGACATACACAACTGGGGATACAAACAATTCCCCTTGTTCAGAATGGTGTTCATGGTACAGTGGAGCAAAGCTTATCTTTCTCTGTATGAGTTTAGCATTAGACCTTAAGAAATATGATTTGTGTTGCTATCTTGTCCTGTTAGCTGGAATGTGAAAGCCTGTGGTCTGCAAAGTTGTTTCAGCAAGTGTTGTGTAACTATGGTGTGCTGGTCAGAGTACACGTGTGAGATGTGTTACTGTTTCACTCACTTTCAGCAAGAACCCAGAAAACATAGGCAGAAACATATAGTCAGAGAGCAACCATCTCCCAGGGTAGGGAGATCTTTTTACTTCCTCTGTTTTACCTTTGGGTGTTGCCTATAGGTACAAATGCTATTTGCATTAGACTAGTTTAGCAGCCACAGCAGCCACTGACATGGAAAAGGAATGGACATCTGTATGTTCTGCATCCCAGCAGCTGGAACAGAAGGCTGTGTATCTTTGGAGGTGTTATTTTATTTTACTACCATCAGGAATTTTGCCAGCTGAGCCATACTGCTGTTAGGGAAAAAAAAAAAAAAACCAACCAAAACAACAAAGAAACAAGCAAAAGCCCCATAACTTCACCCTCTTTATATTAATGTCCCAGGGCAAACCAAAGCACACTCAGAGGTCTTTTTGTAGGATGAATGGAGTCTCTCATTCCTGCTTTTCCAATTCATTGTAGACTGTTGTCTTTTTGGCTGGGAATTCCAGCTTGAGAGAGGTACGTGTTAAACATACAATTTTAAGAATCTGCATAGCATTTTCTCAGCAGTTTAACTTGCCATAATAATACCAATAAAAGAAAGCAGCCTTGGAATATGGAAACTTTTGCCTGGACTCAGAGCTAGACAATGAACGATTACATATATTTTCCCAGCTCCGCCTTAATATGATGCACATAGAGGGAGAGGGCAAGACCTGGGAAGACACTGCACAGTAAAAATATTTATTAGCTAAAAATGACACAAACACATTTCATGAATGTTCCTGCAGAGGGAAGATGAAAAAAAAAATATTACTTTGTCTTTGTGAAGTGTTAACAAATTTTACTATACAACACAGAACTGCTGGAAAATAGTTTTAGTGATTAATGACCTCTTATCCATCTGTTTGATTAAAAATGCTTTTTCTTCTGACTGATTATTTATTTACTCTTTATTTCAGAGAGAAGACAATTATAAGGAGTTCAGAGATTATTTTTTTTCAAAAACAATTCAACTTTGACCAAGAAACTGGTTTATAGAAAAGGTATTGTTTGATCCATGTCAGAACAATATTCTGGTAAAGTTTTCTTTTAAATCTTCAGTGTCCCTATGCTTTGGGGAGAGAGGCTGATGTTCTTTGGGAAAGTGACCTTCACTCACAACTATTTCACTCTCTTCCTTACCAAAATGCCTGACCGACTGGGATTTCACAAAACTGTTTAGTCAACTTTTAAGTTTTTTTTTGTAAGGGGAAAAAACCCACCATGACCAAAATAACAACAATCCTCTCCCTCCCCTGAAGATTTTATCTATGAAAAGGTCAGCCAGAGTCTAATAAAAAAATTCCCAATTCTACAGCAGGAAAGGATGAAACCTGGAATTGAGGGCTGGAGCAAAATGAAAAAATGGGGACAGGTTTTCAAAGCCCATGTAACTTATACCTCTGAGTGGGACAAGGAGTAAGATGACTTGGTAGGTCTGATAAGGTTTGAAGTAATCTGATCCTCAACTATTTGCTCTTATCCTTGCCTGTAATCCATTTTTCATTGCAGTCAGTGAAGTTGCAGAGATGAGAGATCTGGTTAAAGTTAAACACAGCTGCCAGATGTTTCTTTGCAGGGAAGAAGGGGAGAGAGGTATTGAATGAGGTGAATAAGAACAATAATTCTGTGGGAGCTTTAGGCAAATGTTCAGCATCTTGCTGTTGAGGGGAATCAACTTGTTCCTGGTTCTGTGATGTACCTTCAATTTTTCATTTTGATTTCTTGAGTTCTGGTGTCAGAAGTTTAACTCATGTCATGCATAAAGACAGGCTGAGAGAGTCCTGAGCTCCCTTCATGGAACAATGATCTTTATCCCTTTACCAGAAAACTGAGAGAATAATCTCTGATTCTTCAACTTTTGTTCTGGTAGCTAAGTTCTGCTGCTGATGAATAGAATGGAATTGAGATACTTCAGCTCTATGGAAGAAATTCTGAGCACAAGGCTCTATTTATGCAGAATGTTACAGGAATATAAGAAAAGGTATTGAGACCCCTGAGGGTCTCATATGCATTTGTGAAACAAAAACTTATGAATGAAAAAGAAAGCAAAAACTGACAGTAAAGAATAGCAGAAAGTGTAGTTTAATTGAAATACAATATACAATCTTATTTATGTTAAATATGCATTTCAGGAGGTTTTATTAAAATGTTATTGATCACTTCATTAGGTGTTAGAATGACTAAACATGATTGCTCCCAGTAACTAGGAATCGGACATTGAGTTGCATTTTATCCACATATTCATGTCACATTGAGAAGTCCTTCCAAGTGAATCTGCTAGCAATCCCTCAGGGAGTTTAAATACTTCCTTTTCAAGGTACTGGAAACTGAGTGACCGTTCAGGTCTTCCTGGTCATTAAGCAAACTGCAGAAATTAGGAAACATCTCTATGTATAGTGCTGGCAAGACTGGTTGCAAAAGGTTTAGGTGCGACACCTTATTTTTTAAGCTGAAATAGAAATGTTAATCAAAATATTTCTTGGGAAGCCAGTTTATTAGTGTAAGATCTGGTCCCTTTTCTTTCATAGTGTAGACAAAATATCTTGTACTGAGGCTTTAGGTTCTTCAATATTAGAAGAAGTATGAAGTATGTGTAAGATGATGCTGTGTGACGGCACTTCCTGCTGAAAGCTCTTATTTTCATGTACTGCCCTTTATTTCATAATCTTTCTCAGCTCTTTTTTTCTGCTGTAAGCTTGTCAACTACTGGCCATCCATAAAGGACTCATTTGGTCTGAACACACTTTAATTATTTCTTGGCAATTAACCTGTGTCTGTGGAATTACTTCCCATGCAGTTCTACTGGAAACAGTAAAAGCCATCACAGATTTGGGCTGCTGAAGCACCTCCAGTAACACTGAATCCTGTTGTCTGCTGTGGTATGAACTCAAGGTTAAACGTCCACAATGTGCTGGCCAATAACAGAGGATCCAGTGTACAGTCTTCAGTGGTCTTACTTCTTTGCCTATGTTTCTTCATCATTAGAACATTGCTGATGAACCATTTGGCTGGTGCTGGCCTCTGAACAGTCCTACACATCAAAGTCCTATGGCACATGAAAGGCCCATTGGAATAGCTTCTCTACAGATGTTAAAACTGAGATGATCCACAGTCCTTCTAGTATCCTCAGGGTTCTCACCATTTTGAGGCATCATTTTGACCCAATAACATATCACTTGAAGACCTTTTCTCACTGACAGGAGTGATCTTTGGAAAAAAGGGATGAGAGTGGCAAGATTGTTAATGGCTGGCCTTGATGATTCTACAGTTTTTTTCAACCTTAGAGTTTCTATGATTCTATTACAATACTTGGTATTCCAGGCATAGCCTCTCAATACTCTTTAACTAGGCATATATTAAGGTAAAAGAGAAATTTTATAGAAAGCATGAAGAACAAAGCAGGAGTATTCACATTTGGTACCAGCTGGGTGGAAGGTAGGTCATCCAACAGCAAATAGCCATTAGATGTTTATAATCTGCCCAGAATTTTTAAGAATACCATTCCTTAGATCATAGAGCAGTGCACAGGTCCACAGTAGCATCCACAGGGTAATGTTTCTTCAGAGAGAATAACTGCTTGATTTGTCATTTGAAGATTGAACTTCTTAGATCTATCAAAAGCTTCTCTTGCTTTTTTTAATGCAAACATCTGCAGTATATCTTTTAAGGTTTGTAGGCCTTATTAAGAAAAATTCTAGCCTACTATTCCTTTTTGATCTACATTCTTATGAAAACAACATAATTGGCAATTCTAAAAGTTCCTGGTATTTTGAAAAAAGAAAAGTATGAGAGGAGCCTTTTAAATGCTGAAAATTACAACTTTAATTATAAAGTTATTAATTTCTTCATATTTTACCTTTTTTTCCTTTCAATTCAAAATATAGTAGATTTACACCATCAGTGTATTAATAGCTTTGGTAAATACAAACATTATAGTTTAACATAAAATCAGCAGTAAGCTTTGAATGCTCTTTTTCTCTCTTCTTGTCATAGCAATGCTGCAATTCAAACAGACTTTAGTAGAACATATCAGATACTTTCCATCATATATACAGAAACAACAGAAAAAGATGTGAAGGCAATAAGTGATGCTGAACAATCAGTACTTATAAGGACTGTACTTTAATGTGTTTCTTTCTGACATAGGTGGGAGTACAATTTTTTTGCAGGAAGGATAAATATAATCAATGAAATTCTTGTCCCAACCACACAGGAAACGGACATGTAGAATACGGATTCCTTACTTCCAGCCACTGACTTACTTGCAGCCTACTGTTTTCAAGTAGAGAATGATCTCTACTACTGTAAGTATTTAATTTCTTTGTAATATGGTTGGAATTTTGCTCACCATCTATGTTTTCCTTTGATACTGTTAGCTTCCTTTATTACTACCTGAATTTCCAGACATCAGATGTGAACATTGCTTGTTCAGGGATTCTTTAGTTTTCTGTCCTGAATGAATTGCTGCTGTGAGGCTTTTGCATTTTCTAAACGTACAAGGCTTTCTTATGTGCAGAACTCAGAGATTTTAGAAAATGCAATAAAAGGCTTTTAATATATCTAATGTGAGTATTCTTTAGTGTTTATTTACTAGCATTTCCTCATTGGACTTGCACATGCAAGGAATCCAAATACCTTGCATAATTCAAAGAAAACATCTTGTATAATTTAAAGAAATTTTTTGTCAGCAGTTACGGTCAGCAAATACACTTTGATTTCTCCAAACAGGAATATCTATTTTGTTTGATAAAAACTTCTCTCCATCTCTATTGGCATCTGATTAGCTTCTTCTACTCTGTATCTTTTTATTGTTTTTCTAAGCATCTTGTCTCAGTGCTTCCTCTATTCTGTGAAGGACTCTTGCAGGCTTTAGCTAGTGGTGCTTTCCTGCTTATCCTGGAACTATAAATGTTTCAGCACCTCATCTGCATTCCTTGTTGAAAGAAAATAGTCCTTTTTATTGCCCTGTACTGATGTCCCCCAAGTGATCTCTAGACTTGATTTAAGACAGAAATCAATGCTGATGTTCTGAAAAATCCTATGGTCCTATTTTTAATAGTATCCCAAAGTGATTTGGTCCTGGTGTTCTAAAAAGAAAAAAAAAATTACATACATACATACATGTATACATATATATATGTATGTTTTGTTTCCTTGACAAGTGGCTGACTAAATTCTGCTCAGGTCTGTATTAATGTGCAATGGCACACTGGAGGTGGGGAAAACCTAAACAACAGAGGCCAAGCCCCAGAAAAAATGCATACCAGGTCCATGGTCTGGCTGGCCAGATACACATTTGGAAGTGACTTCTTTCAGACATGATTACTCAGATGAGCTGCAACACTGCTTCAAGGACTGAGATGGGCAAGCAGTCATTTTTGTGCAGGGGACAACCGTCAGTCATGCTCAAAAAATTATAAGAAATTGAGTTCCAGATGTTAAGGCAGAATGTCACAATATCGAATCTGTGAAAACTGTTTTAAAGCCTGACAAGAAGAAATGCTTTAAAAGGAGATTAATTTCCCTTTGAAAGTGATTTTTTTCAGTGAGAGAATTTGAAAGCTCCATGGACCTACTGTTAAAGCTCACCAATGTCATCAGAAATACTGTGTTTAACTATTGTAATTTCCATGTATCTTACAAAAATGTTCAGTGTTCCTACAGGATCATATTTATCTTCCCTCTTCCAGCTTTAGGAAATACTGGTCATTTTGGTGCACTGCTTTGCTGTACATCATTGAAAAATGACTTACTTATGCTTCTAAATGTGGACCTATGACTTCTCATGAAAAGTGGGATTCAATAAGTTTCCACAGGGTATTAAGACATCAGGACAAAATCACTTGAGGGATCATCATACTGCTCCCCTGTTTAATGAACACTAGAGATTTATAGCACTAAATGTAACCACTATGGAGTTTGCAGTGCTATTTTTAGACCTGTTGTCTGTAAAAATGTGGCATATGTGATCACTCTGTAAATGTCTTGGGTCAGGTTGGTCAGGTTTGCTCAAATTTGACACAGGATTGGCAATCTGAAGATAAAACCTTCTTTAAAATTTGTTCTTTTCCTAGCTAGAGCACCTTAATTGATAAAAACTGATAAAGAAATGCACATGTAAATGGCTAATCCTTTGCCACAGAGCAGGCAGTAGGGATCCAGATGGGAGTTGGGGGACTGCAAGCAAGAACGGCAGTCACAGCTGAGGACATGGGGCATCAAAGAACTGCAACAGCAACAGAGGAACCCCACATACAAGTATGTGAGGGAAGAAGAATATGTTTCATTAATTATTATATTCAGGAAGAAAACAGTAAAAAACATTTAACCATCAGTGATGAAAAGCTATGGCTGCCAGCTGAGATACCTCAGCATTGTACACGTTTGTTTTAGCACAGTATGCTGCTTGCAGAAGGATATTTTGCTAATTAGTTCTAAAAGTTATAGGAAGTTTGTAATGCACTCTTTCTACAACTAAATTGAATGGCTCAAGATAGTAGTTATTGCATGAGTGAAAAATGGTGGGATGAGGCCATTAAGAGTCTGACAGTCATCAAATGTCATGAGCTTTCTTCATTACAAAGCACATTTTTTCCTGAAGAAAACAAAGAAACAGAAAATACCTACAAATCATCTCTTTTCTCTGTTGAATGTGCTTGAGTAATTTCTAAATGCACAAAGCCCTGAAAACCAGGACACAATAAAGAAATAAATTCACTGAAACCACAGCTCATGCCAGAGTTGCTGCTGCCCAACTATTTGAAGTGGCTTGTTACCAATAGAGAAGTTGTTCCTGTATGCTTGGACTGTTTGTCAGCCTAGATAAATAGGGAAAATGGGATAAAGATCTTTAATTAAGCTACTAAGAAGAGATATAATCAGAGACCAGAAGTTGCATTCAGTTCAGATTTAGGGGAAGCAATGACACAAGGTCCGATGTTGACTGAATTGGTAAGAACTGCCTGAGCTTCACTGAACTCATGCCATACCACGAGAAAATCTGGCCTTTATAATTCCAATGTGGCAGTTTGTCTAAATCTACCTCATAATTAAAAATTTCACACCCACACCAAAAGAGAGGCTAAGCCAGGTTCTCCTGTGTATCAGGTATGACACAGTTGTCTAATTAAAATCAGCAGGCTCAACTTGCAAAAGCCAGAATTTCATAACTGGGGAGAGAGAAAGAAATTTATTCCCTATGTCTATCACACTTTCCTTTAAAGTCAATTTTCTTTAACAGTTATTATAACGTTACATGGTTCTGAGTATATGAAAGGAAACAAAAGGCTGGTAGTCCTCCATAGGTCCTGCTAGTGCTGGAGGAAAGTTCTTTGGTGTTCCCACACCTTGTGTGGGAGATGCAGCAGAGTTCAAGTCACCCCAGTTATCCTTTTCTCAGAGGAAATATTTACATTTTCATTGAACCGGAGGGTCAGGGATCTTCAGTTTTACAAATTCATTCTTACAGTTAAAATTAGTGATTTTTTTCTAATGCATCCTAGAAAATCAGATTCCTTTTTCAAAACTAATAAAAAGATTAAAATATTAGAAGTGTGTGTTAGAAGGAGACAGTCAGGTGCATAATATCAAAATATTTCAGCTCTACTAGTGCTGTGTTTTGTGCATTTTATACTGCAGTAGCCACAGAATATAATGTGGTTGTGCAATGGTATTTTACAAAAAGTATCCTAAACATTTAATAAATTTGGCACGAGTTTCATATTCTTTGGTTAAAATGCTACCACATGGGGATTTAATATTCAAAATTAAAGGTACTGGGATTCTAAGAATAATTCAGAGTCCATCTTCTTCAAATAGTGAGAAAAGACTGAGATAGTGATTGAAAGACAAAAATATCTTGTTTCTTCACCTGGGTCCTCAGAATCTTGTCTTGCTCAGTTCTGTCTTAAAGCATTTCTGTGACCAATGTCAGTAAGAAACACTGGAGTCCAGGACCTTTCCAAGCTTGGTGCCAAGAAGTGAGAACAAGTGATCAGCAACAAGGTCTTGAAAGCACAGCTGTAGATGACTTTATATATATGTACACACATATATAGATCAAAACACAGGAAAAAAATATATCAAGTTGAGCAGAGCTCATCAGTATCTTATTTGTTATCCTGTATTTCTCTGCCTCTATTTTCAGTAGTCCAGGGCACCATCACAGCTGCAGAAGAGCAGGTGCAGAGAACAATTATCCTATTTCCGGAGCTAATTGTGGGCTTCAATTTGGAAGCCAACTTACTGGATTAGAGAAACTCATCACTGTCGATTCTTAGGTGAGGAATAAGATCTTTTCGTGTGACTCACCATGAATAATCTATTTATTTATTTATAATAAAGTATCGATGGTCAGTGTAATTCTCTGATCTAGCACAATGCAAAGGATATACAGAAGCCATGCAGAGTGAGAAACCAAGCCACTGGGATGCAGATGAACAAGTTTCTCTATAGTGACAGTCATATGGTTGTATTTGTGAAAAATGTATTGGTATCTGCACCAGAACTGAACTCCTCTCCCTGAAAAAATCCACAATCCTGCTGGCAGGCATTCAGAGAATTTTCTAATGCAAAGTAAATAAATAAATAAATACTCAGGCAAAAATATCTTATATGGAAAAAAATGTAGCTGAGCTTTGCTGTTTCAAAATGCCTGCTCAAACCAGGCTGCTTTACCTTTTAACATCTATCTGTTTATGCATGTGTGCAGAGAACCTACCAGCTAATTGGAATCATATTTGTAAGTCTACTGACTATTATATACTACACTGTAAATTCCAACATTTTGCAGATCTCAAGCTGCCATGCAGAGAAAGTCAGAAATAAATCCTTCATTCTTACCTTTTCCATGTTTTCCAAGAGTTTTATTTCTTTGAAGTCTTTGAATTTATACATATATAAAATTCAAAAATTTTTTTAAAATCCCAGTGTAAACCCCCAAACAAACAAAACAAACTCCCCTGTGCCAATAAAAATGCACATTTAAGGGGATGGGGGGGATATCTGGGCTACAGATTTATTTTTGTTCCAGCTACATCAGCTTTATCTAGTTTATTGTTTGTTCTGTTACCATTTGAAATCAACTTTCAGGTAGTTCTGTATCATATCAGAATAGGATGCATCATTAACTCTAAGAAGATGTTTTTCTTTGGCATCTGCTATTTTCACCAAATGTCAAGGCTTGACATTTGCTATCTTTATCTGGTTTTGGTGTATCACTCATACTGAGATTTTGTTTCTTCTTATCTGATACTGATTTCGACTGTGACCAGCTGTGTTGCTAATAAAATCAACAGGCGAGTATCAAGCATTAAGTTCTTCACTGCTAGAGGAAAAGAAACAAGCCAGTGACAAAAGAAAGTAAAGAGATACTTTTCAATTAGGATGCTCGCCCGTATCCTCATATTATCCACATCTTAGTCCTTCTGTTGATCTTTATATTTCTGATTGATTCCCTTGGGGAAGTCTCCATGGAAATCCTTGCCTCTCAGATGAAATATTCCTTTTTGCTCTCATCCACTGCTTCCTGGAGAGCGGGGTCATTTTTCAAAGCAGCATCCGCGCTTTCGGCGAACTCAGTTCCTTTGGCCTCGTTGGTGTGGTAGGTGCCCTTGTGCCTGTACATGTACCGGACCATCACCACCAGCAGGCAGATGAGGACAAACACCACAGCAGCAATCACACCTGGAGGAGAGAGACCACTTAAATGTATCATCAGTAATAAAAAGGAGAATTGTCTCACAGCCAGACACCACAGCTTGAATTGCTCGGTAGGGAAAAGCCCATGTATCATAAGGTGTTTGCATGTTGCAGTGGCCAGAGTCAGAACAGTGTCTGACACTGTAAAAAACAAGACAGGATATAGATATTGCAGGAACTCAGGACAAATTCTCACTAGCTGTCTTTCAAATCAATGGCTAGATTTGGCTGAACACATTGGAGCTAAAGGTTCATTACAAAACAAGGAGAAGTAAGAGAACATGTTACCTTCTCACAACCTATACCCTGGGGGGGGGGGGGGTGTGCAGGCAACTCAACCCTGCCTTCTCAAGTGTTCTAAATTTCAGGAGATGTTCAGGGCACTGAGTATGTCACAGCAGACATTCAACAAATAGCAGGACTCTGTGTGACTCTGGAACTGCTTTGTATTTGCAAGCTGCCATTTCATGCTGTGCTATAATTAAGAAAGTCTGATCATAATGAATGTGGAAGTGACAGCTGGGAGAAGAAAGGGATTCTGGGTAGATCTTCCTTGTCTCCCAGACTAAGGCCACTTTCCAGCAATGTGTCGACTGGACAAAAAATTTCTATGGGTAACCCCAATGTGCATAGGACTAAATGGTGAGTGGAAGCACTCCTAGTGAAAGAAAGTAAATTCAAGCTCCTTTTCTATTACGAAAGGTAGAAGCCCATAAAAGAGACAAGTCCTGAAAAGTCCAAAGAATGACAAGTTCCTGACAAGTCCATTGTTAAAAACCCTACAAACTCTATCCCTTTCCTCCCAGATCAAACTCTTGACTTAAAAATCCTGAGAATAAATTAAATACTTTGAAGTTTATTCAACTTGTGTGACTTTTATCAGTTTTTTAAACACTTTTTCCATGGATCTGGGATGTGCTTATAAACACTTTAGCTGTTTGTGTACAAACATGTATTTGAGTGTGTACAAATACATGATACTGAGCTGACTCTATGTTCATATGAATTCACGAATAAACCTAACATCAAGGAAATATACAATAAAAAGAACCAGAACAGGACATTCCTAGGGCTTCTTCTGCTGTCAGTGATGGGCTGTGTGTGTGTGTAGTCATTCCTCTTCCAGAACTGAATTCCTACATTTTGTCAGAAGAACTGCTCCCTGGAAATGCCTACTACTCTGCAGAGACAATAAGGGATAGGTAGACAGTATCTCTTTCCTGTATCTCATATTCAAGATAAGTGGCAGGAGTGGGTATCTCCAAAGCTTTAGATTTATCAGCACCAGTACACTGAGCGGGGATACCTGGCATGAAAACATAGGAATAGACATAATATTAGCAGGGCAAATAAAGATTATAACTCTGCCTTTAAAGATACGCCTTAATGTTATCCCTCAGATTTCATGGTGTCTGGTTCTGTAAAGTGAAGTTACTGCTAGCAGAAATGAAATTGCTTATACAAAGAACTTCAGGTTTAAAATAATATCATGGTTGCAGTGTGGGCTTCATCAATTTTTAGGACTTCACTTGTATCCCTTGACAAAAGAGGCTCTAATAGGCTTTGGATGTAGCACAATATTAATAAGCCTAAGGGACCAAGTACAAATCAATTTACCTGCTACTTGTTCATAGAAAGCTGAAATTAAAGTTACAGGAGATGGGACCTGAGGGAAATATAGCAGAACCTCACCAATTTGCACTAATGATTGGTATAGCCCCTTGTGAATTACTGAAATTAGTGTGTTAGCATGGAAATGAACAAACACAATAAAAATAAAAAGACAGGTTCTCTCCGTGAACATAGCTTTGCTCATTTATTCTGACAACTGTATTTAGTTTAAATGCATGAGAGAGCTTTAACGGAACACCAAAAACTATAGTGTGGTGAATTCTGTAAGAATAAAGGGTCAGCTGGTATGAGCTAACATCGTTCACATCAAAGGTGCTGCACCAGTTCCGTACTGAAGGACAAGCCTGACCCAGTGAATAATGAAGGAAATCATAGACTGACTTTTCTGCTGGACTGCTAGGCATTTGGTTCTAAAATGGGGAATGAATGGGGGTGGTACTGCTCAGTATATGGTTTATGCTCATTATCTCATCTCGTTACCCTGCCAATAGCCCCTCTGGGAGCAGATTTCCCACTGGCCTAATTAACTCTAATTGTGCTGCTCCTGTTGTCTTGTCAGCAAAGTAAGGGTTTTGCAACATGCAAGAAATCAACCAACCTGATGTTTTAATTCTTATGGTGCTGCTTAGTACGGTCTGCTACTCACCTCCAATAACAGCCACATCTGCTCCAGCTGTGGGGCTCTCGACTTCTCCACCTATAAATAGAATAGAACATACAAAAGTTAATTAAAAAAAAAAAAAAAGGATTTGGATGACATGGAGCAGCAGCGACAGTACTGGCAGTGCTGTATTATTTTACCCTGTGAAACCCAGAAGTTAAACAAGATCTCTTGTTAGCAAAAGACATTTATGAAACTTCACATTAGAGTTAGACATACTGTAACAGTTTTCTGTCACCAACGCACTGGAAAATAAATAGCTAGCACATTATGCAAACTATCATGCCCCTCAGGGAAACACCTACTGTTTATTATGAGCACTTACCTGTAACATCCTCCAGTGAATGATTAAATTAAAAGCATTTTGGTACTGTGATTACTCTCAGAAAGGTAGTTTTGAGGAAAAAATGTTGATGTCTATTTATTTTCCCATTTATGGCTCTTTGGAGTATGGTCTGGATCTTGATTTGATGCAAATTAATCTGTGTGTATTGATTTCAATTACTATTTCTTTATCTGCAATGTCCTGTTTTTAATCTTATCATTTATTTTCTTTTAAGCTTACATTTGGAATCAAGGAAAGCTTCTTACGTGTGTGGCATAAAACACAGTCCCCACTTGAAGTAAGTCTGAATTCAGTGCTGATAAATCAAATTACATTCTTTATTGGATTATAATTTATAAAAGAAAAAAAAAAAAACCCAAACCACAAAACTTTACCATTTAAATGCAAAAATCAATCTGATCAGGTTTTTTCAAGAAGAAATTGGTCTGAAATGTTGTAAGCTACTGAAAGAGCAGCTAAAATTTGAATTACACTTTAATTATAGCTCTTAATAAGAATATCCAAAACAACTAATGAATAGTCAAAGCTTTTAAAAGGGGTGATGAAAAAATATCCCAAAAAACAGTGAGGATATTTCTCTTTTCATTGTTTGATATAGACCTTAAATAAAAGTAAAAACATACAGACAAGCATTTCTTCACAAGCTTCTACTTACTTGACCAAGATACAGTTCTGAATTGTTTTCTGCTCCTTACGCCACTAATATCAGCCCACCTAGTCCTGAGGTGGATCTCTGAGAGGGTGATATGAACTCCTTGAGTTCTTCCATGCTAGGTTTATGACAGGACACTAATTTCTTTCTTTAGTTTTGTACTATTTATGTTATTCTAAATGATACTGGTTTTTGAACAAGACAAAAAGTTTTAGGTGAGGCGGTTTTTTTGTTCTGTTTTTTTGGTGGTTTTTTTCCTCCTTTGGTAAATGCAGTAGATAGAAAAGTTCTCTGGAAAAGGTAAAAATCGAATTCCAAATCCTTTATAAACTCAACAGTGGCACTATGGCTGATACCCGGAACTCCTTTTGCTATATCCGTATATATGATTCAAGGATAAAACACTATCAGCAGTTTTCTCCTTGCTCATGTCCAGTCTCCAGCATCAGTTTGCAACAAACTGAGGAGAGCTGAGATTCAAAGGATCCACCTCTTCCTAAATATGGGAGATGCTTTTTCTAGAAAGTAGGAGTGCTTTTCCCTCCCCCAGAGATCCTTTTTTCCATCTATACACTGATGGAAAGATTGAGCATGACTTGTGTAATTTTAATACTCTAATTATGTCTATGTCCATTCAAAACCCATGTGTCTCAGAAGAGATTAATTGCCTCAAGGTCAAAATGCTCTGTATTTCTTTATACAACAAATACATGCTGCATGCCAAAAAAGCAAACCCCTCTACAGCAATCAAATACTTGAAGGTGTGAATTCTAAAGTGCTTCCCTAGCCACACAGCTTGCTTCCCAACATTAATTCCAGATCAAATTATTATCCCTTTAATTGCAAAAAGGTTTATGAGTAACTCTCTGCTCTTACCTGGCATTCCCAGGTGCCTCTCAGATTCAGATAACAAGCAGGTGCCTTATCTCTAGTACTTGCCATCAAAGTGCTTTTTGATAATGGATTACAGTATCATCACTTTGCAGAAAGGTTTTCATTTCCTTACTGTACTTTCTAAGTTTGCAAAAGACTGCTGGACTCATCCTGAGCTATGGTGTGGCTGGCACTGCTCTGCTCAGCTCGCAATGCTGTGCCATTCAGCAACCATCTGGAACTGTGACGTGGCTTCGCTCACCACAGGTGCTGTTTTACTGAAAGCACAAGGGCCTGACTACTCCTTTGTGTGTCCACTTTTGACCAGAGAACAGGCTTGCTGTCCTCCCAGACAGCCTTTTGCTGCATCATCCAGAGTGCCAGAACATTGAAGCTACCACCAATGACCAGGCATTTACAAGGTCTGCTCCCCAGATCAGTTATGGGGCAATATTGATGGAGAGGACACAGACATCCTCAATCCCTCTCTCACAGTCTTTGAAATTTCATTTTGTCCAAAACCAGCTATGTGATGCATGGCAATATCATGGTATTGCTAGGCAGGTTTGAAAGGATCAGTGTTGTTTGAGGTCCAAGCAGTGTCACTCTCCATGAAACATGAGTGAGGAACACAGAAGGCATGTGTGATGGAATGAGACCATCTTCCCAGAGCAGGAGCAAGACAGCAGTCACTGTCCAGAAGGGAATCCATGCTTGGCCAGGAACATCAGCATGGTCTCTCTAAACTCAGTCTATGTAAGAAATATAGTGCATTACGGTAGGACTGAATCTCCACTCTCTGAGGCAGAAAAGAAATCCAGCTTACTGCACCAATTTTTAGCTCAGCAATGACTTCACCCTTCTTATACCTTCTTCATTCTGTTCTTCTTCACATGCAGAGTGCTCAGAGATCTGTGTCTCAATAGCTGCTGTTGCACCTGTTTTGATTCTTTTCCTTTGTTTCAAGGACATTGTTTGTGTTATCTGCTGCTAAAGGGTCCTTGCAAAACTTCCTCTCCCTGTTATACTGGCCCTTGTCCAGCTACAATCTGGTCCTGAAAGTGTTTAAACCTTGTTATTTACTGCCATTGGTTACCATGACATACAGAAATCAAAAGATGATGGGAAAACTTGTTTTTCATAAAATTTCTGGCCATCAGAATGAATTGACAAGAATAGAACATACAAATCAAATTGTCTGTTGTTGGGAAGTATGTTTCTAAAAGCCAGAACAATGGGAAAGAAATGCCTTTGTGTCATGACCTGAAATTCATCAAATTCCAGTTCTGCTCATAAACTTACAGATAAGGAATTTTTGTAATAGAACAACAATTGCTACCTGTCTCATTCTCATCAATCACATCCTGCTGAGAAGGCAGTGCCTCTGAAAGTCCCAGAAATATTCCTGACTTAAATACTGCAAGCAGATCTCTGGCTTTGTGCTTCAAAGGTGGCAAACCAGTGCAACTCCCTTGTATGTTAACATAGCCAGTGGTGAGTTTTTCCTGCTAAATTTTTGGGAAAATTTGTTAAACTACCTCCTCCAGAAGCAAATTTCCAATAAAACTTGATTTTTATAATTTTAAGTGCTTTTTTTTTTTCTTCTGATTTAAACCTATCCTGTTCCATTTGGGCTTATGAGCACTTGTTCGAAGCAGGCAGGTCCAGCAGTGAAAATCTTTGTCTGAGGTTCAGCAGTCTCCTACTTTTATTTCTTTGGCAGTTGTAATGGTTTCTTTTGTTCTGTAAATTGCAAACCTGAACCACCAAAAGCCATAAATCACTTCCTGCTCAAAAATTCTGACACTGGCTTTCAAATAATATAAAACGTTCTTTTTTAAATTTATACTTTCTTTTGTATTTGAGCTTCATTCAAGTAGTACTTTCCAGCCCTTCTTTACAATACTGAGGACAAAATGTGCTTTGTAGATGAAAACTGAGGTTTTGGTTATGATTGTGTGATGCCAGGAAACAGTTCTTTAAGGAAAACATGGAGTATGTATTATGAGGATTCCGATAAAGATGTAAGACTTAACAGTGAGCTACTTTAGAAGCCTAACCATGTTAAGACATTCAAACTGATGAGCCATTCAACTTACATGGTGATAGGGAGGGGCATATTCATTCCCAAAACACTTTCTCCTATTCAGAATAGAAAGCTCAGAGTTTAAACCTTGCTCCTTGCAGAAAACAGTACTCTGTGGCTACTTTCAGTTTCACGTGGGATAAACTTGTAGAAAGCTTCAAGCTATCTAATCCTCAGACATAATTTTTGCCTGCTACAGGAGTCTTAAAAAAAAAATCCAGTATTTGCACCCTTAGTGGTTTTGCAGTCAGAACTCTATTTAGCAATTTAAGTACCTACATGTTTGCTTGTTATGGATTTACACATGGAAAAGGTATGAAAGGAAAACCATACCTGCAAAGGGCTCCCCATTTGGCACATTTAACAGGAGTGCATGGGAATCAACCTACATGGTAGATCTAATCTAATGTTGCAAACTGTCAAATGTCTACTATGCAGTCCACCAGGGCAATTTGATGCGATAACGGAGACCTTACCCCAAACTTGTCAAGGCCTCTTTAATTCTTACAATAAAGTTCCAATCTGGTTCAAAGCTGGTAGTGTTGAGCAGAGAAAGAAAAGACTAAGATTACCACTCACATTGCCATGATTCCCATGCAGCTCTGGGTGATCCTGCATTTTGGAAATTGTCAGGCTGAGTATACAGATATTTATGTGTGATAAGCAGTTTTCAAAGCCTCTAGACAGCAGTCAGGCAGCACTGCTCCTGCCTTTCAGGATTTTCCTACCCACAAGCTTATGCTTTTGCATCTTAGGGACCTCAGCCATCTCTTATCATGATGCTCCATCACTGACTGCTTGGTTACAATCTCAGACAAAGCCTTGCCTCCTAAATTGCACTCAAGTAGGTCTTCAAGTACTTTCTTGGGCAACCCATTTTCTCTCTTGATGTGCCTGTTCATTGCATAAGAAGTGCTTGAAATTCATTCAATCCATGTGAATGATAGGTTGAGCTCCTTCAGGCAGTCTTTTCATTCTCAGGGCTTTCCTAGGCATGTGGACTAGGAAACAAACAGGAAGATTTAATCTTTAATCTGCTCACCTAATCACTTTATGAAATACACTGCTGCTAATGGGACTCTTCCACATAAGGAACAATCCAACCTTATCTCAGGTTGCAGAACCACCCCAAATACTGATGGTGTTGTTGCAGGAAGTGGTGTGTAAGGAGTCTGTAAGCTGAAATGTGTCTTTAGAATCCTGATATTAAAAGTTTAATGGCTTTGTCTTAAGCATTAGTGCTATCTGTCTGTGCATGTGCAGTAAACAAGGTAGATGTTCAAACTGAATGGTATCCAGTTCATGATTCAGGCCAGATATAAATGGAATTCAGAGGAAGGTTTTGCCTCAATATTGATTGTTCTTTCATACTTCCATACATTTTGAAAAGAGAATTAAGTACAACAAGACTAATGAAATAGTTTACTCAGTAATACACTGCCTAGTAAATTTTCTTTCTTTTTGAGTTTTTTGCTTGTATGAACTGATGAACTGACCTAACATAACTTACTATACTAATCTTGCCTTATTTTTTTAAAGTTGTAATTTTAAAAGAAGACTGCCTATTTATGTCAAGAATTTAGGTGAGGTTTCAAGACCACTTATCACTGATCTAATTGCCTCCACTGAAGATGATATTAAGGTATTTGATTGGGTTCAGTCAGACATCATAAACTTCTGAAAGTATTGAGCAGTATGCAGTCTACCAGCAAGCTTCTGCACTTGTTTAAAACCTTTATTATAACTACTGCAATTTTTATTTTTTTAATATTCTGTATATAAAATTTATTTATCATAACTGTTCCTTTCCCAGGGGCTCTTTTTGTTCTTTGTATGCTCTTCTGCAGTCATTGTTCCTCTTGACTGTAAAAGCAGCTCTTAATGTGCCCCTGCTGTCTTCACTGATGCAAGACTTTTCTTACCATACATTTAGTACGGAAGAACTAATGAAGTCTTAACACCTCAATTGTTTATGCAACTGTGGTATGTCCTCCTTGCCCTTTGGTTTATATTTGTGCCTTGCCAACACACTGCATTCATGAGAAAATCATTAATCTATTAACCTTAGCATACTGATTTAATTCACAAGCTATAGTTAGAACTGGTTCACTGCAGCTGCATGTGCAAAAATGAGTCAAACCAACTTCTGAAAACTACATGTTAGAAATATGTTAATTGCTCAAGCTGCTCTCTGGCCTGTTACAATATCAGATGCATCGCACTGAGGCCTTTCTGAATTTTTTAAAAAAGTAATTACCTATTTTAATATTTGCCAGTAAGTGTGCAGTGCCCTGCCAGAGCTGGCATCTCTTATCCTGAAGGGTCATCAGCCTGAACCCATCAATTTGACATATTCGGCTGAAAAAGTCATCACCATCTCCCATTAGACTATGAAACACATCAAGCCTGTTCTTTCAAAATTAAGGAACAGTTTCTCATCTGTCAATCTGGAAAAGAGACAGAATAATTTGGCTCCCATTTGTATACTAGATTATTATAAGGACAATAATGGTGACATAACAACAACAATCACATGATCTTTTGGGCAAGTAAATGGACTGTGTTGCAAATGTTAGGTACATCAAGCAGATTAAAAAGATCTACAAAAATTAAAGTACTCTGGGCCCAATTCTCTTGCTATTCCAGCTAACAAGTACTTTATCATTAATTCTAAGCAAAGTACAGTTTCATTCCAATGAAGGAAGGCAGGTTCAAGATTTTTGACACTTTGTAATATAGTAAGGATAAAAAGCAATTATCAAATTAGTTTAATTAGGTTAGGGTTGCCATATAATTTTAGTAGTACTCATTGGATTCTAGTATACAATGTTAGCAAAATATTTTTTCACCATTCTAGAACGTTATGAAGTGAATAAGTATGAAGTAAATACAGTGTTTGTGGAAGTAATGGTGTCACTCACAGTTTCTCCTTCTTTTCTGGAGCTGAATTGACCTTGGGTCTTGGGGAAAATCAGATGGAGAGATACACTAAAAGTCATTATGTCAAAATGTAATCATATGATATCCCTTAATGATAAGAGGGACAAGGAGAAAGCAATAATGAAATTTGGAAGTCATTTTAGGTTAAAAAATAATAAGGATCTTTTAAAAGTGAACAAATATTTTGTTTCTTGAAATAAATACATATCGAATTTAAAAAGAGAACAAAATTTTGTTTTAAAGCGTTATATAACCTATAAAGCACAAGGATTTTTTAAATAAACTAATTTTCTGTTTAACCCTCAAAAGAATTGACAGTCCCCTCAAATTCCCCTTTCAGTTTGAAGTTTGAACCACATACTTTTTTTTTGAGTTTGTAGTTACTAGTGACTTTAGCTCCTTTGCTCAGGGTTGCTGAATACCCACCACCAATTCTGATGGCAATTTAGCAAAGTGCATCTGGTAAGAGCATTAAAATGGGAATTTCCCTTTAGAAGTACTATAAATATGACAACCTTAAAGCTCCCTTTCAGCACAGTACTCTTGAGAGAGATCTTTCTGCAGGCCCATGTCCCCTCTGGTAACAGACATTTAATGTGTGCTGTGGACTCACATCCATGTAAATATACAGGAAAAACTGGAAGAGAAATATAGAAGGTTTTGTCTCTGCTCATCATAGAATACAACTATATTATCATACAAAGGGGGATGAAGTGCAAGCATCTGGAAGAAGGTCCAAACGATTTAAAAAAATGCTGCATGTGGCAATTTGGAAGTCATGTCCTGTTTTGTCTCCCTTGTGCATAGTTATATCACTGCAAAAAGTTCCCTACTTGTTCATGGAAATATGTTAATGTAACCAGGCCATCATTTAAATTTTTCTTCTATAGCCATCAAAGCCAGCTCATGTACAGCATCTCCCTGAGGAAGATAAACTGACCTGGAATTGTTTCATTAAAGAAGGAGTGACAAATGTGGTAGCAATCAATCCATAATGTACAGACCATGATCAGGATATTTTCCTGCTTTTGTGTCTCCTCCTCCTACCTCTTCCCTCTTCATCAAAACAGAGGACTCCTTTTGAGGGCTTTATAATTGGGAAGGTTTTGAAAGAAACACTAAATACCCAGTAAATCTGCCGATTCTTGCTAATTTCTGCCTGACTCTCCTCCAAAGTCAACCATTTTAAGTTCAAGACATTTTTTGTTGAATCAAAATGGGAACAAACCAGACATTTGCTTCTTCACTGAGGTCAAAGCTGAACAGACAGGAGATGCTGGCTTGACCGATTAATCATTGCAAATGTTGCAGATGACCGTAAGTAATCAGAGCAACTGACCACGGACACAGTGAAAGCCCATCTGACAACCTGTAACTTATATTTATTTTATAATTCTTGGGAAACAGTGCATGAAAGCAGCACACCCCACTGACCTACCTAAACTTTGCATGTTAAAAACGTAAGTATAAAGATTTCAGTCAGAACCTTTTAGCGAAAAGTCAAAGGCCACGAGATCTTGGAGGACGTGATAATTCCTTCCCAACCCCTTGTGTAAATGGTTATATGAAGCAGTAAGACAACTTAATTGCTAAACTACTTGTAATTATTTACCCAGACAAGCTTTTAATTTGTACCTAAGAGGTCTACCAGCATCAGACCTGACTCTCAGGCCTTTTGACCGTGTCATAAGAGGATAAGGTGATCTCTGTTTCTTTATGTTGTTGTGCTTGATTTTATGACCTTAATAACTTCTAAATATTAGGTTTTGGTTTACAATTGAAACATACCTTTTCTATGGACATGGCACTAAGAATTTATGGATTTGGCAATAATACAAACATTAGTTTAAATTAGTCCCCTTAACTAAGACAGCCAGAACCATTTGTTGGAATTTGAAATATTTTCATCAAGTATTTTCAGCATAATTTTTGCACTGATTTTCTATGTTCCCACTATCTGCCTGACTGTCCTTTTATCCTTCACAAGTTTCGTCTCCATTATTCAACTCCAACTGTTTTTAGAGGAAAAGCAGGCAAAGATAAGGACTGCTTCAATTTTCATGAAAATTGCAGACTGGAGAGAAAAGGGAGACCAGAGTAGCCCAGCACTGAAGGAAAGGCAGTGAGGGCTGAGCATTTTAAAGCTCTGTTTTTAGCAGCAATCAATTCAACAGTAACCACGAGCTTTCCCCACAGTGCAAGTAGATCCAGAGGATCTGCAGCTCCCCCTGCCCATGGAGGCCTGCTGAGGGAGGGATCCACTGTGTGCTGGAACTGGGATTTAGGGGGCAGAGACAGATCCAAAAGCAAGAGTGTTTCACTGGCTCTGTTGCTGGCAGAAAACTCATTTTAATGAACACTGACATGCACAGATAGAAATACAGCCATTATTCTATTGAGGCTGATAAATGTCTGTTTCTCACTGAGATGAAAAAGCTTGACCTTGTGCTTAAATTAGAGGTGATACGATCAAACTACAGGCGATGTCATCTAGAAATCACCTGGAAACTGCTGAAAGCCTGCAGTCACACACAAATATATTATTGTAACAGTTCAAAGAATGTAGCACCAAGCTCCCATCCTTAGAAAAGTATAATCATTTCCCCAACATGGGTGGGTTTCTTACTTTATTTTTATCCCCACCGTCAATATTTTGTAGCAAAGTATTTCAACAGGTGATAATTCTTGGAAATAGGAGTTCTCTGTGCTCCATCCCCTGGCTTATTTGATATGAATTGTATTCAGCTCCATCCAGCTCATACACTAGTGCTTGCCTAAGGCACTGTCTACTGTGCCTTGCAAGTGGAAATGTCAGGATGTTTAGCATATGCTCTTCAGGGACACAGAGATCTTTCCTGGAGCACTGACGAGATTAATATTATTAATGGAGATATCTGTAGTGGAAACAATCTTCCAAATGCTTTGAATATTGAACATATTAAACAAAGAAAATAAAACACATTGAAACACCTTAGAAACTTGCTAGGCAAATAGTAGCTCAGGGCAACAACATTTCTTATTTCCCAAGGTTTCTTCAATGAATATGCAGATTTCTTTTGCATATTTGCTGTAAAAACAAAGGCCACTTTATTATCTGAAAAGCATTTATGTATCAGTCCAAGCTGTCTGAACAGAGTTGAGGAATTTTAGCAAAACTTCTTTTCCATCTATCATTCATCTGAGCAATTCTAGACATATTGTGCGATAACTGTTAAAAGAGAGGGAAAAAAAGAGAAAAAGGGTTGTTTGTGTATTCTTTTTGGATAATTGTCTGGTGTTATTTGAAAAATATCATATTGAACACATTAGCAGGGCTAAGCATGACAAGACCTTCACTGAAGCCATATACTGGATGTTTTTAATGTGAAATTCATTAACAGCTTATTACTAAGGTTCCTCTCTCCTAATGCAACACTAATGGCAAGTACCACATAGGTGGGAGGCTAATAACCAGCCTGACGAGATGCTTGACTGCTGGAAAGGAGTCTGTACAATCTCAGCTATCACCACAGGTGCTGCAGGAGGATACTAATAGGTAGTTGGCTGAGATGATTGTTGTGTGTCTCTTCCAGCTGGAACTATTCTGTTCTGTTCTGTTCTGACATGCCCTCTTGCAAGAAGATCTATTCAGCCTCCATAGAGTGTGGTGAATCCTGGAGTACGGTGTGGGAATTTCCTTCCCATCACCCACGAAGGAAACTTAGAATAGCTTAAAGAAGCCTAGATTTCTAGAGTCTATAATTAGGGAAAATAAATCCATTAGGGAAAAATAAACCATTATCGTTAGCACTGCTTAACCATCCCTTTCCAAAGCTTGTGCTGAGGGCTTAACTTTGCTATAAGGTAGTGCGAACCCTTTTTGTTTTTGCAGAGCTTTCGACATGCCTTGGTCAGAAGGGCCTGATGTCTCCTGTAGGTGCTTAAATGGTGTCTCCATCTCTGTGTTTCACCTGTTAAGTTGGAGTCACATTTATGGAAGCAAACTTATCATGCCAAAACTTGATGCTACTACATCCCTAGGTAGAAAAGAACTTCTTTTAGTTTAATCTCCTAATAAGAAGTCATTTCTGTGTTGCTGTTCACTTGAATGGTTCTCTATAGACAGTGTTGACTTTCATACAACCTGGAAAATTATAAGAGTTTCTGAGGCTTTTGTTTCTCTTTCAAATCTGGTTGAAACTGGTCAGTAGATCCAAAAGTTCTTGATGAGAAGTGACAGATGGATGAACAGATGGTTAAGCAGACAGACAGACAGCAGGAACACATAAGAATCATTTTATTAGGAAACTGGACTGAAAACAGAAGTAGCAGTGGGTACTTGGATAATATTCATATTGTGGTCACTGGTTTTAAAAACGCCATGTTTTTGAAACTGTTTCAAAGCTTGTAGATGACATCCTTAGTGGTTTAAACAGCAAAGGAAAAAACAAAGGAACATCACTGAGACTTTTTTTCAGCTCCTTTCTTTGGTCAGAAAGCTGCACTTTTATAGTTTGGACTGTATTTTAAACCTTTAAAGCCAGATTCAGTTTGGACAGCCCTGGAAATTTCAACGGAGGATTAATGTGTGTCATTAAGCAAAGAAATATGGTCTAGTAGTTTTCAATAGCAACAAATGCTTGCTATGGTGCTTCTCTGACCAACATATTTTTCACTTACTGTAAAGCCTTTGGGCTGCTCCTAAGTGTATGAAATATCCATGCAGGGAAGCTGAGAGCGAATTGTTGTGATTTGAGCTGGCTGCTACATTCCTGCAGCAAAGGGCCTTCTTGTCCCTAAACATTTTCCTTCCAAGCTGATCCAGCAGAAAACCAGATTACCAAAATGAAAGCCCTCCCTCCATTTAATATTCCCTTATTTATTTATTTTTGCTATTTACTATAGGGAGCTATTTACTTATTGGCAATTTGATCCAAGTCAACCTGCAGTCTGACTGTCAGTTGAGCCATTAGCAGGGGGAGGTTTGCTAGGTGCAAAGAGGGCAAAAAGCAGGAATGTTCTTTTGGGCAGCTGAAATACATAATGAATCTACAATCAGGAAAAACAAGTGCCCCAGAAGAAAACTGTAAAAAGCAGCTAGTTAAAGCTGGAGGCTTCCTTTCTAGAGTGCTCTGAGCAGAGCAGAGAACTCCAGATATTCACAGTCCAGTGACTCCTTTGAAACTAGGAGCTACTACAGTAGCTCTAGAAAGCCATGGAAAAAGTTGGGCTTGGTATTCCCTGCGTAAGATTATACTGGAATGCATTAAGAAGTCAGGCCCCTCTCTCAGCTGTCAAAATCAGGACCCTAGGGCAGAGCTGTCACCTTGTACCATCCCTCCTGCAGGGATGCTGCTCTTCCACAGCTGCACCAGCAGCAACAGGGCTCTGCAGCCAAGCAGCAGCAGCCACTGCTGGCCCTGCTGGCTCAAAACAGGGCACTGTCCCAGCACACAAAGTGAAAATACAAGTGGTTCATATACAAGGGGGGATTTGCAAAAACTCTCACTGCTAAACTGCTTCTGCTCCCTTTGAAGTTGGTTCTTCCACACATTCCAACTGCTCAGTTGGGCCAATGGTGAAAGCTTTAAAAGCTCCATTTTATGAATATGAGAAACATGATAAAACCAAGGACCAGAAACATCACATATTGCCTTTGTCCCCCTTCTCTGCTTTCCAACTTTCTGGTTTAATTCACCAGCTGGTGCTGCCTAACAGGTTGCAAAAGTCTGCCTTCTCAAGCAGTCATGAGAGAGCCTGCAAATTTCTCAAAGCACTTCAGTAATATATAAAAAATATTTACAATTGCCTCCAGAGAAGTCTGCTTTGGAACAGTCTCATAAGATCAAGTTATCCCACAGAAACACCTATTAGTACAAAGAGAATGAAAAAAAAAAGAAAAAGAAAAATTAACAAGCCAACAGCAGTAGCACAGCCCTGGAAAATATGAAGTCATAAGCAGAGTTCAGCCAGAGCAGACTCCCACTAAATTTTGTTTAAGAGCCAAGTTCCACCCTGAGATATGTGTGAGCTGCAGTTTATTTCAGGGGGAGCTGTGCTGTACTTCATGCCATGGCAAGGCTTGGACACAAGTATGTATCTGCTACAAGACAGAGAGGAGTAAAGCCCACTTCCTTTTTGCATTTGTTTGGTTCTGTCTGTATAGGTGAAATAGAAAACCTAAAGAAGTGGATAAAACAGCCCACAGTTTTACAGTGCCTCTCTGTCAAATTTAATTCCTACTTCCACAAGACCTGGATGCCTTTCTAAATCCACTAGGCTACTTTCATGAGACAGCAGCCCTTCCCTGTGCCCTTGCCACACCCACAAGCGTTAAACACATAGGCAGGAGCTCTAAGGCTTGTATTTCTAGCTTTGGTCCTGAGAGTACCTTTCGTAGACAGTCAGCAAGAAGTGCTCCCTGGGAGATGCACATGCTTTATAAAGAAGGGGCATCCACAGCAGTCTGACTTTAACTCTTTGAAATCCTACACTGGATGTTTTTGCCTGCCAAGTAGAAGATCTGCTTAATGAGAAGGGAAGAAGGAATGGCAAAGATGTTCCCTATCCTGGCTGCATTCCATGACAGGGACTAGGCTTGCCAGCACCCTTGTGCTGTATTGGGTTGCATGGCTGGCTTCAGGCAACAGCCTTTTTCATTGCTGGGGTGGGTGGCTCTTGCACAGCTGCTGATGGATGGGACAAAATGATAAAGTCATGGTCACACACTACTGGAGGCTCTGGGGTTACCTGGGAGAATGGGACAGAGGAGCTCCCTGCTCCCTGTCACCAGCTGTGCTTTCAGTAATGCTGAGCTTCAAAGGTTGAATTCTTCCAGCTTCAAATTAAAAGAGCTCGTTCAAGAAGAGCGGGAGGCAAAGCTCAGTCCTGCCAGGCACCGCGTCTGGATGTGAGCAGGAGCTAAAGTATTTCATATGAGAAACTGGTAAATGCAAAAGCTTTTATACCCCAAGGCAACCATTTAAACACTGAATTACTAATTCTGGCTCAAGACTTTCCCATTCCTCAGATCCCTTGATGGTTGCCCTATGCTTTAACTCTCCATTAAGCATCTGCTACTGGCTCTAGCGGGTGAGATGGACCATCAGCTCTATGCTCTGCGCAGCACTTCCATGGGCAGAGCTGAAAAAGCTTTTAAGCCTGGTTAGTCAAGAAAACCCAGCACCGTCAGGATCAAACCCACACTGATGATCACTTGTCATGCATTCTGGAGCAGATGGGAAGAGGTGGCAATGTCCCTGGGAAAGAAAATCTCTTTTCCTTAATACTGGTGTACTGACAGCTGGTGAGGGCTGAGGGAGACACGCAGGCAGCTCTGGTAATGCCACCACATCACTTCATTGTGCAATGGAAGTGAAACAAAGGATGGGAAAAATTGGTACCAAATCCGATTAGCTAGAACATGGATTGGAAATATTCCAGCAAGGTTGGGAAATGGAAAAGACAGATGTGTGTGGCCCTGAAAGTCTGGAGAGACATACAGCCCTTGGCCACAACTGACGTGCCATGGCTTTGCATCTGCTAAGGGACGGAGTTTGCGTTTCTTGCTACATCTCCTCTCACCCAGGATATGTTCAGTAGAGGGGGGAGTGGGAGGCAGTTATCCTCTCAGGGATATGGATGCTCATGTTCAGAGACAGCAAGCTGGAGCCTTAAAGTGCCAAATAGTGGAAAAAATCAATTGCAAAGCTGAACACCCACATTTATCAGTATTTCCCTGGCAGACTTCCCTCAGCCACCCACAAGTCCTGGACCTTGCTCTGTGCTGCAGACAGTGGGGCATGACTGAGGAGTGTTGATCCCCTAGGATTTGTCAGCTTCTTCTCAGGTATGAGCTGTGAAGTAAATAATTTAGGTGGAAAATGGTATGTGCTACATGTTCCAGTTTCCAACTCTCCTTCTTCTCATTCAGTGAGGAAAATATACCCCTCTCTGGAATAAATCACAGACACAATCTTTAATTACAGAACATGTGCTTTCCCCCTCCCATATCTCCCTTCAATGACTGCTGCAGTTTCATATCTGACAAAAATAGCCATCCAGATCTCCAGTGGGAGGAGGTTGCATTTCTCCCTCTGGCCATCTCCAGCAGCTGCCAGCTCTGCAAGGCCCTGGGGCTGCACCACATTTGAAAGGGACAAAGATTCACCCAGCGATTTGGTACTCAGGTCACTTAAAAACAGCAGTGGGAGCATCGATGTGGAAGTTATGCTCCCATCTGCTCTGCTACTGGACTCAAGAGAAAACAGGACACAGGAAATGCTTCCTGTCTAGGGAAGGCTTGTAGCAGCCTGGGAAAGAAGGCATGACCTTTTCTTTAAAGGAAATGCAAGTCGTGGAGAAGAACAGGGAAGAAAAGTCCAGGCTGCATTTTTTTTCTTAAAATCAGTGTCATGCAGATGTACCTCCTCTTATTTTCTCCCCCATGTTTAAAGCTGATCTTTACTTATTTAGCAATGCCACATTTTAAACAGTTTCATCCCTCTCTGCCACCCCATTTTTGCTCCAGTTAATCATGAACCTTCTGACACAAGTCAGAGGCTGTTGAAATGAAAGGTTTCATTCATTGCAAGCAAAGAAAACCAGAGGAGGTGCCTGAAGAGCAGAAGGGCTCAGCTCATGCTCTGCTTCCAGTTCACAAATTATTATGTCCCCAGGATGCAGAGATTAAGCATCTCACACAGAATGTGGGAGGAGGAAGAAGAGTCTTTGTCTGAGATTCACAGATTTTAATGGGTTCCAGAAGGAGAAATCTTTTACCCAGGAGCAACAGCAAAACTCAGAGAAATGTAAAAGCATGTATCTCCCCAGTTACATTCCTGCCTGCCAAAAGCAGGAGTGGTGATTTACTCCTCTTGGTACAAAGACTCCCGTATGGGTCATTAATCCACAGGGAGAATGAACTCAGGAGCCACAGACATCTTTTCTTAATGTGCAAGAACCTTGAATCGGCCGGAAGTATTCTTTGGGAGCACACAGGATCAGTTTATCTTTATTTGCTCCCCACTACCCCTTGTCTTCAATAGTGTTTCCTACAAGAGTTCTAGTTACCACTGATAAATCACTTTGCCTTCCTTAAAACCTGTGGTGATAGTAGATGAGGCTGCTGTGAGATAAACCAGGGCATCTGAAGCAGAGTAATATTAAAAAATTAAGATCTGAAATCAGCAAATTCTGATACAAAGCCCAATAAAATCAACATGAGCAATCTCAGGTTCCAGGGTATAGGTATCAACAATACTGATTTCAGCAATGCAATGACAGCTTGCAATAAGTACAGCATTTCCCAAGAAACTCCGCAGAAACAGGAAGGAGACAAAAATGGTTGACTGTTTGTTTACATGCCAGGACCTCAGGTGATCTCAGGTGATGAAGCTTTCTGTTTACAGCTAGAGCTGATCAGAAAACATGCACTAAAATTTATGGTAGGTAAGGGGTTAGATCTGGTGGACACCACTTGTTAATATTTTCTCATTTCTTTAGGAGTAATAAAAAGAAAAATAGTCTTGTTTTATCTCACTTTGACTCTGTGAAAGCAGCTGAAAATATTTCTATAATTTCTCCATTGCTAAGCAAGGAACATTATAGACTGGCTTTATATATATATTCACAATATGCAGACATTTACAATATGCCACTGTTCTATGGTGGGTCCATTTTATACTCTTTACCTTGGCAAAACAGAAATGCAGCAGAGAATTACATTTCTGTATTCAAATCTCTCAATAAGCACTCACTTCATACTTAGATTTGTCAGGTTCCACATAAGTCTGGTAAATCCACATCCTTATTACTGTAAATGACTTACAAGATCAGAAATGTGGCTGAAAGGGAAAACCGAAAGCTGGCTGGTGTCCTTGGGTTTTATGCTCTCCTGTGTGTCTGCATGTGCACACAGCATCCTTTACTTTGGCTCTTTGTCACACAGTTAGGCTTTGACAAATTGAAAAGTATTAAGATTAGAACAATCATGTTTACATGTATTACCACCTGCTACTTCATTTCTTCCATGGTGCTTAAATGTTCAGGCATGTGGCTTTGAAACACGGTACCTTTAATGCACTTAAAAACTCTGCTGGATTTCCAGCTTGCTTTGATCTCCACAGTCTAGAGACTATCTCAGAGAATACAAATACATATGTTTAGGGGAAAAATATTTTCAAGGAGAAGCCCCTAAAGTCCTTCCAGCTTGAAATGCATTGCCAGTTGATGTCATACCTAAGGTTGTTTTTTGCATCTTATCTTTACACTTCAGGAGGCTGAAATCTCTGTCCAGAATCAGCAACTTGATGAGGTAACTTGGGAGGACAGATGTGGTCAGTGCCACATGAGCACCAGTGTCAAATAATTATTTGGTGATTTTTGTTTAGAAAGGAGATGGAAGGAGAGATCATTCAGTCCTGAGAAATTTATAGACTAAACAATGCAAAAAGGATACATTTTTGCAATGAAGAACACTGTATTTTGTCAAGAGGATATGGGAAGTATGTGAGAGGAAAGCTTGCTATTAGTCATGAGTAGGGAGACATTAACTGGAGAGCTGGAACCAGAGGAGAGACTCAGATAACCAAGGCTATGAGAAACCAGCTTCTTTCTGGGGCTGTACAACACCGTCTTTTCCATCTCTCAGCATGCCAAGTCACCATGTATCACTGCCCTCTTGGTAATGGCTTGGATTTGAAGTAATTTCAAATTGTCCCCTGTACAGAAAGCAGAAATCAGATCTGGGTTCTTGGGCCAGGATGTGGGATTGTTAACTTGAGAAGAGGTGTTTCGAGGAACCAGACCCATTCAGCTCTACAAAAAGTGAGATAGAAGGTGATTTATCTTTTTTTCAGGATGCTCATGAGTCCAGTCACTAAGCATTGCTTGAGCTCTAGGTATGAAGAGTAGACAGCTCTTAGTGGGAGATGGTAAAGTGCCAAAGGCAATCAGCAAGGTTTCAGAACTGGTTTCTTCCCATTAGGTGGACACAGCCTTCGTGAGAAGGACCTACCAGGCAGCCTTTGAATCATATAATCATAGATTGGGTTGGAAGGGACCTTAAAGATCATCTGTTTCCAACCATACACCCATGGTCAGTGACATCTTCCATTAGACCATGTTGCTCAAAGCCCCAGTCAACCTGCCCCTCTTCTCCCTGACCTAGTGGTGTTCTTCTTGACCTTGTTGATGTTAGCAGAAGCTCTTCACACTTCTTCATGACTGGAGCAAGGATAGGATGAGTAATAGGAAAAGTGGTACAGTGTTCAGGGCACACTGAGTGCTTTTTTCCCAAAGCAAAGGGGAAGCCTGAACCTGGTTCCCAACTGCAGTTTTGTTTCCTGCAGTGCTCTGCACTTTATGCAGGGTTTTCTGTAGAGAGAGAGATATGGTCTAAACATGTGTATACCCCCTGTTTCCACCAAGGGCTTAATTGCCATTAGTAACTGGTAGCATAGGCTTCTTTAAACTAGAAGAAGTCCGTATGAGTTCAGTGAGGGGAAAACTGGATTTTTATGCAATAGAGTCAAAAAATCAAAGGCCACTGACATAATTAGAGAAATTCAAGAGAGCTGGACAATAATCAACTCTCCCAATCGTGTGATCTAGAATACAAAAAGCATGTCCCAGCTGTAAATGAAAATTCCTATGTGATAACAGAAAAGATCTGGAAAGGGGAGGTGTTGTTTCACAGCAAACTGTGGAGATGAGAAAGCAAAGAGAAATCAATAGAGAAGAGGGAGAGAGAGTGGAAGAGCGGGCAACTCCTACAGGAAACAAAGCCCGGATGATGGCAGGGAAAGATTTATGTCTTCCTTGCCTTTTCTTTTCTTCCTTCCCACTGGCAGCACTGTGGAAGGTCCTTGAAAGAAGGGGGGAAATGATATTTAACAACTGGGAGCTGTGTGTCTCTCGTATGTTCAGATATGACCGTTTACCTGTGGGTTAAGAAAGGGACAGAGAGAAGGGATAGGAGGTGCAGAGGACATCTGAACTAGACAACATGAGAGAGCAGGTGTGACAGAGGCCACAGATACATCAAGGATTTAATTTCCTGCTTTCTTTGTTGGATGGGACAGGGACTGTGCTCATGACACTTGAATGAACCATTGATAGAAGAACAACCTCAGCTAACTCATGAGTGCTGGTTATAAAAGTTTCAGGAAATGACAGACTAGACTGTTTCATAACAAATTGGTAAATTTCTAGCCCTAATACCTGCTAAGAAAATCTTGACAGTAGAATTCAACAATATATCCCAGAAGACAGAAATAAAATATAAAAATCCAGCATGTCATTTTAAACATCAGAATTTTTGTAAATGTACATTTCCTGAATTCTTAGGTTACTACATTTTTATAATTCCTCATAAGCCACTAGAAACATTTTTTCCCTCTACTCATTCCTACATGTAACTCTTGAATCACTTGTGTTTAAGTGATTTGTGGTCTATTTGTTTTACCTAAGAATTACTTAGTTTATCTAATGTCAGCCATCAAGAGCTGCTTTTTTATCTCTTCTTAAGTGACTGAAATTTTTTGAAACATCCAATTAGCAGACAAGAAGCATCTTGCTTTTGTCTTAGTAAGAACATGTTTTCAAAGAAAACAAGCTGAATCAACAGAGAGGTTTGCCTACCAAAAAAAATGTTAAACTGGAGTAACACTTCTGCAAAGGCCATTCCAGTATAAATTAATTTTCTCATAGCTGTTTGAGGGGGACACAGAATTCCATAATATGATTGAATTGATTCTTGAATAAGTATTCTGTTTCCAAAGTAGGATAGTTTTTTAAAGAATATTTCACTATGGATATATGAATATAATCAGTGTTTCTAGAAAACTGTTCTAAAGATGTGGCTACCAAATTCTCCCAGCACAGATGAGCTGGAAGAGGAACATAAACCTTACCAAATAAAGCCATATAAGTAGTGAAAAGGGTGGTCTGTATAAATATGTATGTCTTTGTATATCCATGCATACAGATATGTTATATTATATATACATACAATCTGTGTGTGTATATGTGTGTATATACAGAATTCAAACTTTTTTCTAGGTTCGGTATTACTGAAATAGTCTCTGCTTGCAACTCTAAACACCTACACATATGTAAGGATTTGACATCTGATTCTGCATTGCTGTGACCTTGTCACTTGTGCTCTTTATGGTGTGGACTACCCCATGGAACTAGGTATTTTAAACATGCAGTCCCCAGTAAAATAGACATTTATCACTCACGATAACATAGAACTGTCTCAGGGTGTGTTCAAAAGCCCCCCTGCAACTTACTGATAAAAAGCTTAACTCTGTTTCAGGGCTTATCTGAAGAAGAAAGAGGTAGAGACCCTCATGAAATAACTGAATTTTTTCTCCTCTTAAGATGAAAAAGAGAGGCAGAGGAAAGGAAAAAAAAATCACTTTAAAACTCCAATGCAGCAGAACAAGTTTAACCCATTGAGATTTTAAGTGAAGTTTTCTGCTTCATGAGGAAGAACCCTGTGGTGAAACATATGTCAGAAGAGAAGAAGATACGAGAAACTGGCCTCCTTTGCATATGAAATGATTAATTAAGAGGAAAATCACTTAGCCAGCTGTCTCATTGGTGAAACTACATGTGCAAGGTACATCTGCAGTAAGGGAGCTGCACAGCACAGGGAGTGCATTTGACTTCCATGCTAACATAGCAGAGATTGGAATCTGGTGTGAATTAGATCATGCTGACTCCTGGAGAAGCAGAGGAGTACAGACCTTATTTCAACTACAGATTATGAGCTGCATGTCTGTTGTTACAGCATTGCAGTATTGTTACTCGACGCAGTTGAGTTATCAGTTACAAATAAATTATCCAGAGAAGACAGAGCTTTTCTCTATTCCTGTGTATAAACTGTTGGCAAAGCAAACCTGATTTCTCCAAGTGACACTTTTCTTCATTCTCCAGTTTTTCAGAATACTTAGCAGATGGTGAATTTTTCATCAACTCATTACTGGGGTAACACTGTCAAATTCATCTGACTTAGGAACTTAAGTAAGTAAAATACAATTGTCTGCTTCCCAAATACTTGCCCTCCTAAGGTGTTCCTATACGCTTGTCACTGTGGCATCTGGGTTTTTCATGTGTTTTCTGTCACAACTTGTATGTGAAGCAAAAAATTGTAAACAAAGATCCTACTTATGCAAATGCTGTGTTCAAAAGTTTTGTGATCTTTCTGTGGGAAACAAATAGGCCAGTTGCTAAATGACTTATGAGCTATGTTTTTTTCCTAAGCATGCATTACAAAATTAGGGAGTGGGAAGCAAAGGGCTGTTGCCCCAGTGGATCTACTGGAATCAAACCAACTCCTACCTCCTGCCTGCTATAAATTCCTTCCCATAGCTAAAAGCTGCCTCACCAGCAGTGTCTGTGGACAGCAGCAATTTCTCTCCTACCTGTAATCTCTCCTCTTTACCAGCCTTTTGAAGAAGAGGTGAATGTACAGCACCTAGCACAATCAGATCCCTCTGTTGGCTTGAATTTCTCTATGCTATAGGAATACTAATCCCTCCCCAACAATAGAGACAGGCACTGCACAGAGCACACATACAAATAGACTTTCATTAGAGAATGCAGCCCTGAAAGCCTGTTTTACAAAAGACTTTGCTGATTGCACTCAGTCATTTGAACAGTGATAGATACAGGGTATATTACACAAGAGCCTAGAAAGAAAGGTGCAGCAGTATCAGCAATGAGATGCAGACACTGCATAATTCTGTAATATTAACAGGCTGAAGCACATAACTAGCCATAACCTGAATTTTAAACATATACTACACCTACTGTGTAAATATTTTATCCTTTTCTTTTTTTTTTTTTTTTTTTGGGAAAAGTGATGCCCAGCAATGCTGAGAATTTTAAAACAGCAGACTCCTATTTGGGTCAACATCCCCCTATTCTCTCCAGCTCAGCAGTTTGCCAACATTTCTGCTGTTAATTACTGAAATTTCAGGTGCATTCTGAGCCTTCCAATTCCCAGACTTTCACATAAACATGTCAGACAATGAGGGTGTCAGGAGAGCCCTGGGGTATAAAGCCAAATTTTCCAATTCATATGCACAGTGGTGGAGAACAAACATACAAGCAAAGACATTCAATTTCCATAAATGCTTGTGGGATATGTTTTGAGACTTCTGTGCTAAAAATGAAAGGTTATTATAATCTGTAGGTTTGCTTGCTTATACATGCTCACAAGTTTACTAATGAAGACCAGATTTTCATAATCAATAGCTTCTGTTTTTGTGTATTAGTTACTGTCACAGGCAAGCGCTTCTGTTGACTAAGGCCAATGAAATCACATATATTGCCAAGGTGTGAATAACATGATTAAAAGCCTACAGGGTTAATTCAAGGCTTTTCACAGGCCCTGTATGAAAGGTAAGTGGTATTGCTTCAGGAACATCTAAAGGAACACAGCCCCACAATATATCTCATTATGAGTTAAAGATAGGACAAGGCTGTTCTCAGAAAAGGACCCCCCATTCACAGCTATTAGTCACTCTATCTGGGGCCACCTTTGCCAAGGTCTCAGCCTCTCAAGAGAGGACAGCCCACACGTACATGAGTCATTTTCCAGATGCTGTAACTGTCATTGAGGCATGTGCAGAAGCTTGGCCTGATGCAGCCGAGACCTCCTGCTTGTACAAGAGAGGCAGCACCAGGCTGTGCTCCTCTAAGCAGGGCAGGGCTTGTGTCTGGGCTACTACTGGAGGACAGCTGGCTATGCAGAGGCAGCGCATGCAGCTCAGAAGACTGCCTTTGCTTCACCCTGTGTCTTACCCTCTTCCTCCCTCTGCAGCTGCGACATGGCCTGAGGGCCAGCCTTGCTTCCTGTTTCCTTTCAGGTCAATTCTTCTGCACTACACACATCACACTGTTTCCCTCTCCACCCAGAAGAAGGACCTTATCTGCTGATAGGTGATGAGGAAGAGAAGCCTCCACAAACTGCTCTCCTTAACCACTAACTCCTTTGACAGCTGGCATTTGGAGTATAAGAGGTGCCAGATAAGCATTCCCAGCCTGCCTAGTACAGATGAAATCCTCCAAAATGCAGAGCACCTTCTCCAAGGGGATGAACAACTTTAACCCATAGAGATGTCTTTGCACGGATCACTGCCTCCCTAGATTGAACCTCTGACCGGGTGACGTTTATTGTACTAATCCTTCACCTCATTTGAGCTGTCCCATTGCCTCAAAATGGGGTCACTGCAGTCTAAAAGGAAGAGGGCAAAAGCTGCCAACTGAACAGAGATTGCCAAACCTGTGGAGTTCCTCAGGTTTCATGGTAAGTCAGGCAGCTACTCCTTGTACATCTGAGCAGGAAGCAAATGCAACACTGAATTACAGTCTCCCTTGCCTGTTTGTGTGCAGACTCAGACTGGTGGATATCTGAGCTGGGCATGGGAAGTGACCAAGGTTAGATGATGGGGCATCCCCATATTGAGGCAGAATACATTTACAGGGTTCACAGAGTTGAATTTTTAAAATCTGAAACAGTAGTCCGCTCCCACCTGGATTGACAGGATCATACTGCATTTATAGAATGAATAAAAACTTTTTATCAGACATGAGTGAATCCAAGGAGATAAGCAAAACTGTGAGCAATTAGGTAACTTAACACTGTTCAGTTTACATCAGTTGGCAGCTGCTCTGTGGTGTCACCTGCAGGTATTCAACAAAAAATTAATATGTTCAGTATAGTAAAAATTTCTTGATGATTTTTTAATGCATTTCACACCCATCTCAAAGATTTTCACTGTGGCTATGAAGCAAATTTGTTTTCCCAATTATCCTGCCTCTCTGGGAAACATCTGCTGTCCATGCTGCGTAGTGCCTGTCAATACACTGAACTTTCAATGTCTTATTTCTTGCAAAAATGGCAGAAATTTTGGTAGGAAATAAGACTCCTTTCCTAAAGACCTTTCCTCAAAATCTCAACCATTATCAATGCACCAAACTTGCATTATACAGAAATACGGTATTATTAGACTTCCCTCTAATTTAAGTTTGTTGTTAAACCGTAAATGTGACACATGTAATTAAAAAACAAACAAACAAAACCAACAAACAACCAAAGACAGGAATATATTGTCACTATTTTTCATCCAGAATACTTCTTCTAGCAGGACTGCAAGCCATTTATTTTCATGGACAGTCATATGATCTTAAAATAGTTCAAGATGAGAATTCCTGTCCGCATTTTGGAAAAAACAAGAGAACTGATGCATCAGCCTTTTTTCATTAGGAACAGACAAAAGGCCCCATGGGGCACTAACTCTTCATCCAGATCCCCCTAGGGCCTTCTGAAGGGTCTGACAACCTGGGTCTGTCAGAGGAGTGGTTTGTAATGCATTCAGGACTGTAGAGCTGGTCCTGGATGTGTCACTTGGCCAAGCCTGTCTCTAAACATAAAAGATTAGGTCTGCACCCTTGTTGATATTTCACAATACACAAGAAGCACCTCAGTGAGTCATGATGACCGTCTTGGATACTCCTGGAGAGAACCAGTGGCAGTAATTTAATCAAGCTTTTCGAAAAACAAGCTCTCAGAATTCTGAATTAGCCTGCCTGTATCTTTCCTATCTAGAATAGAAAACAAGCTGCAGTAGAAAATAAGCTATAATGTTCTAAACTCCAGAGTGAACTAGAACAAAATATAAAGGTAGCATCTAATCTTTCATGTTGGTTAGAACTTGCAAAAAGGATAAAGAAAATTGCTGGTGGGGATTCCAGAGATTTTGCTTACTGTGTCTTTTCTGCTGGATCAGCCTGCCTCATTCAAACCTCCTCAGTGTCTACAGCCATACAGAACAAATATCGTTACAGCAATCAAACCCTGAATCGCAGGCTGCTCCCATCAGTGCTGTCTGTACTTTCTGCCTTCATTACCGATACCACGGTATGAGAAACAATTCTGCGATTGGCAGTTTATTTATTAAAAATAAAACAAAAGTACTTTCTTGAATCAGGAAAGATCACACTAACACTATTAAAAAAATAGTAATACATTGCAGCACCAAAAACTCAAGTTTTCTCAGCTTGTCAAATCATAATCCAACCCCTTTCCCTCACCTTTCTTTTTAACACTGAAATGAACACTACCATAGTGCAGCTGAGCCTCTGTGCTCACTTGACTATTTGGGCCAAATTCTCTCTTTTAAAATTTACTGTAATATGTGGAGTTATGCAAACAGAGGACTTGCCCTTCTGTACCCTCTCTTGCTAAAAAAACCAATTTGCTTGTCCTTAAACCCGTTTCTAAATTTCCAAGAGCAGAAACACATTGTGGCTTTAAATATAGACTGTCAGTTTGTGGCTTGCGTCTCATGTTACACACAGACAGCTTGAGACTCCAAACGCAAGTTGGGCAGCACCATTACTGTCTTAGAAAAGCGTCAGTACGCTTTCAAAATGCTCTATAACTTCATTCCTGAAGGCGGGGGGAAGGAAAAACATTCAAATGAAACTTTTCTAAGCTGGTGTTTAGGCGGAAATGTTACTAACTTTGCTCAGCCCTATCCAGGCGCCAGAGTTTGCAGAGCCTGTTTCAGTTCTTTGCTCACACACGCGCGCACACAAACACAAAGAATTAAGAAAGAAAACAGTTTCTTCACAACTTTGTTTTCTTCAGGATTAGTCTCAGGCATTCTTTTTTTTTTTTTTTTCCCCATATGAAATGCATTAGACAATCTTTTCCTTAAGCGACAGACTGATAAATCCACTCTTATTGTAAGGAGGGGGGGTAAGGGTACTCACGTGGTTGAGATGTCGCATTGTTTTGGGAACTCATAATTTACGCCTTTGAAAAATGCCTTATTTGTGTTGACAGGCTCTCTTCCCTGCTCAGAACTGACGGCGGGATTGAACAGAACAGCTGGAAGAACCCAGGAAAATGCTCCTCTTGTTCGGGCTCTCCTTGCCGGGCTCCTGACCCTTTAGAACTGGAAAAGGAAACAGCACATGTGTCATTCTCTTTTGCCTGTGTAGCTCACATGAGCGGGGAGGGGCACCCATTTGCAGATAGCAGTAACTGTATTCAAGTTTTGCAAGTTGGATGTATTCCATCCCTTTGCTTTTATTAGCCAGCAACCAGTGGAAAGAAAATGCTCTTTTCATTCTTAGCCAAATCTAGACGCACCTATTAAATCCACTTCCCAAACCCCTATCCACTGCTGTTCAAGTGCAAAACTTGCTGCTGACTCCCTTCTTAAAATGTCCACCATTAGTGGGTGAGATTGAAAGTAAGGCTTCTAATTTTCATTGCCTAGCATCCCCTTTAACACTCACAGTTTGACTGATTCTGTCCTTTTACCAAGTGAAAATGGAGAATGACATTTACTGAGTCAGAGTAGTTACATCAGCATATACCATGAATCTACACCATGCTCAAAACAAGGAGGAACCTGTGGCTGCAGTACAGTCTGAGGCACAGGTAACTCCAGTCATGGCTCTGACACAGGCTTCTTTGGCAAAACTTTTAATCTCTGCCCCAATTTGCCATTGATAAAATAAAGATGAGACAACTGGTTTCTTCCTAGTCTTGGTATTTTTATTTTCATGTACAGTCAGGTGTTATTTATAAATAAGTTGTATTTATTGGTCTGCAGAGGTTAATTTAATCATACTCCACTGCAAGTTTTTCAGCCTGGACTAGGCTGCCAGCTGCTTTGTTTATATTGCTGCCATTTAAAGCTATCTGTTTGGCTGTCTGCATGCTGTTCTGCAGTCAGTGGCATGTAGTTTTTGTAAGTGTGCATACGCAGTCAGTCTGTGGCTGACATGGACTAGGACTTCTAGGTCATACCAAAATACAAGTAATTTTTAATGCATATGCCTTAAACACTAAGAAGAGTGGACAAAGTTTCCATTTTTCCTGGGGTCTGTGAGTCAGGATGAATTAACAGCCTGCCTGTGACAGCAAAAACACAGTAACCATCAGAATGGAAGTGGAAAAAAACAGAGTACTGAAATTCAGGCTGAGACCATCCTGTTTTGCAAAATTGTCACAGGATATTTCTGTGACATCACTCAGTGACCTCCTGCAAGAAATCAGTGCCATGAACTTGGCTCATGGTATTTATTTAACAGCTATAGGATGGAAAGAACAGTGACTTATTTACATGCCAACACCAAATAGCAGCTTGTTTGTGAGCATGGATGAAACAAACTACTTCAGTCAGCATTTCCACACTCTGGGCTTGTGGTAGAGAGCTCTGGAACATTTAGTGATTGAGCAAAGCAAGGCACAAAACAAAGAGGGGGAAATAATAGGAAAAACTCCTGACGTTGCTACACTGGCTTCAACTCTATAGCGTGACATTCATTTACACCTGATAGCTTCTCTGTGAAAACACTGCTGGGCATGGTTGTGGTTACTGCTTCTTCTGTGTACCAAACACAATGTGCACAGGTAAAACTGGGGCTTTCTGTTCTGGGGCATGAGAATTGTTGACATGCAAAGCTTTTACATTTAAATTTTTCATTATACTGATCAAGGACAGTTTGGGTAGGCGTTGAGCAACCTGGTCTAGTGGAAGTGGAAGGTGTCCTTGCCCATGGCGGGAGGGTTGTAACTAGATGATCTTAAGGTCATCGAACCCAAACCATTGTACGATTCTGTGATTCTGTGATCCCTAAGAATTTTCAGAACTGCTATTGAGAAAAGATTCCTTAGCTGCTGCAGAAGGATGGTGGTATTGATGGCCTTATTATGTTAGAGCTAGTGGTCTGGACCTTCCCAGCAATTCTGTGGCAAACGACTCAAAATGGCATGCACAGTTAGCTCCTGGTGCTTAACCCATCTGCATCTGTGCAACACTTCCTGCACCTGTCTATGTTCATATTAAAACTACTCTCCCACCACCAAAATTGCCGAAGAGTTATACCCAAGTTTATATAGGAGCATTCTGGCAGAACCAAACCCACATGCGAAAGTCACCTTTAATACCTTGTTATCTTCACTTTTCTTGGGATCTGTTTCTTTGCTTATTGAATAGCCTGGGATTCCCAGAAATCACAGAGCCATTTCCCAAGGCTGTTGTTTGCCCTCAAACAGGCCATTAAAGAGACCTCACTGACCTTTTCCACTCATCATTAGTGGGAAATATGTGATGTTGAAAAGGGAAGCACCATGCAGCCCATCATGCTTCCGGGGGAGCCTGAGACTGGGCATTGAACAAAGAGCATCCCAGTGCTCTCAGCCAATGGTCCTGGGGGACAGGAGGCACCAAGGGAACCCAGAGAAAAAGATGGGAGTGGAGTACTGGTGTGCAAAATACATGATTAATCATTAATTTTCAGTTTGTCTGAACTCCCTCCTAACTTTCACAGACCAGTTGCTTCTGGCAAAAAAACCAAAAGCTCACCAAAAGGGTTAAAGGAAGAAGATAACAGAAAGGTATCTTGGTAAAGCAATTTTTGTCTAAGGACTGTGGCTTCACACAGGATTCAACAGATCTGTGGGATAACATGGGTATGCTAGGAAATGTGTGTGTCAGCTCTGCAGTTTTCATCAGCCAATTACTTGATCTTGGGGCCATGGTGTTCCCATTAGCCTAACCTATTGCTTTCCTGCCTTGGTGAATGCTTTTGCATCTCCAACCTTTGAAGGAGTGTTTTTCTGAGTAAGGAAATGCAAATTCCCTTTTTTTTTTTTTTCTCAGTAGTGCTTTCAGATGTGACAATCCTTTCAGGTCCAAGAGTGTTAGCTCAGAAGTGGGACCTCCTTTGCCTCTGATACTGTAATTTATCCTACTTCTCCTAAGCACAGCTATGTAATGAATGCACGGTCAGGCCCACATGGTTGTTCTCTTTGATACTATCTTGCTCCAAGATAAATGATATTTCACAGTCATTCAGGCTTGGCAAGCTGATGCTGCATGCTGCAGCTGTTTTTCCTAACAGGAAGGGAGGGTTTCGGCTGCACTTGAAGGAAAATAAATAAATAAAACAAAGGAAAGAGGCTCTCTTCAGGAAGTTGTGCCTTACAACAACAGGACATCAGACTAGAAATCCTTCTCTCTGATGGATTTTCTTGGCAAAATGTAATGCAAAATCTGTAATCTCAACCTGTAAAAGCAGTGACAAGATTGAAAGAGGCTGAGTGGAAAACTATCAGCAATGTCCTTCACTGCCCACCCTGCACAGCCTGTAAGCCTCAGAGAAGGTGTTTGGATCCATCACCCAGACATTTGAGGAAAGGATGTAGCAGTGGTTGAAGTGGTTCCTGCCTGGCTATGAGTTCAAGATGGGCCCATGGCAGTACTGATGGACACATTCAGATGAGCCAGTGGTGTGTACCACTGGGCTGCGTGCCATGGTCACCTGGACAGCTGGCGGGGGAGGTGGTGTTGGCTTTCTCCTCTCCTTTGCTGGCCACACACTTCAGACTATCTTAAACATGCCAGGCTGCTGAGCTATGTGTGCCTGGGTGAAATCCCAAATTTTGAAGACTTTGTACAGGTCAAGCACAAGTAGAGATATAATTCTGGTGCAGCAGAAGATAGGCTGAATCCTGAAGGGGGTATCCTTCATGGGAAAGCATTTGTCTCTGGACATCGCATGAAATACTATTTTCTACTGATTAACATCCTCTGCATTTTTGAAAGGAATAATAGTCTATTTATTTGTTACCCTGTGTGTTAGGTTCCCCCCCTGACTTCTTTCCTTTCTATTTCTCATGTATTTTTGTGCTGAAAGGCTGAGGAATACTAGCCATGGACTATGTGGACCATCTCAGGTCTGGTGTAATGTCATGGAGAATAAAACCTTTGTGACCATGCAAAAGGGGTCAATATAGACTTATTACCTGGGATGGACTGTGATGTAGCTCATGTAGTGTAGCTCATGTTTATGTGGTACCTATGCAGCCCGTGACTTTATGTGCAACAAGATTGTGAAATCCTTGGAGCACAGAGGAAGAATTTTCTGTCTGTGTTTGTAACACTGAATAAGTTCTTGACCCTCACACAAGGCCAAAAGAGAAGGATTTATCCTGGAGATAAGAGATCAACTCTCCTTCCTACTTTGTATCCCAGGCATGTCTTTATTTTTACCACTCCCTTGACTCCTGCTCGAACATTTGGAATATATTCCTATCCCTGGAACACATGTACCCCCTGCTTTGCCTTACTGCACAATTATTTGCAGTTAAAGGATGTAGCATGTCTGTTTGTTTTTAAGGTCCCCACTTATTCTATTAGTTTATTTGGGCCAAACTCTTTTCCATTTATGTCTGTACTCAGGGGAACCTCCAGTGCAAATACTTCTCAAAATGTGCCATCTCTCTGTGAAATGGAAATAAAAGGAGACTCTACATCTGCCCTATAGCCTGGTGCTTCACTTTCCATGAACTGTAGTCATTTAATGACATCATGGAGGAAAGATGTGTAAGGTCAAGAGCTCAGTGGACAGTGGTGCAGAGTGTCTGTGACTCTATAGTGTCGTCATGTCCAAAGATCAGACAGAAGGCCTTCGAGTCACCTCCTCCTCTACAACCTAATGTCCAACACCTCTGGAAAGCACATCTGCTCACACTCTAGACTGGTAAACAGGATGTTGACATACTGTTTGATAGTGCATATTTGGAACAGTAATAACATCATCTGGGTAGATCTGGAGAGGGTGAATCATACTATCAGCTCGTGCTGAGTTCAAGAAATCAGAGCAGGCTTTGGCACATGGATTTCTCATAACGAAAGAACTGAATGAGAAATAAAATAAAGTGAACCATTCTGAAATTTAAAACAAAAGGAAATACTTGCTCACACAGAACTAAACACTGGAAGTTGAAATTCCTGGAGGATCTGGTGTAGTTAGACCTTCAGTTTGACTGAAAACCATTATTCTTCTTTACATAGATGGGACTGTGTTACTGTAGCATAATTTCAATAAACTGTTGTTTTTTTAGGTGGCTGCATATTAGAGAATGTCCAAAGGAGGGCAACGAAGATGGTGAAGGGCCTTGAGGGGAAGCCGTGTCAGCAGCTAAAGTCACTTGGTCTGTTCAGCCTGTAGAGGAGGAGACTGAGGGGAGACCTCATTGCGGTTACAACTTCCTCACGAGAGCAAGAGAAGGGGCAGACATTGATCTCTTCTCTCCGGTGCCCAGTGACAGGACCCGAGGGAATGGCCTCAATTTGTGTCAGAGGATGTTTAGGTTGGGTATTAGAAAAAGGGGTTCTTCACCCAGAGGGTGTTTGGGCACTGGAACAGCTCCCCAGGGAAGTGGTCACAGCACCAAGCCTGACAGAGCTCAAGAAGCATTTGGACAATTCTCTTGGGCACGTGGTGTGACTCTTGGGGATAGTGCTGTGCAGGGCCAGGAGTTGGACTCAATGATCCTTCCAACTCTGTGATTCTTTGATGACTCCAGAATGATGACAAAATTGGAAGTCAAGAGTTCTGATGACTGTGGAGCCTGATGTGTTTTGTTACCCAGCTGTTAAATCATGCTTTCATGGCTGTTTAAGTGCAGGTAGAAATCCTCTCAAAGGTTTCTTGTACAGCATCTGGACTGTCCTTGTGTAATATAAATATGGACTTGTCTCAGCCTGAGCTCTCTGGGAGATTGGATGTCCTGTACTTTAGCAAGGGCTTCAGCCTCCTTTCCATCCTTTTCTAGCCTGGGTGCATCAGGCACAGAGGGGGCACATCCAAAGCAGAGATCTTTGTAATCACAGTGTGAACACTTTGGCAAAAGCAATAACTGGGTTACATCCAACAAAGGTGTTGGATAAGTGTATGTGCTTAAAATCCATTCATGAGTCTGCTTCCCACCTTGCAGCAACACTTAGCCAAACAGACATAGCCAGATTGGCAGATCATATTTCCTGAAATATAATAACATTGAGGTATTTGTTCTTACTTCTGTCTTGCATGTACTATTGTTTCCAGGGAGAAAAGCATCAGTTCAAGATTGCTTTCTTCTATAGGTGCAAGTGCAAAAAGATTGTGCTTCCCTTCTCTTCTTTGACTCTAGTCAATCCACAACTTGCAGGATTTCAGGATAAATGTTACCCTGTTATTTACAAAGGTACTTATCCTACAAAATTAATACTGTTCTGGCAATTTTTCTAAGCATATTTTATAATAACTGCTAAATACCTTCCTCATTGTATTGATGGGGCAACAGTCTTCACTTTTCCTGAGCTTTGGAACAATTATCAAATCAGAGATACCTCAGTGGAGAGTTTAGTGTTTCAAACCAATATATGAGCACAAAGCTGGCATGTGGTAAAGTCACAGTTACATTGAATGAAACTTGGGTTCCATAAGGATGCGTGTGATGACCCCAAGACCTTGTTGCTTAGCACTGCTCCTATCACTACTTTAAAAATAACTCCTCAAAATTATTAGCCCTAGGGAAGCTTGAACTTCATTCTTCTTGTAAGTAGTGTGACTTGAGTTGGTTATTTTAAAACAAGCTTAAACTCCCATAATTTTTTCTTTTGTTCTGCAGCTTGTTTGAGCTATCGTGACAGTGTGTTTACTGACTTAGTCAGGTTGCTTCCTCTGTTAAATGATTAGTTAAATAACTACAAGATGTAGTCAGCAATCCTAATGGAGTTCATTAGAATCCCACAAATAACTCAGCACTGCAGTGGGAAGAAAAGGCTTACAAGAGATTAGAACAGACCTTGCTCCTCCCAAGGTCCCTCAGGGTGTCTTCTCCTCTGATTCCTGTAACGCTTGCAAATCCTTAGGGTCTTGGAGATAATTCCCAAAGTGGCAAGTGGTTACCATGTTCTGCATGCAGAGATGAATACTTTTATGTTGATAGTGTTGGGTTTGCTTTTTTTTATTTTTATTCTTTTTGTGGCTGTTATTTGTTTGTTATGTTTTCTTTTAAATCTTGTTCTAAACAATTCCTAAACCACCAGAGGTATAGGATCCAGGGAGCCTTGGCTCAGATTCTGGGGTAAACTTACAGCTGCATAGAAATGATTTTTTGTTTTCTGCTTACCCCTGCTAAATGAGTGGTTCTACTCCTCTCAAATAATAAAATATTAATCTCACTGAAGCAAGGTTCCTAAGCCACTGATAATAAGTTTGTTTTACTAGTTTTTCACAGGGTGTGGAAGACAAGTTGTTCCCCCAGTGCAACTAAATGAGCTGGACGTGGCTAACCTTGAGGTCCACTCCCCAGTGAGTCCAGCTGAAAACAGGACATTATCTTAAAGCCAGCTAATCTGTTGCTCCTTTTATTTGTGGTGAATGAGTTTTTATACAAAAATGGATATAGCTCTCTGCTGTGATGGGAGTAAAAATTTCAAATGGCCTATGCTAATAATAAATTGCATGCTGATAATTTTTTTTACTGCCGTAAAGGCAATTCAGCTGTATCTGATTGGCACTACTTCAAGATTTTTGATGTTTGGCAGGAGAATATACAGCTGCAAAAAACAAAACAAAGCAAAAAACTCTCAAACTGCACATGCTGGGATGGCAACAAGCCAAACTGCAACAGCTCACGCTCACAGCTACTCAGGCACTGGGACACACAATGAATGCTTTTGCTGACTAAATTGCACAATGAGTTTTGTTTGGGTTTAATGCAGAGTCGAAATGTTTCCCTCTGGGTACAATGTCATGGACTTCCTTGAACCTTATTTAAATGACATATATGTATGTGGTTGAAGATTTCAGCTGTTAATTCTGCAACACTCACTTAGATCTGCTTTTTGTTGTCCCTGTGTTCCTGTTAGATATGGTAGACCTTAAACTGCCAGGGAAAGGAGAGATGCTGAAAGAGAGTGTATAGAGATTATTCCTTTCTTGAAGTGAGCTACAAGCAAACTCTTCTGATATATATATATATATATATATGTATATATGTATATGTACACTTCACTATGAAATACACAATGCTTTATTTGGAAATAGTTTTCTTCCTTATTAAATCAAAGACCTGCACAGGAAGTTGTAAGTCAGAACAATAAACATAACTACAGGGAAAATATCGGAATAATCTAAACATATCTTTTCTCTATGTGGTAGATAAATATGAATTCAGGCTTATAAAGACAGGCTGAACAAATGTTACAGGGAGAGTTCAGGACTGGAATTGGTTTATATTACGAAGTTTTGTGAAAGAACTTAGTCCAGAGATCTCTAGGATCACTGGATCTTGTCAGTTTTTTTCAAACACTGAAATAAGAGCTGGAACAATGCTGTGTAGCACAGTGGTACACTGCTGATTTGTCTTTGGAAGCTCAAACTTGAATTAGGGGAGCACTGAAGAATGTCCTTATGGCTACCAAGTTTTAAGAAAAGACAAAGTTTCCTCTTAATTTTAAGTATATGATTAGGTCTTGTTACAAATTGAAAGCGTGCTTAAAGATTTTCCTGATTACTGAAGGCTTCCTATAAATATTCATATATGGACTCTTCTTCTACAACATCACCCAAATTAAATTTCCTAATTAGACTCTACGATTAGGCAGTCTATTGAAGAAACTTTTTAAAGATAAAAGGTTAGTGTCATTTTATGTAAATTTAGTGTTTGAGATATTAGTCACATAATCTATCCCAGTCTTCTCCATACCCTTCAGAGTCAAAGGAGGAGACAGAGGTTTCCAGAAGGTGATTCATTCTGTAGCTAAAATTAGGTGCAATGAACTACATCACATTCAATAATTTTCTCTCCCCCCTAAGAAAAAACCAACACCCTTCTTTGCTGAAATCCAGACATAAAGGATATTACAGCATTTCTATGAATACTGAAATTTGCTGTTTCTGTTCTGGTATTGTTTATGCCTGTCCCGGAGGCTATCCCTTTGTACTTAGCAAATACAAATGGTCAGACTCCCTGTCTTCACCATGTAAAAGTGCTGGTACGCTTTGGAATAGTGAGCAATCCAATCCTCATTTAGTGAGTGTAACTGATTACATGCACTGTGTAGCATGAATAAACACTCAGTGTTAATTAACACTCTGTATCATTATTCCATAATTTGAATTTTCACCTGCCATAATCTTCTGCTGGTTTTGTTTTTTAACATCAAATAATAATTCTCAGATGTCCTCTGAAATATCCTGCTGTGGTGGGTTAGCCCTCGATGGACTCCAGGTGCCCACCAAAGCTAATCATCACTCCCCTCCTCAGCTGGACGGGGGAGAGAAAATATAATGAGGGATTTGTGGGTTGAGATAAGGTCAGAGAGAGATCACTCATCAGTTACTGTCATGGGCAGAACAGACCTGACTTAGGAAAAAAAATTAATTTCTTGCCAATCAAATCAGAGTAGGATAATAAGAAAGAAAACTAAATCTGAAAACACCTTCTACCCATATCTCCCTTCTTCCCAAGGCACAAGTTCACTTCTGATTTTCCCTTCCTTGTCCTCATCAGTGGTGCAGGAGGACAGGGAATGGTGGTAGGGGTCAGTTCATAACACGCTGTCTCTGCTGCTCCTTCCTCCTCAGGAGGAGGACTCCTCCCACACTTCCCTTGCTCCAGTGTAGGGTCAGAGGAGAGACTGAGAGAGCTGGGCCTGTTTAGTCTAGAGAAGAGAAGACTGAGAGGGGACCTCATCAATGCATATTAAAAAATTTGGTATCAAGAGGATGGTGCCAGACTCTTCAGTGATGCCCAGTGCCAGAATGAGGAGCGGTGGCCATAAGCTAAAACACAAGAGGTTCCACCTCAACATTGAGGGTGGCAGAGCACTGGAACAGGCTGCTGGGGGAAGGTGTGGATTGTCCCTCTCTGGAGACATTAAAAACCCACCTGAATGAATTCCTTTGTGATCTGCTCTAGGTGACCCTGCCTTGGTAGGGAGGTTGGACTGATGATCTCCAGAGGTCCCTTCCAACCCCATCTATTCTGTGATCCTGTGATTCTGTGGTTATGTGTTTCTAACATTTCTCTGTACTCTGTTAGTGAGCTGATATTGCAAAATTGCCATTTTCTGGCAGAGACCTATTATTTGGATTCCTTAGAGGAATAGAACATCATCTACAGTGTACTGCCAGAAAAGGTTGGAAATGCTGACTTTTTTGATCACAGGGGAAAAAAAATTATAAACATCTTGCACTGCAAATATTTTCTATAAAGAGAAAATACACCTACAATATTGAGCTATAAAGGGCTTCTCTCCATTTAGAAGTCACATTAGTTTGACATAAATAAAGTAAAAAGTCTTATGTCAGACTTATAATTATATCAACATGGCCTCTCTTCTGGTAAAATATACACAAGCAGAATGAGAATTATGTTCATGTCCACTTCACTCTTAACTGATGTCTTTGCCATGGATAGATATTGATAACTCTCTGCTGAGAAGCTAACCTTCCACTGGGGTCATGGGCATAGTGCTGTGGTTAGAGTTCATTCTTCTTTGATTTTTCTCTATCAGGCATCTGTTTTGAATAGTGCATTAATCATTGTGAAGGTAGAATGTTTGCTATACAGGATTTCCTTGGATTCACATTTGGACTCTCCCTGAGCCCCACTGTTTCCGGGTTGGGAGGTCCATGTGGGAACTGACTGAGTGTGAAAGTGTCTGATCACCCCATGGAGAAACAAAGGTTACCTGTTGCAGGTGAGAAGGGGAAGTTGTCTTTTAAACATGCTAACTTGCCTTTTGGTGTCACTTAGTTTTCCTCTGTTGACTGCACAGGGACTTTTGCTCCTTTACGTATACTGGCTGAATCCCTGGGAAGGCCATTTTACTCCTTGAAACTAAACGTGTCTTTTCACTTCTACAAAAACGTCTCAGAAACTGTAGTTCTTTGTAAAAAGTCTGTGATGAGCAACCCATGGCTGACCTCACCTGTTCTGGAAACTGGTAGCTTGACCTAACTTCTGTAGTCTTGTCAACATCTGGACAACAACAAGTAGCAGCATGGAATAGCTTTTTCTTTTCTTTTTTTTTGTTTTTTCTTTAAAGCATGGAAGTCAGATATCTTGAAGTATACTGAGTTCATGATTCATACAAGGCCAAGGCCTTGCTGCAGAAATGCCTCTGTTTAGCTTATCAGAAAGAAGATCAAGAAGCAATATGATTATTGCTCACAAGTATCTCAATGGGAAGCAAAAATCAGGTACTAAAAGAGATTTTGAATCTAAAGAAGTAAATTTTAGTAAGTCTTAACAGTTGTGCAATTACCCTAACAATGCAAGTGATATAAAACCCACAATTTTTTTAGCAATCAAGATTTGGAAGAAAGTACCGATTAAAAGGATGATTTTTTCTATTTCTTGAAATCTTACAGACACCTTCCTGAAAGATTTATGAGTCAAACAGAAGTTATTAGTTCAATATCATTCTGTGACCTGAGTGGCCTTGAAGATATTAATCTGTGAATCAGCCAGTGAAAATCTATGGCCTGTAAAGGGCAGAGTATCCGACAAGATGATTGTGATTCTGTCCCTACAGGCCACATATGGGTGAAACCATCTGTATCAGCTCACTCCAGGACTCACTGTTGTAGCACTGCTCAAGAATTTCACTGTAAACCACCCCCTTTGTTCTGCTTTCATGTGCATATAAGTAGATATGAGGCCTACACATTCAGTCATGAGCACAGAGGGTGCAGGGTGTCACCAAGCAAGCTATCATTGTGACATTTTCAAGCTGCTGGCTGACTGCAAAGTGATATGCAAGCATATACATGAAGCATATGGGGAGGCAGGAGACATATATCAGACAGCAGCTGGCATATCAGGTCTGGGACAGCTTCTACTGGGGAAAGAAAATAGATTGCAATCCCAGGCAGAGTGTCTTAATGCTGCTCTTCTTGCCTATGAAGATTTAAATTTCTTATATTTGTATAATCGAAATAATTTATGTCCAAGGTTAGTCCTTTTGCTCTATGTTACTTCTGGTCTTAAGGCATCAAAGCACAGCTTATTTTCTGTTGTCTCACTATAAAAGTGGTATAAACCTGCTGGAATTGCACTCAGTACTCTAAGCTCAAAAAGTAAAGTAACTTCAGATTTATCACTGCATAACCAAGAGTGATATTAGGTGTTAGCTTTAACATCACCCACCCCTGTGGGAAAGAGAGGCCTAAATTCTCTGCTAATGTAAAGTGATAGAGACTCAGTTGCAAATAAAAGAGATCCTGACCTGGTGTTCAGAATACTTAGAAACTACCCAGAGAGATCAATTGAGTAGGAGGATATATTGTTTTCTACTTTATTCCATGATTTCAATACAACTGCTTTTCTCAGCGTGAGCCTGAGTCATCAAAGTTTCTCACTGTAGAGTCATTCACTACAGGCTTTCTCTGCTACCCTGCTGTGGATGATGCCATGAGCTCTTTTACACCTGCAGTTACAGCTTCTAAAAAGATTGGTGTCCCCTGGAAATCATGAAATATTTGTCCTTGCATTGTAACCTCTTCTTCCCTGGTGTGACAAAATGTGCTCTACCAAAAATAACCTGCCTGTTGTTACTTTCCCAAAATGCTCTTGGAAGGATGTGGTGTTACCAGCAAAAGTTACGCTGACAAAACATATGGCAAACAAGGGGGGCAGGGATGGTTTGGTACCTGAAAGTGAGAAGTAGGAGATAATCACATGATTTAGTAGAAGGTAGCAAGATAAAAAATAACAGCAGATGAAGCATTTTAGCATGTGGTATTCAAGTAAACAATAGGAAATTATGTAGTATTGCAGAAGAAGATGAAAAGGGGAAGATAAAGGAGTGGGAAAGAAATTTTCCTTTTAGAAACAGGCAAAGGATGTACATAGAGAGACTGTGACTATTCTGTTCAGTATAAGATTGTAATAAAGTAAACAAAGCCACTTCTGAATTAGATGGTGTGTCTGTCTGTCTCTGTCCTTCAGGGTGTCAGGAAGCAGTGTAGGTGTGCCAATACTGTGTGGAGTTCTTCTGGAAAGGAAAGCAGCTCTGGCAAAGCTCTGTACTTCTACAGTTGTATTGCTGCTGGACATAGCTCTGCTAAATAAACTAGTTTTTCATGACACACCCTTCCCACACAAAGCAGGCTTTTTCTGTGTTCCCTGTAAAAGGTCAATCAGGAGGTTCAAACTGGTCATCCTCCTAAGCACAGTTGAAGTACATGAACCACAAAGGCAGCCATCCTCTTGTTTAATGTAATCAGAAAGCCAGTTTTGTCTTGCAGCCAAATTTATGGATAGTCATGCACTGAGCCAACTCCCCACTATCTCAAATACTTCTCAGCAGTGAGTACTGGAGTCCTTCTTCCCTGATCTGACTCCAAGGAATGCAAAATATACTTCTTTTTTCCCCTCCTCCTTTTTGTTTATAATTTGTGCAGTTTGTACTCTGTCTGGTCTGTCTTAAAAATTGTTGTCACCTCAATTTTCAACACTGTCAGAAATGTTTATCTCATTAGAAGGGCTGGAAAAGGAGTGCAATAAAGTAAAATTAAATCACTACAGTAGCTTGGATATTAGTAACAATGTAGGAAAATGAAGCAACAAGAATGACTGAGGAGGTTTTAAAGCTCCCCAATGCCTAACACTGTAGCAACTCTTCAAAACAACTGTTATTTCTTTTTCATGTTTGCTTTTAATATCTACTCTCTATTTTTTGGCACCAGATTCCACCAAACAATGTATTAATGTTTCTTCCTTTTATGCTTTATGAAGTCCTCTGGGGTCTTTGGGTTTTTAAATGTCTGAATGCTATTTATGAGGCATATTTTTTCAAAGCTAAAAGCACCTGTCACTAAATTTACTCAGTTTGAATTCTATGATGTGCAATTCTACTGAAGTTTCTGGAATGAGCTTGTATCACAGTGGTCCACATGCCCCAGGGTGGGGCTGCAGACTCTGGAAACAAATGCCACCCTCTTGGAAAACTCCTTGTGTTATAATGCAGTTGGTGATTTGGCAGTAGACTTCAAAGGTCTGTGCATTTCACCAGAAAGGGACACGTGTGCATTTCACCAGAAAGGGAATATATCCTTGGGAGACAATGGAGAAAAATATGGAGACCAATAATGATGAACTGTCACTGAAAGCCTTTTGACAGAAAGGGGGCTTCCAAACCAGCAATATCAATGATGTATCTTGGTATTTGTTCTCCAGACTAGTGCTGGTGGATATTTTCACTAGAAAAAGGCTGCTTTGTTGATGTCTAGGCAGGTATTTTATTAGGCCTTTATGCAGAGGAACCTGCTATAGTTCTTCATATATAGATATGCCATTGCTTATCTAAGAGTACCAGTAAAAACTGTCTTGGCAAAAAGCTTGAATCATAATTTGCCTTTTGAGATGTCTTTTATTACTTCATTTCCTATGATGAATATTTTTCATCTTTTTAAAACCCTTGTGTCTAGATAATTCTATACCAAACGTGGAAATTCCTGTAATTCCTGTCTGTGCAGAAATATCTGAAGGCAAAAGAAATAAATAACAAGATCCCAAATAACTGAAAACTTTGAGGGGAAGATTATGGCAAAAATTCATCACCTTATCTGTGAGGTTTGCTGATACTCTAGTCAATTAGGATATAACATGCAAATAAAGTGAGTGTAATTACACACTTCCTGCATGCAAAACCATAGTTGCATTTGCAAATCAGCCACCCAACTATTTCTCCCACTTTTCTGCATGTATAGGTCCAACACACTACATTCACAGTGGGACCAAGTCCCAGTTCTGGGACACTTGTTCTCTCTTGCAGTGTCATAATCTGGAGGCCAGAAGAGAAGCCAGCCTCTCTCAGCATGTTTCATACATCTCAAGCCCTCTAAGTGCTGAAGGCTGACAATTTGTCCACTTGTATCTCACATGGCTGGCTGCAAAGCATTCGTGTCTTTGGTCACACACTTGAACTGTGGTAGCTTACAGCCATGCTAATAACCACTCAAGTTTACAGAGGCTGAAGATGCTGTGCCCTTTAACACTGTAGAATATGCAGCCACTTGATATGGAACAATGTTAAATGTCCTGTCAGAAAGGAAATGTTTCAAAACAAAGTGTCCCAAAACAAAAGGAGTTTCTTTTATGCCTCTTCTAGACTCTCTAATGTGTTGTCCACTTGGTGAAGTAAGCTGAGTGCTTGCTGCCTGCTTTCAGGTTGTCCTTGGAAATAAGAGACAATCCCACTGTTTTTTCCTGTTTAAAAACAGCAGATTTTTCCTTACCATTCTTTTTTTTGGAGATGATCCATGAAAGGCAGGACCAATATTTAAGTGGATTCTCAGAGGCAAACCAGCTGGGTCACTCTAATAAGCTACACTTTCCCTTAAGGTATCTGAAATGGTAGTGAGATCACCTGGCAGTTTTCTTCCTAAATTCAACATATTTTTTTTCCTGAACTTTTTGTGGCCTCTCCTCATTTCAGATCATAAGACTGTTTATCCATTCATCTATCAGGGACCGTTAGTTATTGAGGCCTGGCTCTGTGTCGCATGCTGATAATGATATTCTGGTAATAATATTCTGTATATATGTAACACAAAAAGAGTGCTATACATTGATGTAGTCATTGTATTGCTCATTTAGAGCCCCATTAGTTCCTTTAAAAGAAACTGAAGGGTTTTGCTTAGTTGAGGGCTTGTTTTTCCTCTGCTGCATTGTCTTATGCTTTCTGAAATCTTGGAAATCTGTCTCCTCATCAGTTTATTATGCTCCAGCTAGCAAATACCATTTTTAGTTATCTGATATTGTAATTGTTTCAGCTAGTACACTTAAGGTTTGACTGCTCCACACTGGGGGTCTGACCTTGTGTATCCTGAAAAATCTTGGTTTTTTTCAGAGTTACCATTAATTGTACCAATCCAGAATCAAGCCCAAGAAAAGTGTGGGTAAATAACAACAATCTCCTTCCCTTTTTAAGATTTTCATGCCGTGTTTTTCAGCAGTTTTTTCTGTATACTTGCAATGCTTAAATGTTACATCTTTGGACTTCTACATACCAAGCCTCTGGTTCTTTTCTCTGCCTTCAGTGACCTCATTCACCACCTGCGCATGCATAGTGATGCATTAAACCCTCTGAAATCTGTGTAAGTCACATCCACTCCTGTGAATTTGCAAGGATGCTGTATTATGCCTTCAAAGATATGCATTATGTTATTTTCAATTGATTTACTCTGAAAGTTCCTTACCTGATAAATGCCTTCACCTTCCTGGTAAAACATTGCTCCAACTTAAGTTAGCAACTCAGAAGGCTGCTTCTTACAGTAAAGTTAGTCATATAAACTTCTAATTAATGTTTTGTCCTCTGTGACCCAGTATTGCAGTAAGGACAGAAAAGGAAGAGCCAGAGACACCTGTTACCAGGATCAGAGAGAAAGAAGGAAGGGGGGCAAGACCCGACCTTCTTTATTTTTTATATCCATTTAGAAATCACTATTCATTGGAGGAAATCAGTTCTTTCTCCCTCAATTACAATGGTCAAAGGAAATGTCCATCAAAGTTCTGTGTCCAGAAGAAAGGAATGCAATGATAAGATACAGTTACAATAACATGGCCATGTTTACAGAGAAAACTGTGAGAAACTAGCTACAAAGGAATGATAACATCCAGAACTGCAAAAATCAGGGCAACAACCCAGTTTTGAAAGTCAGAGTTATCTGACATTATCCAGCTGGGTCTCACCTCTCTGCTGACATTTAGCACGAAGCGATGGGGCTTGAGCACTTAATACAGCCTCCAGGGAATGGTGACACTTCCAGGGGCTGTGTTTATACCCATCTGATCAGCAAAGAAAAGTAGGACAAGATGTGACTTGGACACTCTGTTCAGTTTTGGGTCCCTCACAACAAGGAGGACACTGAGGTACTGGAGCAGGTCCAAAGAAGGGCAATGAAGGCGAGGAAGAGTCTGGAGCACAAGTCCTGTGAGGAGCAGCTGAGGGAGCTGGAGTTGTTTAGCCTGGAGAGAAGGAGCCTTGGGCAAGACCTTATCTTTCTACAACTACCTGGAAGGAGATTGTAGGCAGGTGGGCACCACTCTTTTCTCTCAAGTAATACGCAACAGGAAAAGAGGAAATGGCCCCAAGTCATACCAGAGGAGGTTTAGATTGGATATCAGGAATAATTTCTTCACAGAAATGGTTGCCAAGCATCAGAACAGACTGCCCAGGGAAGTGGTGGAGCCCCTGTCTCTGAAGATGATCAAAACAAGTATAGATGTGGCATCTAGAGACACAATTTAATGGTGGGCTTGGCAGTGGTAGGTTAATGCTTGAACTTGGTGATCTTAAAGGTCTTTTCCAACCTAAATGATTCCACACTAAATGATGGTTCCATGACAATATTCTGCACACAACTTTTTTTTTTTTTTCTGATTGTGGATTGCCTTAGATATGTCAGTTCCAAGCTTTCTGCTGAGATTTTTTTTCCAGGTTGAAATATGTGCAATATTGATGGATATACTGATTGTGCTGATTCATGTAATGACTAAGGGAAAGCAATAGGTGTTTCCAAGCCGTGATTCATCTCTTCCTTTTTGAACATGTAATTTAGGCTGTGACAAGTAGCAACTGAGAAATTCCTATTTCTGTCCACTCTCTATAGAGGGAGTCTAGAAAGCCTTAGATATGGGTGCTAACCTTGAAGACTTTACAAGTTAGATGATGTGCATCTCATCTGTGATGAGACTCTCATCATCTGTGCTTATATTGCATGCCGCTTTTTGGCAATACATATAATGTAGACTGAATCTGCATTAGGTGCTGCAGTAAGTGGTCTAAATGTGGTTTGGAAATGTTAGCTAGGATTCACAAGTGTATATATACAAATATCTTAGGCACAATAAAACCACAGTGAATGGCACATAACAATAAAAAAAGGATTTTAATGCATTTAGTGTCTTTGAGTAGTCTATACTTCAATTCTTTATTTTGCTCAGTTTTACTAATATATCTGGACCAGATTTCTGGTTTGTTTCCCCCCTCAAGTAGCATGTCCCCATAATCTCTGAATAATGAGACAAGGGGAGTCTGTCATGGCTGGACAAATGCTTTTGTACATCCAGGAAGAAGGAAATGACTGGGTTCATCATTGGTGAGACAATGCTAGGAAACTATTTATGTTCTTTAATAAGAAAATGTATTTTACCAGGCCGCAGGAAAAATGAGGTGTTGCTTTGTACACTTTGTATCAGCCTAGCAGCAAGGAGAGAAGTAGCAGGAGAAGTTGGGTCCAGCAGACTTGGAGGCAGGTAGTGAGGAACAGTGAACAGTCAAACCTCACAGTGTGGTTTCCTGCTCCTGTCCTCTGTCCTTACTTGTGGAAAAAAAAAATGAGAGTATGAAAGGGATGTGCAGTGGATATCAACTGAGAGAAAAAGTAGTGATTCAGTGATTCTGTCTTCAAACAGAATAATGTTTTGCCTGTAATCCTGCAGGCCTATCACTCAAATCTTTTAACATTTTCATGAATAGCCTTCCTAATGCAATAGATTTTATGTTTATTAAAACTGTAGAGGCACTTGCAAAGATACCAGAGAAGAAAATAAGAATTCAAACTAATTCTGGTACATTGGTGACATGGTTGGGACAAACCTGGAATGACATAACATAAAAAGAGAAAGAATGAGATACCAGAATGAGAGGGGGAAAATCAAGAGCACAAAGAGAAGGTGAGGAATAAGTAATGGTTCCTTAGACAGATGAAGAATTACAACAATTGAACAAGTCATGTTGTATTTATGACATAATGGGAAAAGCAAACATATCACGTGTAAAATGCAGAAAGTTATCTGAGCATTGACAAGGCTTTACATGAACTGCAATGAAGAGCTTTTTACGCTACACTGTAGAAGAGATGTGAAGCAATTTCAGAGTTCAGCGGAGACAAAGTGAATGATCATCACTCTAATAATCATGACCTGTAATAAAATTTTGGAAGAAATAACACGGTGGTTTAGGCCCTTGGCAGAAAGAAAAGATGCCCGAGTGCAGAAATTATTACAAATATACAAATACATATAAAGATGCTGTTTTTCATGAATGCAGGGCCAAGACAGGAAGTAACAGAAGCGAACTGTTTCAGCATAAAGGTAGTCACTTGATGATGGAAATCCTAAGTGATGTGAGAGCCCCTATTGTATCAGTCAGTGTTAAAGGAGAAGAAAAGGGCTCCTTAGTTCCCTACTTCCATATGTACTTCCATACCTAGGTTCTGTTCTAAACATTTTATTGCCTTGGCTTACTGTGGGGCTTGAAATAATGCTTATATTCTACTCCAACATCTAGAATGGTAGAGAGAGAAAAAGATGATGATAATAATAGAAAAAATTACAACATGAGGAGGAAATCTAAGTAGTCTTGGATCAATGCAGAAAAAACACTTTTCAATATGCATATTTTTTCATCTACATGTTTGTTTAAAAGAAATAATTTCTCTCAGCTGCCTGTTTGAAGGTTTAAAAACAACTCCAAACACTTATTCTCAAACTTGGTAGTATCAGAAGGAATTAATTAATTCCCCTTGGTTAATTAATTTGGTTTGATGGACTTCAACATTGCAAGGCTTGGTGGCATATTAGATTAGATTCTCCAGCTATGTTTCAAGTCATAATAATGACAATAACACAAATCCTCTGTTTCTTTTTGAGTACTCATAGAGAGTATTTTAAAGCCTTAATTTAAAGTGGGTGTTTCTCTTTCCAGGCTGTAGTTTCTTCTGCATTAGTTTCTTCTGGATTTGGGGGAGTGAAACTGGGGACACTCACAAAGAGTGTTCAGAATTAAAGCCGGTCTCTGGGAGGTGAAGAAGATCATATTAGCATTTGTTCTGAAGAATCTCTTGATGTCAGCAGGAGCTCTGGGGTTTTTTACTTGCATTGAGAAGAAAACACAATGCAACTGAAGTAGAAAGTTTTTCCCTGGGAAAAACTCTGATTATCTTAGGCCTTGGTTTTTAAAAACACATGAGAATATTTTCCTGCACTTCTTTCCATGTCCAGCTGTCTTATCCCAGAATCATTCTGCAATATAACATATTCCAAATGATAATTATTATTATTGCTATTATTATTGTATTAGTATCTTCATCTTCTCTTTGTACTTGAACTAGAATACTAAATTTTTGTCATGGTGAGGCCTAAATACAAAGACTCTGAAACTAAAGGACAATAACAGCAGCTGGAATAATGTCCATGGGAAAGGAAAGGAAGGGGTCAGAATGATGTCCTGGGATTCCTAACACTTGCACTGGCTTCTTCCTCTCCTCTTCTACTTGGCTGAGAGGAGCTTTGCAATTGCTGAGGCAGGAAGGAGAGTTTGGCAGCCACTGCTTTGCTCCTGATTTCCAGGAAGAGCAAAAGGAAGAATCGAGCAAAACCTGGATAACCAATTAGACAGACAGATAAAAATGTCCTTACCTGTTTGTCATCCCAATTTCTTCCCTGTGCAGCTCTGGGAGCCCAGCATGTACCAGGGCCAAAATCCCAGGGTGAGGAGAAGAGCAGGCATCCTCCCTTCCTAGGGTTGCACTGGTCATCCTGCATAGCCAAATCCCTGTCTATATGGGGCAACAGCCCACTGCTGATGGAGCCCCATACAGTCATCTGCTGGAAGACATCCTAAGGGAGGTATCACAGTATCTTTGTTTTTTGTTGGATGTTTAAATATTTCCCTTCAGAAAGAGATCATGGCTTGCAGAATTTAGAACTGTGTTTCCATTTTAGAAAGCGATTTCTATTTCCTTTTCTCTATCCCTAGCTTTTGCCTTGTTTATTACTTCTCTCCATTGCCCACCACACCTGTTTACTCTTTTCCTTTTCATCCCATTCCACTTCTTTCTGTTCCTGATTTCTTATTTTCAAGAAAAAAGTAAGAACTCCTCGCATTCCCTCAAGTCTCCTTACTTCCTGTTTAAAATGTCTCTACTCCTCCCAGAGCCTGTTTTTTTTTCACATTAGAAAACAAACAAAAAGTTTTGCATCCTTCCCCTATCTCCAAGCTAAGGCATCCTGAAAGAGGAAGACTCAGATAAACATCTATTCATCTCCAGCACTCCCAGATGCAGCTCAGTCTCCTTTATGGATTCAAGATAAGACAGTATCTTCAAGCAGCATTAAGAACAAGAGCTCTGGTCACCAGCACGGGAAAAGAGATTGCTTAAGCACTGAGCTTCTGTCACAAAGACTGCTGTCTCATGAGTCAGAAGTGCTCGGGGAGTAACACTGACACCATATTGTAGCACGAGGGATCCTTCACAGCCCAAAGACCAGAAACAGAAAACAAACTGGTCTCTGTATTATATGGGAGACTTTCAGGCAGCCTGGGATGCACATCTAAGCATTAGGTGGGTGGGTGACTCACCACAAAGTCTTGTGAGGGGAGATTTTAGTTCATGTGTCCATAGACCTGAGTCAGACCTGCATAAACACAGTGGAACAAGAGGACTCAAAACATTGAACATCACAAGCCCTGGTCTCAAGGAGTTTTGTCACAAGAAGAAAAATGCATTCCAGCAAAAACCTGGTCCTGATATGATCTCTTTTTCTCTTTCCCTTGCTTGGGAGCATTTTCTGTCGCAACTATTCAAGGCCACAGCCCTCTCTGTTAGTAACTCTGATTGGGAGGAAAGGATAACCCTAGTGCCAGGGACTGATGTTAGTGCTCCTTCAGCAAAAGGGCTGAAAATCTATGCTTTGGCACAGAATGTGTTGGTTGTGGCTAAAATGAACCTTCACAGATGCAGAAAAAGGAAGTCCAAGGAGGAATGCGAATATAAATGTCCCACTGGGGGACTAAAGGAAAGGTCCTGGAGTCTGAATGCCATTCAGCTGGTTTGTATTTTCTTTTCTTTCTTCTGAAATAAAAAAATAAAGAAAAAGAATAAAGTAAAAAGGAAGAAAAAAGGAAAAAAATTGATCCTCTAGGAGGAATCCCTCACAAATCACCAGGACACTTGGGAAGGGTGAGGAGAATGATTTTTTGAGAGCAGAGGGAAGTACATAAACTGGTTTTTGCAGTATGAAACTTGACAGTGAAATTTCCACGCTGAATTCCCTTCTCATGAGGTTCAGGCTGTTTACTTTCATGTAGGACTGCCTCTCATTCCTGACGGAGGTCAAATCCTGAGCTGTTAAAAGAAGTGTGTAATTTTAAAGCTTTCTATATTTCTAGGCAGCCTTGTAAGGCAGGACTGCCCTGCCCACAGAAGAGTCAGTGGAGTGCAAGCTCTTTCACATCTAGGAAATGAGTTGGGTCAGATAGGAATCAAGCACTGCTGGTGCCTGGCAGCTGATGGCCAGGCTATGTGCAATGACCTCCTTGCTATGACTGCTCCGTGGGGTGAATTATTGTTGGCAGTTTCAGTCAGCAGAAGAAACAAAGAGGTCAAGTTGGCTGAGTTGTGTTGTCTGTGGCCCTGGTTCTCTAACACTTACCTGAGTGATTGGCCCCTGGTCCCCCTATGTGCTGCTGTTCCCCTGGTTCACAGGACACAGCATAGGTAGCATAACACCAGACAGCAGCCACTGCCAGCAAGAATCTTAGCCTCATTTTTGCTTCACTAAACAAGCACAGATCCTTTAATCCCTCTTTGCACATTCTGTGCTTTAGGTCACTGTTCTGGGAGCTACAGGTGGCTTGGTTTTAGCTACCGCTTCATAAAATATAAGAATCACTTCTGATAGATGCTTGATAGTAAAATGCTTAGATTTTGAAGGTAAGCCTCAGCCATGGAAGGCACTGTACAAAGTTATCACATAATTTCACCCTCTGGGCTCAGCTGGAATATTAGCTGAGAATGGATTGACTTTATACTGAGTCAATCTGCAAATTCTCTGAGCAAACAAAGATGCCTCAGCATTTGTATTGTATGTGTGTTTTTCTACGAGATATTCAGGGCTTTCAGATACAAGAAGGAAAGACCTGAACCTAATGTTTTTTCTTTAAACTGTGAAGGTCCTTTTGTTCTCAATTAATTTTTGTGCCTTTTAAAGGCAATTTACTTCAACAGCTCACTTGTGAAACCATTTATTCAGGACAAAACCCTAACACAAAGGACTGAGTACAAGGCAATTGAAATTATTCTCACACTCCCTCCCTACTAGAAAGGATATTGGCTTCTGATCTACATTCCAAACTTGGATACCTTGCAGACAGTACTAGCATTCTGGCTTCTGTGGTGCAGAAGTGATTTTTTAAAAGGATTTTTATTAATTTTCTCAGAGTTTTTCTGTTTTAAAAGCATGATGAATCAGATTACTTCAGACCATTTTTTTGCATATGTTTGTTTAAATCAAGGTTGACTCTTAGGTTCCTCTCTGAATGCACAAGTCATGATTTGTTTGACCTTTTTAACCAATATGCTACTTTGTTCATTTTTGCCCTCTTTTCCAAAATAACTGCCAAGTCATCCTGTGAAATCGTCACTTGACCCTGTGTTTGTTCATTTAGGGATGAAGGAAGTAGGAGAAGGGAAAACAGTCTCACACTCTTCCCTGCTAACATCCAGTCTCAAATATTTGTTTTGCTATAAAGTAAATCAAGCATGAAAGGACCAAATTGTTTAAAATTAGCAGCAAAACCCTCAAAAGTCTTAAAAAATATTTTAAACCCAGATACTTTCCATTGGAAATTGCAAAAATAGGAAAGTGTCCAGCAGTGGGTCACAGTCTAGAGCAGTCATTGCGTCCATAAAACAAAAACAAAGCAAACCCTTCATCAACTGCAAACCAGACTGCAGAAAATTCCCTCTCCACAGAGTTAGTCTTTCTTTTGGCACTGTGGATATGGATACCCTGAGAGGAGTTATTCAATGAATTAATATTTAAGGAAGCAAGAAAAAAGACAAGAGAGAGTAAAACAAGAAAGTAACCTGCATGAGCAAACAAAAAGTACCTTGATGGGAAAAGAAATGTTATTTGACTGACTAAATTTGGCTTTTATGTGAGATGGCAGCTCTGGGCTCATGGTGACTTCACAATTCAAATGTCACCTTGTGTCATGGGAAACAGAAGTTCTGCCTCTGGTGATGCCCTGAAACTATCCAGGATCTTGGAGTGACTGTCCCAGCCGGTGCACATCCAGCCAACTTGCGTGCAGGGCTTTGACTCTTCACAGAAGAGCTGCCATTGGGCAAAGACAAGAAAAAAAAATCCCTCAGAAACCAAAACCCAATTTTGACAAATATGATTCTTTTCAAGGTGTTGCACCACCTTCTACCTTCCCATTTGGAGCACTCTTTGAATGAAAATCTGAACCCTATTGATTTATATAATCCTATTGTGATCAGAGCCATTCTGTAGCACAGGGACCACTGGCAGCAGAGAAATATTTAAGAGATGGGGACTTCAAGAAATAGAAGAAGGACTTTGAATCCTTTTTTCAGGATTAGCCTGTACTTCCATCTGAGGCAGATATGCTTGTTCCTGATAACACTTTTCTGATCAACTTTACCTCATGCTTGTAGAGAAAGGGAAAAAAAGACACTTAGGGAGCCACCACCTCTTGCAAAAAGTATCACTTGAGGGATAATTAAGTTCCCAAATCAAGGAGAGGCGTTCTGACAGAGGCCTGTTCAGAGCACGTGCTTCAATGCCTGACAAAATCCAAGGAGGAACATGATTACTAAATCACAAGTGGTAAAAAATGATAATCACCATAAAAACTTAACACCAAGGCCCATTTTCACAGACTCCCAGTGGAAATATTCTGATAGATTTTGATAGAACTGGATGGTTAATATTTATGAAGTCAGGCAAGACCTCCAGATGGAAGCTGCTCTATAAGCACAAAGCTTTGCTATTAATATTTATTAATCTGAAAGTGCTTATTTAGTTTTTAGGCATTTTTTTCTCCATCTTTTTCCAAAGAAAACTAACATTAAATCTGTGAGATCTGTGAATTCTTAGCTTCCCATTGCTGTCTGTGATGTGAATTGCATTTCAAAGAAAAATGAAAGGAAACACAGGAAAAGGTTCAGAAAGTCGCAATGTGAAGGTTCAAGAGCTGTTTGCAGAGAGCATTCCTGGCAAGTGTTGAACGTTTGGAGACCACATTGAACAACATAAACAAAGTTTTCAAACCTGAGTCTGGGACCTCTGTGAAGTATGAAGTCACAGTGGGAAGACTGTACCCACAGGAGCTTCCTCACAAGGCCTTGGATATTTTGGGCATGTTTATGCTGATCGGTGTTCCCAGGTGGTGTTTCAGGGTAGCAAGGGTGAACATCACCTTTCTGTCTAGAGTTATGTGGGGACTGTGACTGTGTCTACACTGCAGCTTGGGTAATCTTCCTCCCTGGCCCCCTGTTTCTGTCTGTGCCAGTGTTGGGATGTCCTTCTAGAGGAATCCAGGGAATTAAACATATGGAATTTTGTCACTGTGTGCAGCTGGGAGATGGCCAAGGTGTGCATCCAGCAGCCAGGATTTTAGAACTGTCACAGCAAGTGGCACTCAGTTTCCTTATTCAAGGGTCTCAATTGTGGTAGTGAGTTAAAACAACCTGATAAAAACCTTTTTGTATTCAGCAAAAGGAATGAAAAGAATCAAAATCTATCTTGGAAAATTAAAGTTTCCTCTTCACTCATCAGACCTAAACCTAATGAATAGAAGGAATCAATTAAATGTGCTGTCTATAATCTCACTGATTTGAAAGAAGTCACCCTTAAGTGAAACTCAGAGAAGGCTCTTTTAAAAATAATGTTAAATGAAAGGAAACAGAAACTGTATTCTCATAAAATATTGTTTTACAAATGACCATCCTAATTTTAGCCAATGGGTTCATATCAATTTTTTATTCTTTTTGGTGAAAAAAACCCCACAGAGTATGGGTTATTCTCTTTTGTTACTTTCTCTTTGTCTGTTACATATATCTTTTCATAAAATACAGGGCTTGGAAAAATAATTACGTGATTATTGTGAAAAGTAAGGTGATGGTTTATTTCTCACTTGACATGAATATGCTTCTTATTATATACCAATATTTTCAATAATTGTCCTTGCTTATTCAAGAACCAAGATTCTGGCTTTTTGCTAATACAATTAAAATGTTATTCTACAAAAAAGCAAAGCAGAACTAAACAAGTATTTTTTCCCTCCAATGAAATAGACATATTAAAATAGCTAATTTTCAAAGCAAAACAGAACAAGGGAAAGTCCTCTCATGCCCTCAGTCTCCAGTTAGCACACTATTATTTTTAGAGACGTGGAAAAGCCACTAGCACTTTCCAGATCTTAACATAGAATCATAGCATGGTTTGGGTTGCAAGAGACTTCAAAGTTCATCTTGTTCCAGCTCCCCTGCCATGGGCAGAGACACCTCCCACTAGACCAAGTTCCTCAGAGCCTCATCCAACCTGGCCTTAAACACTTCCAGGGATGGAGCATCCACAGTTTCTTTAAGCAACCTGTTCCAGTGCCCCACCACCCTCACAGTAATGAATAACATCCTAACATCTAAACTAAACCTACTACCTCCAGCATGACATTATCTGCAGATGAAGTATATCTATTCTTCCTTCCATGATCCAGGTTCTTCATAACTCAGGCTGTGAGGCTCCTGGGGAACCTCCCATGGTATATTCTTGTCTTTTAACAAGAAAACCTTGGTACTTGCTTTATGCTATAGTTTTATCACGTTTCAATTTATTTCAAAGTACAAGTTTTTCTAACATTTTAGTGAGAATTTATTGAAAGGTTTACTAGAGTGAAGTTGTATTAGACATGTCACTTCTCTCCTATTTGATGCAATACTTTTCTCCTGTTTGTCTTGCATGGACAGCCCACCACATGTATTCTTTTGATAAGTTATTGAACCTAGTCTTATCAGCTGAGTAATTAATGTTGTAGATCAATAAATCTCTTACTAAACTGCAGATTTTTCTGTTCATTCAACAGTATAGTGTACGTATTGCCATACTTAGCAGTATGAATTTCCCACTTCAGGTATTTAGAGAGCTAGAAGAATAATGACTCTTACCTACTACTTTATGACCTCTCATTCTTAGTTCTTTCCGTTCTTACTAGCTGTTTTGTCACCTACTCCAAGTGTTTTTCCTCATGGGTGTGTGTTGTATTATGATGAAACAATCCTTAAAATGACTCTTCTGTCAAGTGCAGGTAAGTTCTAGTTCAAAATGAAAAGGCATCTCTCATTTTTATGCTAGGATAGTCTCAGACCCCATAGCAAAGATCTCTGCACTTCAGCCCCTGACTATCTCTTTAATCTCCACCCGTATCTTCCTCATGCATGTTCCTTCTAGCCATGATTATCTCCTGAGCAAGTTTCATGCTTCACACTCAATTTTTTATGAGGCATCTCCCAATGCATACAATACTCTATCAGAGAATTTGGGCTTGAGGCATCTCTGCCCCACAACATACGCTGTGGTCCTTGTTATCCAAGCTTTTTAAGGTGGCAACTGCTCGTTCTGATTTCCTGAAAATGCAGTTCATTGTCCTGAAAATACTGTTTGGGGAAAAATATTAAATTAATTTTGTGATGATGACACATTTATTCCATTACACTCTAGATGTTGGGAATAGAAACCTTGGGAATCACTAAAAGCAGATCTTCCATCTCTAATATAATTATGGCTAAGGCTTTAGCTTGTTCTGAAGTAGTTTGGTTTTCTATTTATTTAAAGAAATTCAGTACGAAAGGCACTCAGGAAAGCAAGGGAGGCCCACACTGCTTTCAGCTTGTGGGCAACTGTCAGGGTCCATCTGGTAGCATAAAATATTTATATTCAGGTAGAAAATCAGTGAAGTCAGAAAATGAATTTTCATTCATTATTCTTCACACCTGCAAACATATACATATTTGCTCACTGCAAAAGCCTTTGCGACATGGCTGGATATTTGGCCTGTCATACACATTGGGAAGAAGGAACCTTCAGCTCTTGCTGCTATTGCAGAGAATTCCTTTTCTTAGCGTGGTGTCCTTTTATGATGGGAAAACAGCTGCTCACTGAAGCTGTGGCCCTGTGAGAAGTGGGCAATTCAGGCAGGCAGGTGACATTACACTTAAGGTGTTACATTTTTAAATCTTTTCATTTTATTTACAGTGAGTTCTGTTACCCACTCCATGCACACACACACACCCACCCACACAACACACAGAGTTTCCTTCCTTACTTCCCTTTGCACCTGATTTCAGGGTTTCACAACTTAGATATGTTCTTGTGCTGCTCTAATAATTTTGAGAGGTACTGCCTCAATTAAACAAAAGTTGAAGCCAATGGAGGGATTGAAAGGAGCTGTGTAATTACTGGTGTGAAACAGGCAGCACTTCCGCAGGATTATTCCCACTGATAACACAAGGGCAGCTGTGTGAGCTTTTGGAACAAGACAGCTGTGTCTCACAGAAAAGGTGGTTCAGGCCCTTACCATAAGGATTTTTTTCCCCATTGAGAATGCAAAGGGGTTGTATAAAACTTTGCCTGAATTTGGTGTAAGAAGTGCTGTTTCACAGGACATATGGCTTTGCTTGTGAATACTGAGTTATATTTTTCTGTACTGCATTTATTATGTGGTGGGCTACTTCCAGGCACCCCAAATTCATATTTTTGCCTAATTTCAGTCTAATAGCTCCGTACAAACACATTTCTAGCTCCTTATATGATGACTTCAGTAAAAGTCACTTAATAGTTGAATGTTTGTACTTCACCACAATTGCATTAACCCCTTAAAAGATTGTGTTCCTGTGACAAAGGTTTCGCTTAGTGTGACTATTGTATTAAACAGCTGCTACAATGTCATCCACGCAAATTATTTCATTTTCATTTCCAACAGGACTGTGGTAGAACTGTCTGTTCAAGTTGCATTCTTGTATGATTTGCTACCATTACCTTAAGTGCTGTCTTGGCATACAAAGTTATCAGAAAGATGGTGCAGTGTGAGGTGGGTAGTAAAAGGCTGAGTAGATGCAAGAACTGATAGAAAATTTGGATAGCTACTTGGGCAGCTGGTACACAAATAAAAGTACATATGATAGTGTGCACGGTGTAGGTAGGCCACTTTCTTTATCAGTATATGGCAAAAATGACTATCACAAACTAAAATGCATTGAGAATTGGCCATGGGAAACTGGTGTCTCTGTTAGGAAGTGAACTTGGATTGAGTTGAGGAAACAATGAGTACTGGCAGTCCTGTGCCTTTGGAGACATAGCCAAGTACAAATACTGTGCACTGGGAGGATTGCAGACTTGATTGGAAGCTTGAATTTATGCAAATTCTCACTTTTTGCTGTTTAATAAACACATACAATGCAGGCAAGCACAGAAAAATTTAAATGTAATGTGTTAAATATATTTAATGGCATCATTAGATCAAAAGAAAGAAGTAGAGAAACAATTCTTTTGCATTGCTATTCTAAAGAAGAGTAGAGTGACAATAACAGGTCTTTAGAATTAATTTCCTGTGATAAATGATTAAAAGTATTTCATAGAATTATAAAATGGTTTGAGTTGGAAGAAACCTTAAAGCTCATCTAGTTCCAACCACCCTGCCATGAGCAGGTATCCTAAAGCATTTTTTTTTAAATCGTGTATATTAAGAAGTGCCTGTTTCAGAACGAAATGAAGGAACTTCAGGAAAATGGTGAACGTACAATCTGCATCATTTCAGTATCAAGAAACATAAAACCCATGGAAATGCTTTTGTACTATGTGCTTTATCAAAAAGGTGGTGAAAAATAGCCCTAGAGTCAAGATACGTATGCCCTGGATTGCTACAGGGATGGAAAATATGAATTGCCATTTATCCTGTTTTTACAGGGGTAGGAACAGTAGCACAAAGCAACCATGTAATTACCTGGTTGACGAGGAAACTGTGACAGAGTCAGGACAGAAATTCAAACTGTTCAGATTGCCTCATCTTGGCTTCCTTCCCCCTTCATGAAGATCTTGAACATGCAAATAAAGTCAGGACTGGTCTTTTAATTTTTAGTGTCATAAGGCCTGGGTTACCTCAGTTAAAATGTCTTATAGCAACAGCTCTCCCATGCCATTGTGTGTCTGAGCTACGCTGTGTCTGCATTCTCTTTGTAACCTGTTTTTCCTCCAGTTGTAAAGACTAGCTAATGACTCCTTATTTTGGGAACATGGGCTAATGGCTCAACCTTTGACACAAATAAATACTACAACAATTGGCCAAAAAGTTTTAATCATCAGAGGTTTGCCTGTAGAAATGTATCAGCTTCCATGCTAATCAGCTAATGACTCAACCTGCTGCTTTTGTATAGAAGTATTTAGACAAGAAATTTTGGCCAATGTTAAACTTTTAACTGTTTAATACCAGTTTATATTACACATCACAGCTATTCAAGCTATATTTCTTTCTCAAAAGACTGGTTGCCAAAGACCAGTAGTCAGTAGCACATGTTGTTTGCATGATCTTAAAAAGAAATAGTGTTTGCCTGAGAAAACAGGATAGACCTATGAAATTCATGTCTTCATAACAGTGAGAGGGACTTGTTATTTTCAAGCAAGGACAGGGGATTCCTTAATCAACTCAGACAGATAAGGACAACTTAAAGATTGGCTGTATCAAATCAGCTGTTATGGAAAGTAATTGTGAGTCACCAAAAGTAAAGTGGTCACTTGTTCACTTATCATGTGCAAATCCTGATGAGAAAAAAGTTTTCTAAATCAGAATGGGAAATCCAGGACTTCATGTCTTTGTAGTAGATCAGGAATTTTCCATGAAGACATGAACTTGTGTACACTGTGCTTTATGTTTTAATTGGTGCTATAAGGAAACCGGAATTTTGATGAGCAAGTATATTATGTGATTCAGAAATTACATTTGCTCCAAATAAGGTTCATATATTGAAATTTCTTAAGGAGGAAAATGTTGTTTCAGGGTCAACTAAATTTTTTCAAGCCTGTTTTTAACTTGATACAACATTTTAAGTAGGTTGGGTTTTCAGAGGGGTTTAACTTGTTTTTAATTTGGTCTGGTTTGGTGTTTGTTTTTTCTGAAGAAATTCCTATCAACAGGGATACATTCCCACCTGCTTTTATCTATCTGGATGAACTAACATTTCTAAAGGAGAACACATAATGCAAGATTTATTTCTTGAATGTTTGTGGTTTGGAGCTTGTTTCTTCCTTCTTCTGTAAAAGATGAACTAATGTAGCCTGAGAATGTGTGTTGAATAAAGGGCAGCAAGTAGCAACCCTATCTCAGAGGAAGAAATGGGAAATAATTAATCTCAGCCAGTCCCTGTACCTGGTTGAAACTGACACCATTTGCTGAAGTTATTTCCAGACATACAGTCAACAGTGTCATGGGATAAGTCAGTCATTCAATTGATCTCACAAGGTAAATCACATTTATAATCCGTCCCTTTAGAAAAGTGTCCACAATGTTTTTCTTTACCTCTGGCACAAAAATATCTAACATATAAAGCACTGTATTATTTAATAGTGACATGCAGTTTTCAGAAGATATTTACCAAACACCCTCATTGAATTACTCAATTTATCTCTTCAGTATCAATAACCCGGCAGTGGTTGGAGGTAATAGTGCTGTGGTGATTCAGGAGTAACATTCTTCCATTCCTTATTTCTTTCACTTGGACACAAGACATGTGGCTGACAAAAACATCTTCTGCCACTGAACACAGCTTGTGTTATTTTAGAGAGCAATCTCATATAATTCCTGTAAAAAATATATTAGCATCTGTCTTAAAACTGTACCCACTGATACTTCTGAAAGCCAGTTGTACAGTCTTGCTAACCTAGTGAGTGGGTAGGAAAAGTCTGCTAATTTACAAGTTTCATTTATTCAAGACAAGCTTCTATCAATGTATTAGTGGTTCCAAATTATTACTCAATTTAAAAAGCTCCTTTAGCTCTTCTTTCTCTTCAGAGATTTATTTTCTCCCCATGACGTATTTATAGGGATCAGTTCTGTAATCTCTCAGATTGTTTTATATTAGTGTAAAAAGGACAAACTCTTCTATCTGTATGTGACAAGATAAACCCTCCATGCCCCCAGTCAGCCTATCAGTGTCCTCTGCAACTGCTTATGTTTGATCCTATGCTTCTTGACTGCAGGTGGCCAAAACAGTATCCAAGCTTCCAGACAAACTCCCCATATCATGCTGTTAAGATTTCTCAGTCCATAATAGAAAAAGTTTGCCTGATTGACAGCTAGGATTGTGTCTGAAGTTTGATGTAGTTAGAAATATAGTCCATTACACACAGCGTCTGTCTTGTTCTCTGTGATTTCCCATTCCAGACCTCATGGCCTAAAGCCTGCTATCAGCCTCAAAGAATGTGACCTTGTGGTTTAACCAATTAAGTCTTATCCCATTTCTTCTACCATTTTCAAGGTCATCCAGCTCCTCCTATCTAGTATTCTGATCATCCTCTATTAAAGATGCTTTTCAATTTAACTAGAGCACTCCCACTTTTGTGTCACGATTCTTACTGAAAATAAGTAATCCTGGAGGAATTCCACTACTAAGGTTTCTAGAAGAATAGTTCTCATTTTAAGACAATCTGTTGTGTCACCTTTGATGAGCTACTTGCTCACATCAACTTGCTGAAAAATGTCCAATTTTTTCTGCACAAGGAATGCTTCCTGACAGAACCATCTTCTAGGTGATGACAATAGTATATGAGGGCAAGAATTAGAGGGATTCTCTCTTTCAATATTTGATGCTAACTTTGAAAAACCCAACCCACAGCCAAAGTACAACAGAGAGGAATCTTGCAGTGTTAGGGGATTGGACCTGATGATCAAGCAAATAAAAATTTCTGCATTTTGTGTCTACCTAAAGAAAATTACAAGATTTTGCGATTGTACTTATAATAAATGTCAGCAGCCTCTGCAGTGGAAAACATCAGTTGAAATCAATGTAACTATCAGACAAAATAATATTCTACTGTGTCTTGTTAGCCTGTCAAACTAATCCATGCAAATAGTCTTTATGCATAACTGTCTTATTCAGATACTTGGATGCAATCCATCAAACACTTCTCATCCATTAAATATAATTATATGCTTTGTTGGAATAACCAGATGTTTAGTGCTAAGCTGAACAGATGTCTGTGCTTCATAATGGAAGGTTATAAACCTATTTACACCACCAGTAAAATACAAGTATTAAAATGATGGAGGAAGTGAGTAGTTCTCACTTCATTTTGGCTAATTGCCAGCAATTCACTTGCATTGATTCAGCTTAATAAGGGTTATAAGTTTGCCACAGGATAAATTTGACATATGAGTTAGTAAAACTCATCTGACCTTTTGTAATGTGTGTAATGATGACCACTTTGGGTCCCTTAAAAAGACTTAATTAATCTTGCAGTGAGTTTGTTTTCAAAGATTTTGGGCCAAGTTTTGTATAGCGCTAAATAAAGGACTCATTGGTCGAATGGTCCCCTTTAACTCCATGAATATCTTTGGGGTGGGGAATGCAGTCTGTATTCTCAGAGCGGTCTTTTGAAATGTAACACTGGTTTTATGGCAACCTTCCCCTTTGTTCAACGCACCTCCTTCTCTTCCTTCAAATTTGAGATCCATATTTAAAGCTTTTAAGTGATAATCTACATGGAAACAATTTTCATTCTGAGACAAAACTAAGTGATAGCTTAGAATTTGTTGTCTTTCACACAAATATGTATAACTTACTCTACTTGCCTGTACATTATTCTGTTGTCAATGTTTTATCTGCAAGTAGAGGTCTGCTGAAAACAAAATTTCCAAATAGAGCTCTTCTGGAAATGTGAGTATGGGTATTTTTTTAAGTGAGAACTAGAGCTGTAGGACTAATTTCCACAAGAGTGTGTCTGCTATGATGTGCCTGCCATCCCGTAAGCCCCTTAAATGCTTGTGCACTTAAATATTTTCACAGAATCCACATTATAGAAATTTATCAGACACATAAAATGAATATTTTTATTAAAAGAACTTTGATGACTTTGAGAATTATTTTCCTTTTCAGTTTGTGGAATTCCTTTAATTTCTAAGCACTTCAGCATTATGACGTAACCTTGAAATATATATATTTCTTCAACAAAGAAAAAGTTAACTGGGACAAGCAAATAATTACTACATCTGGTTTCTTGAGTCAAAGCAATTCAGGATAAATGGTGTCAGGAAGAATGACTCATAAATGGAGGATCTTAGAGCAGAAAGAATGTTTAGGAACCCAAAGAGGAAGAGAGATGGCAAGGGCATCTTTTTCTCTGGAAAAACAAGAAGAAATCCTTAAGCAGTGGCAATACATTGGAGAAACTTGAGGGAACAAATAACTCTGCTGACTTTTAGAAGAAAAATCTCAGGGAAGTAAACTGTGCTAGCATTTTGAACGAGGAATGGATAATTCCTTGTCCTGTGTCAGAAAGGGAAGTTATCCAATATAAGGAGTTGAGTAGCAGTGCAGGGAACAGGTGCTCACCGAGTAGATATGTCCCTGCCTGCTTGGGGTTTATGTTTTACAAAGTGGGATTCCTCTGGGGTTTGTAAGCACCAAAGTTACTCAGAAGCAGATAAAGAAGGTAATATGACATTGATCAAAACATAGTTTTGTTTTTTGTCCACAGAATTAGACAGGATTCTGAAGGAAAAGACCATAGTCTTGTGAAAAACTCTCACCCGGGACTCAGAGATGGGGAAGATGTAGTTCCTTACAGGCCATCAAGAGTATGGTCCAGGCCTTGGTTCAAGAGGAAAGAAGTATTTAAGTCAGTGAAAAAACATCTCACTTTATTGATTGTTGGAAATTACTCTGAAAAGTCACATGACATTACATTGGTTTCCTGACCTGATGGGCTTTGCAAGATTTCTGGAGTCAATTTTTCTTTACTAGTCTTCACTGCAACTTTGAAGAAAAAAAAATCCACCCTTTATCATGCTCATAAAGTATTATAAATTGCAGTTATACAGCCAGAAAATGTGGTTACAATAGCACTGGGCAACTAAACTAAAATTGAGATGCAAGGTCTTTATATCTATTTCTTCTCCATAGAACATATCCCATCTTCCCACAAAGCCTGAAGAATAAATAGATCCTTTTTAAATATTATGAAGGAGACAGCTTGTCATTGCATGTTAGCTGACTCATTAAGATTTCTGTTTCAATGATCATCTAGGCTGATGGAGGGCCATTGAGCTGTTAAGATTATCTCACTCTAATGTCTGCAAATACAAATTCTGTTTGAAAAGTTTTCATGTGGTTTGCAATTATTGAGTCGTATTTTTTACTTCTTCTGAATGCAATCATGAAATGTTATTTCTGAAATGACAAAACAGTTTGAGATTAAATTATTGAACAGCAACTATTACCTCTGTATTTGTCTTTGGCAATCCTGTTTGAGCAGCTCTGGTCTGAGTCTTTCTCTGGGTGCTGGATTCCCAACCTCTTTGACATTCTTTTAGTTTGAATTACTCAGCACTGGGTAATGCTGATCTGAAAAGGAGGGCACCTTGTGACAAAGAGGTTGGGTTTCTTTCATGTCTGTGACAAAGACCATCTGAGAGATATTAGATAATTCACATTAAATTTTTCTTAGGCTTGGTTTATTAGAAGAAGTAGAGAGACATTGCTGGTCTATTTCCATTATTATTTTTCCATTATTATTTACTGTGTCATGACAGTGGGAAGTAAAAGCACACTGACATAAATGCTTGGCAAACAGGACTTCACTAAAGTGAAGTCTTTCTAAACACTAGAACTTAATTTCCTGTTTTTCTTTGCTACTGAATGTTTCAGGTTGATGTTTTGCAGGTAGCCAAAGTTCTGAGGAGTAGAATGCATTTTCATGTTTTAATAAAAGTGGAAGTTGTCTGATAAGAATATGGTTCCTGCAAATGAGCTCTAAAATATTTGTTGTAGGTTGCAAGTTCCAAGATAAAAATCAGGGCAGATGACAGCTGTGGGAGCACCTTGTGTTGTGGACTGGTGCTGTCTAGAAGAAAGAAAATATTTTTCTATGTAAAACCACATTTAATGTTAAAATTCCAATATCTATTTTATTAATCTGGACCAAATACCACTCCTGATACAAATTAATTGATACATTCACTGAAATATGTGAAATAATGCTGAGGTTTATTTCTGCATTTTTAATCATACAAGGCAAACAATTAATGATCATGCTTCCCAGGGATCCTCTGCCAGAGGAATGGTATTAACCAAGGGATTCAATTATCACTTCTGTTCAGTTTTATTTCATATGGCACCATGATAAATGGCTCCTACTGCTTGTAATAACAATACTGTGCACGCATTTATTTTCTCTTGTTTACTTAATAATTAATATGCCACCCACAGTGACAATATGCAAGCTTATTTATAAAACCTTCAGTAATCAATAATTGTTTCCCACGTGACACTAAGAAGAAATATTTCCAAACATTGCTATGACAACTCTTTTCTAATGCTCTCACAGTAAAGCCCTGCCTGACTTGACACCCATCAGCCCATAGTCTTGGAATATGAAGGGTTGAGTAGTTGTGGTGGTTTCTGCTCTATATTTAGGAAATTTGCCTCAAGATACCCAAGCTGACTTGCTTAGAGCAATTCCACAGTGGTAGCACAGAGTGCTATTGCGCAAAATCATCTGGGTAGTAAGATTTTAGAAGTAGTTTGGGCATCTCAGCACTATTTCATATTGTGCAAGACAGAAGCACCCAACCAAGTTCCCTAAGAGGCAGCAAAATTCTACTCACTTTTATCAAAACAGATGTACAGTCCTCTGTGAAATACAGGAAAGGTTGGGCAGAAGTGTGTTTTCCACACAGGGCTTAAAACCTACACTGCTTCTGTGATCAAATAGTTAATTCTGTGTTAGGTGGCTTATTTAATCTTGTCTTTTGTAAAGGCTCAAAAGATCAGAGAACAAAATATTAATTTACTGAACTACTTAAATATTAATATAATCAGTTCAGTCAAATGTGTAACCTCTAGTGAGTCTGAGTTCTACCCACCACCCACTAACCTGAAATCCTCAATGCTTTCAAGGTTGGGAGGGACTGGACTGTTCAGACAGGTGCATGCATGGTGTGGATCAGCAGCAAACTCATGACCTGCTTCATTGCATTCAAGGCCTTTGTGTATTTCTAGGAAACACAGGCTCTTAACTTGTTTTTTCTCTGACACCAGTGACATTCCAGGTGTCATTTCGATTTTAGTGGATTTCAGGTAGAAGAAGGGGAAGCAGGAGCGTACATGACAGAGGATAATGTAATGAACAGAAGTTCACCTACTTAGACAGGTCACACACAGATCTCTGGGAAGCCTGACCAGATGACTCGTTGTCATCTCCAGGTTTGGTTAAGATGGAAATAGTGAATGATGGAGGCTTTGGATTCCTAAGCTCAGCATTGTTCAACCCAGCCTTGGCCTTTTACAGTTACTTCACCTTTATTTGTTTGCTAAACACTGTGCATTTCCACTCCTGACCGGGACATAATTCTGAACAAAAAGGAATGCCAGTTTCTGTTTTACTGCATTATAATAGAGAGAAGTGAAAATTTAGATCTCCAAGACTCAAAGTTTGTGTGGTTTTGAATCTAGATTTCAGCTGGCAAGTTTCTTCCAAGCCCTGCACGTTGGAAATGCTGTCAAGTACAGCAAAGTTAAGACTTTGGGCCATCCTCAATTCTTGATCCAATCCATACTCTGCTAAAAGTGGGGGGAAAAAAAGCAATGTGATAGCATCCTCCTAAACAGCAGGAACATAAACTCAGCTTTATTAGAGGTTACTTTTGTAGCAGAGGTAGACAGAGTAAATTTGATTGCACCATAAAAATCCAGATCTTTCTGGCTGCATTTCAAGAAGAATCTTCTTTCACTGTCTCCTTTCATGAAATAGTATTTTCTCTTAGAACTCCACCAAACAGGCTTTGCTCAGTCTATTCAGGTATCAGAGATTAAAGGCTAACCAACATCTTAGCTGTGGAACAGGTTATTTTATTCATACATCTAACTTTCCCCCAAAAAATTGTTCTAACATGACACTAATTAGTTCTCTCTTTTTCTCTCTCTCTGCCCCCTCCAAGACTGGAGTAAGCTTATTGAGACCTGAAGGCAAATGTTATTTCAAATTGATTATGCCTCTGTCTGTTTATCTGTTCTTTTCCCCCTAACTAAGAATTTTAGTAAATAGACTAATATCTATTCAATATTGAAATTAAATTTAGTAAAAACCCACTGAAAGCCCACCATGCTGTAGAAAATGATGTGACAGCTTGGTTGTCTTCATCAGTTCTGCTCATTGTTCCCACACAGTGTTCAGAGTTGCCATGCTACCAGCTCTCCCTTTCCAGGAAAGAAGAAACCATCCTGGTGCCATGAAACCTAAAACCAGGTTATGCCCCCTTCCTTCTGCCTTTAAGGATGCTAATTACAGTAGCACATATCCTGCAAATAACCCTCACTGTTCCAGTGGTACCAACCATATGGTAAGGCGCTTGAGTACAAGCAAAAAAAACCACAGCGAAGCAAAAAGGACAAACTGACCCAGTGGATGGTCTCTAAAGAAACGGTGAATATGTAGTGCTATGGAACTGTGAATAATTCTAGAGATATCAACAGGGTGTGATATGAAAGTAGCTGCTTATTGATGAATTTGTGAGTTTCCATGCCTAGTGTTGGCTTCTAGAATATAAATCAGAATTGCAATTGTCCCTCTACAGATATAGTGGTGAGGGCTGCTCTAGTAGCTGTTGTGGCTAAGCTTGAGGCATAGAATAACTGAAGTTTTGTCACCATCAAAGGCAGGAACCCTTCCTGTGTCTGGGTCTATCTGCACGCTTTGACTTGGAGAGCTGATGAGAACTTCCAGTCAAAACTGGGATGTGACATTTCTGCAGTTCAAACAATGATACTGGTTTGCCATAACTCTGCTGGTTGAAAAAGTGGTGAGGAGGGGAACTGACTTTCATTAATTTAAGAATATTTTTAGAGAGTGATTTTTATCAAAACAAAAAAGAGATATGGCGTTCTGGCTACCAGAAACATATAGTTTAAATTGAGATGAGGTTCTATACCACTTTTTAGTTTATTTCTGACCTTATTATCTTGTTTGTTTCCTTGTCTGGTTTTGCAGTTAAAAAGTTTAGTTTTGGAAATTGTGAAGCACTTTGAACCTCCCTTCTTCTCCCTTTTAATGTCCAATCTGAGACCAAATGTTTCAATATTTTACCTAAAACTCTCTTTTTCTTCAGTAAATCTTGGTGTCTATCTTAAAAAAGAAAAATAATTGCAGGAAAGAAGGGAAGTTTGCTCTAGTTTTGTAGAATAGAATGAAATAAAATGAGTGCCATCTACTGGTTGTGAGTTCTAACCTGTAGATTCCTTAACCTCGCATGCACTTTGGCATTGCTGTGCTTGCCTTATATTAGAACTCATCTTTATGCAAGAAAGATAATAAAATACTTCATCTTTCCACTGCCTCATGCTTCTGGATGAGCCAGAGACATTCCATCGTAGTCTTAAATTATAAGTAAAGACACTTTATAATTAAGAAGGTGCCATTAATCAAATCAGCCAGCAGTAGCTCAGTGTTTTAATTATACACAAATATTGTATTTAGTCTGTTCCTTTTGGTTATTAATCACCTCCATCCACTAGACTGCTGTCTGTTTATTATTTATTAAATCCTACTGAAGACTTGCTATATTTTTTATAAGTATAAAAAGGGTGCTTCAGAATTAATATCAACATTGCTTTTTTAACCGTAAAGCAGAAAGTCATATTTATATTTACAACTGGATTATGTGTACTGTGCTCTTAGCTGTATATGCATTTGCCTGTAGCAATAATTTCCATTTATTAAATATAGTGACTTTTGATAATTATACTTTTTCTTTCACACTTAGAGTGCACCCACACTAAATGAGATTTCTAATGGATTATTCACCTTTCCCTTAGGTAACAAAGTTAACTTTCAAGAATAAGGCAACAGACAAGAATAGAATTATCAAATCAACAAGATGCAACTTTAGTCTTATAAACTTGCAGTTCTGAACCAGATAAGGTTGTCAAATCCATTCAAAATTAACATGAATCAAGAACTCAATACTGATTTTAAACAACTGATAATATTGTTTTTCTTACTAAGAAAGCAAAACAGAGTTTAAACATTTCAGGTTTCCAAAAGTTATCAGGTTTCAAATCTATCTTTCATTTTAATTACTGTAAACCTTTGACCTTTCCAAACATGTAGTTGTTGAGTAAATAAAATCCCACCCCCTCAAATTATGATTCCTATAATCTGCGAAGTACAGGATTTGCTCCTCACCAAGAAGACTGAGATTTCAACCTGAATATGCTCAGATGGCAGCTCCACCATGCAGTTACACATGGTGAGTTTGGTCATGCAGGCTGTGCTTTAAATTGAAATTTGCATTCTGGGAAACCATTGAAGTCTGGGCTAATTTCTGTTTCTAGCATTTCATTCCAGCAGGATATTCCAAACCCTTCTGATGTGCCCAGCCATTAAAAAACAATAATCATGGGGATATGGAGGTGAAATCTTCAGGTATGACTCAGCACTTTGTGAAAATGGAAACTTGGTGTTATCTTTTCCTTCTGATATCAAAAGTCATGAGCTGATCACGGTCTTCATCAAAATGCTGGACAACTCACTGATCATGGAACAGCAATTTGACAGACATCTATAAGTATAGAAAACAGGAGGGCAATTTAGTCAAAAAGCAAAAGGCTGGAGACACCTGCTAGGAAACAAGGAAGCCATTACACCTTTTGCCCCCAAAATGAACCAGTGTATGCCTGCTTTGTACTCACTGATTATATGTTTCTTGTGTTCTGTAATTCCCAGCTCTGCTTATTCATTTGTTCATTCGTTCTAGTTTTGATGAGCCTTAAAATAAGATTACAAAATAAATGTAAACTGAATTACAATAGATGGATCTAAGCAGAGAAAATAAAAATATCAGCATTTGTTCTCACAGATTAATTGAAGGTCTAGGAACAACTAGTGTTTCATTGTTTATAGCCTTTAAATATCCAGCTTTCTTTCTGGATTCAACCCACCTTCCTACATATTTAGTACAGACAAAGAGAAAAAATAGAGGATACTTTGGGAAATCTGTTGTCCCTGAAGATACTGCTCTTTGATTAGGCTTCCTATTATCTTCTTAATTGTAGGATCACAGATGTCCAGAGCACTTTTCATAGCCAGAAGATATGCTTGGCTGAGGACTCTGTCTGGATTTGTGAAAGGAAAAATGACAGAGTGGGACAGGACAGAATTGTATCTCTTGGGGTCACAGGTGGCACATGTCCCTGTCCTGAGTCTTTAGTATCTTTTAAGATAACAATTGCTGCCACAACTGAGTGGAAGGTGCACCATTCGTTTGCAGCAATTCTCTTGTGACCCCATGGACTGATTGACAGCTTTATTTACAAATTGTGCCATTTGGCCTTGGCCTTTTGACAACTTCTTTCACAAAGGGTAGCTCATGCCTGAAGGAAAGTCATTGAAATACTTCTTTTGATGGCAAGATAATGATTCAGTCATTTTTTTGTCTGTGTGCTTGAAGGGTACTGTTGGACAGATCAATGCAAGTGGAGAGCTTAAATGCCATAGACATTGTGGGGTAGCACTGTCTTAAAGCTCAAGTTTTAAAACAGATGTAATGAACTGGACTTTGATAAACTGAAATATATAATGAAAACATCTTTTAATTAAGTACCATGCCCTTTTCCTCCTTGTTTGATCTCATCATTCAACAATAACCTATACTTTCTTAGGGATGGTTTCATAGACATGTTGATTTAATTTCAGCTACTTTTAGTCGTCCTAAAAACAGGCATTCAATTCAAGATGGCCATCAGAGAGAATGGTTTTCCGCCAAAAAGATCCCTCCCAAACACCTTGGGACAAGATAAATGATTGCTTTGTCCATCTCATTCAGAAGGAGTCAGTGCCACTTGCCCTATTTCCAACAGCCATCAAGAGTTCCTGGCAGTCACAATCTTAACTATGAAATCTTTTCTATTTATCTTGCCAGGGGCAGAATGGACCTGCCCTGGTCTATGCAGACTGTTTTATTTCTCTGTTCTCTCCTTGTTGATGGCAGTATAAAGACAAAGCAACCTGAACTAATTTGCAAAACTATTACTGAGACCTCAGATTTAATTTTGGTTTTTCAGAACAACTTCTATCTCCAGAGTCCACCAGTCTCTTATATTTGCAAGGTTTAGCTGCAGTGGAAATACAAAGTTCCATGAAGGGTTAAGTTTTACAAAGTTTGGGGTTTTTTTAGTGTTTCTTTTATTTATTTTTTTTAATTAGAAAACCACTTCTACAGCTTATATAATAGTAATCCCATTATTTAAAATCCTTTCAATCTCTAGATCTTTTCTTAGCTCCTTATTTATGCTGATAGCCACTAATGATAGAATAAAGGAAATACTTATGAAAACCAGCATCTTGGCTTAGGACATACTTCCTGAATAAATAAAGGTAGAAAACACCTCCAGTACCCTGTGAAGTGCTTCTTGTACAATGTAGCAAATAAACCTTTAAAAATATATGGTCACAGCTTTTCCAAAAGCCTTATCGTCAATTCAAAGTGAGTTGGTGCACTTTTGAATGATTGACCCAAGTTCTATAGTGTTATCTTTGGTCAGGAAAACTCTGTGTACTTTAACATAGACCCAGAGATCCCACCTTCAAAGGCCAGCACTGATTGAGAGTGCAGGACATGGAAGCCTGTGTGGGGTATTTGACATGACACAGTGGAGCTTGATGAAGTGTGACCTAAGGTGGGAGACACTCAGCTGGCTCAAGAACTACAGAGAGAATAACTGATGGACATAAGAGCCCTAATGAAGTGACCACTCTGCTGCTGGGGCTGGGTGCATGTTTTCTTCACTTATAAACACAGCTTCTGGTCACATGAGTTTGGAGTTGGAAAGTGTTTGTGCTACCTTCATTTGTCATCTATCTACTAAAGGGAACAGAAATAACACTGTACTCTCTTCAAGCTACTCACATGTGTATAGAGGCCAGGACAGTCAGTCCTGAAATTCACTTTAAATCTCCAAATAAAACTAGTAAATAAATACAAGCCCAAAATCTCCATAGCAACATGCCTGATGATGCATAATAGCTTGCACTAGACAGGGACAGAATAAAGTTTCTTTTGGATTCTAGAAATCTTAATTAGTTAGTCCATTTAATGAAATTAATTCTCCCTTTCTGTCTATCATCCAAAGAAAAATCTAGACTTTCTCAATGTTGCACATCTAACAAATTCTGTAAGTTACTTCCAATCTCAACATTGTAAATGAGAGGGAGTCTTTGTGACTTTCCAACAAATAGTTAAAGCCAGCTTTGAATCTGAGAAAGTTTTGTGTCTGCTGCTTATGGGGGAGGGAAGGGTAAGCTGTCACTTCTAGGTGTCTGTGTGAATACCAAATAGGAAATTTGCCTGCTGTGCATGCTCAGAAGCATGTACATATATTTTATCAGTTTCATGAATGGCTTTTCACCACCTTCTGTAAAGTGATTTATAATGATGACTCATTAAATACTACTTTCATATTCAAGGGCAATTCTTCTTCCAAAGCAGGGTGTAATATGGCTGCTGCTCTTCATTTGAGAATTACACTTGATAGTGTAAGCTATATTTAACAGTGACACTAATCCAAATCTGGAAAGGTTTGCAGTCCTCATTTTTATACTTTTCACCTGAAGGATAGATTATGTTACCTTTATTGAGAAATAGAGAATGTCCGTGAATAACTATTGTGACTAGGATACATCTCACCTAACTTTACCTCTGTGTGAGACATCCAGTCTAAAGGTTCTCTGATTTGTCAAAGAACAAAGAGAAGTAAATCTAAAGGGTGATCCAATTGGCTTTTGTGGTATCTGATCTGTCATTCTCTAGGGTGGCTCAACCACTGCTGTGGTTTAAACCATACTAAATGATCAACTGAGACAAGGCATCTGGCTTTTCAACAACAAAAGATGAAAGGTTAATTAAGCTGTAATTATGCCTTTGGGGGTAGATAAAATAGTAGAACAAGTAATAAGTGGAAGAAAAAAACAAATCTAAACAGATATTTTACCTGTCCTTGTAAAATCTCTGTTTAGTGGTATCCTCGGTCTGGTTTTGACTATTCTGTAATTATCTGTTTCATTGAGTCAAAATCTATTGTCCTGCAGTGCAACATCTCTCATCCCAAAATCAGTACCTGCCAAGTGTAAACCGTTCTCACTTTCATTGCCTTTAATTTTCGTGTCTGAAGATTTCTGAATGTACTGTGCAGTTTTTAAAGCTAGAACTAAGGTTTGACTGCCAGACTTATATAGTTTAATTATCCCTTTTTCTTAAAAGTGTTTAGGAAATATTCCCTGGTCAGAAACCTGACTTTTAACTGGATCACAAACACTGATAGAAAGCAGCTGTCAGCATTATGATGAAGGGTTTAACTCTGAAGTATGAAATTGTCTGCTGGGGAAAGGGTAGAGCAGTGAACAGTAGAGTAAATGAACAAGGAAGGGGAAAAAATCAGAATTCTGACACATGATTTCAGTAAAATTAGATTAAGTTTTGAGTTTTTTTGGGGTTTTTTTTGTTTTTTTTTGCTTCTGCTTCCATTTTAAGATTCAACGCTTTTGATGCAATACTTGTTAACTTAAGGCGAGCTTTGTTACTTTATTACTATGTTACTGCTAGGCACGTCTCCTTCTATGACTCTGGTGCTTCAATAGGTCTCCAGCATGAAGAATAATGACCCAAAGAATAAATCCCAAAAGAAACAGGATTGTGTGTAAAACTGTTTCCTTGATTAAGAGCAAAGATATGGATAGGATGGTCACAATTTTTTTTTGTCGTAAAATAATTTTGAGTTACCTTGGGCACATGATGAATGAATTCTGGTTCTTGCTGTTGTTGGTTTTGGCTTTTTGTTTGTTTGGCTTGTTTGTTTGTTTTCTTTGCTTCTCAGTCTTTTATTTTATGTAGTTCTATACATTTTAGGGAGTGGTAGGATGTTTGTCTTGAATTTAGAAAAGTGATATCTCCTCAAGATATGATCATCTACATTTAGATTTTCTTGGAATGATATTGTGGATGAATGTATTCTCTGGTAAATAGAAAACATCAATGCACCAAACGATATCATGGTGGTGACAGGCCATGATCCTCTAGAAGAAATGTGACCTCTTCAGAAGCTGTGACTTTAAATTGAAATGCTCAGCATAAGTTCTCTCTTTTGCTGTGCTCTTGAGTTGCATAAAATTTTCTTAAATTAAAAAAAGAAAGAAAGAAAAAAAGAGGATCAGTAAAACTTCACCAGTCCCTCCTTTCAAACATCAGGCTCATCAGTATGTCCTATCACCTTTATCCAAAACATGACACTTAGTTGTCCTTATGGAAATAAATGGAGATGTGTCAACACCCTCACAGTGAGTAGAAAAATATAACTACCAAGAAAGTCAGACCAGTGTATTGTGGTGAGCTGAGCTGCTGTTAAATATAATTACTATTGGGTTTTGATTTCATTTCCAGAGGATGTTTTTGGCAGAACTGTATCAGCACCACACTTCTAGACCCAAGGCAAATGATGATAAATAAAAGGATTATTACTGGTCATCTAGTATTTTATGCTAGCCATTTATTCCTTCTGAATAATAGTTCAATATAACTTAAAGAAAAGTCGAAATAAAAATGCATTCATTTTATGCATATATTTATATAACTATAGGTAGGTACATGTATGCACAACTGTAGAAATGTTGACTTGAGAACATGTCTACATCAGTGAAGCGTTGTCAGAGATCAATGAGCTGATTTAAGGACTGGAAGAAATACAGCTGAATCAGTTCTGTGCTATGCTCGTCCTACTTCTTGCTGAGAACTGCCACCAGCGTACATCACTTAATAAGTGTACATCCAATAATAAGTTATCCCTGTATGGTGTAGGATCATGGAGTGTGGCTGTGCCAGGGTCACTCAGGGCCAGGCTATATTCTTCTTACAGGAATTGTAGTGAGCCAAGGAATTGTATTAGGTAATTATTAACTGTAAAATCTTGCAATCTCAGAGGTAGAATGGTATCCTGCACTGTCCTGCCACTGTGTTCATGCCACAGAAAGTAACTGTTTTCAGCGGGTATTAATAGTCCATGCTGTATCTTACACTGTCACTTCCAGTAAAAGTTATTCTTCATGCCACTGGTGGAGTTTATTTTATGCTCATCTATTAAAAATTAGTTAAATTGGTATAAAGTGTATGGAGTACCTCACTGGTATTTTTGTGTTAAAATTGTTAGATTTTGAGATATTCCCCTTGCCCCAAATTCTTATGCATGATGGGCATTTTTGGAAGAAATTTAGAATAGCACTCACCTGATATTTCTAGTAATAATTTTGTGGAAAATGAAGAATCATAGAATCCCATACTGATTTATTAAGGAAGAGATTGCTAGAGATAGTCTCATAAATTCTCCAACAACCCCTGCTCAATCTGGGCCATAATATTATGATGCTACTTTAGGACTATGAGAATGATAATTCAGTCAGAATCTTTGTTTTTAAAACAATTCTTGAAGCAAGGATTTTGCTTTTAGATCTGTAGCTTACTAAAGTAATGGCATTTTTTTTCTGAAAAAAAGGGCTTAACTAGTAAAACTTTCTTGACATAATTTTATAACTTAATTTTGCATCCATACTTCTTCATTATCATATCTCTTAGAAACCCAAATACTAATATCATACTTTTTTTTCCCCCAACAATATTCTGAGCGGCTTTTCTAAAAAAATATCATAGAAGGGAATTGTTATTTATAGAAGTTCATTAAGGTAGAGCCAGGACTACAAGATACCATTTATCTCAGTTCTGTGACTTAGGTTATTGATGTTCTTCCTCACCAATTCCAATAACATTGATAGAAACCAATCAATCCATCGGAGACTATAAAATAAGTAACTTACCTACATCTGTCTTTTTTCAGCACTAAACTGGAATAGTGTTGGTGAAATCAATGGAACAGAATCAATTGCAACAGGTACATCAATCGTAGGATGCTTTGTCACACTTGTGATACTCTCTCTGAACTCAAAGAGAATTCCACCTTCATAGGGATATGAATCAGTCCTTTCATTTCAGTTTTGTATAACTTGGAAGCAGTTGAAACTTTTGGAGAATGAGGATTAAGAGCTTGTGGAGTTTGCTAATGAGATACACTCTCCTTAGCGTATGAGCTGGCAAGAGTCAATGGATCATCACATCTTTTATTTTGCAGTATTTTTTGTTATTAGACTGGCAGGTAGTGAGCCCCAGAAAGGAAAGGAGGAAAGACATTATGCCTCCTTAGATCTGAGAATGAAGACTTTGCACTCAAAATGCCTTCAAAAGCATTCTGACATTACAACAGACCACAACAATCTCCCAGGTACTGCATGAGATTCACATCAAAAGTAAAGCTCCTAGGAAAAAAAGTGGGAATAATATTGTAGTGTTGCCCTGACTTTTGCAGTTCTGGATGTTGTTATTCTTTTGTAGCTAGTTTCTCACATTCTTCTATGTACACATAGCCATGTTATTGTAACGGTATCTTATCATTTACATTCCTTTCTCCTGGGCACAGAACTTTGATGGATATTTCCTTTGACCACTGTGATTGAGGGAGGAAGGAGTCATTTCATCCAATGGACAGTGATTTCTAAATGTATATATAATAAACAAGGCGGGTCTCGCTCGCCCCCCTTTTTCCTCCTTGCTGCTGACAGGTGTCCCTCGTCTCTTTCTTCCTTCGTGTCATTACTGCGACATTGTAGAAAGGGAAGTAAAGTATTTACACCAAACAGAGAATGAAAGGATTAAATAAAGGGAAAAGGAGAAGCAAGGGAGAAGGACACTTCAGCAACACTGAGAATGAGAAAGCAAACTTAATTACTTCTCTGAAATTGCTCCTTCATTGAACTCACTGTATATGTATTTATATCACAGAATATTGCATGCAATTACATGCAACAAAATGATCTGGTAATCGTAGAGGGTTAGAGCTGGTTAATATACATAATTTCATCATGAAAGTGCTTTAAAATGTCTCCAACATTATATGAGGCAAAAGGTACTGGCAGCTAGGGAACATTTTTTGAGAAATTCCAGCCTTCTGCCCAGCAATAATAATTCTTGGAGAAGTTGATTGAAACCAGTCCAATACAACCCATAGTATGTTCTGGTACTTCAGTGATAGAAATATCAAAATGTCTCAGTGACACAGAGAATGAAATACTGGTGAGAAAGAAACACATCAGGTTGTAAAGATGTGGCTAACCCTTGAACTTGTCTTGCACAGATAAATTACTGGTTACCTGTAGCAGGCACTGGGATGAGGAATACTATTTCATGTTAGTGTCTGTTTGGCTGTGACTTGGCTACCCTGGGACACTAGACAAAATGACCAGTGTGCAAAATGCAGTGTGCTCTGATTAACCTGGCCTGCAGCTGTCATGACCACAGCATACTGTTGGAGGCTTTCTGCTCTGTTCACTTTGAAGTTGAACAACCCAATCTCATCATCATTTGCAAGCAAAAGGACGATACCATGCAGCAACTTCCCGTCCCATTTTCATAAATTCTGGTATTTGAGTCAGGTGTTCATGATTTTACACATTTCTTAATAGCGTAAAAATAATTTGAAACTATTAGAACTGTTCATGAAAAACAAGAAAGTTCCACTTACTCAGGACATCCTCATAACACATTTTTCTTCTCTTTTTGCTTTAGTAAGTACAATGATCTCATCCAACTTCGGTGTATTCTGTGGTGTCTTATTGTTATATTATTTTTCTCTGCATTTAAAAAAAAATAGCCTATCATGGGATGATTGCTATATTATTACCTATCCATTTTTGGTGGAAGAATATCCAAACTTGACTCTGCAGTTTTGCCACCCGTGAAATTCTTTCTGTAAAAGCAGGTGATAAGTTCAAGTTTCTTTAGGACCCCACCAAAGGAAAAAAAAAAATGCTGAAGAAAACCAAGTGTAAATTATCCTAATGCTATTCCTGAATTCTCAGCTTGGAAGTGGAAATATTCTAAGATAATGTGTAAGATATGGAGTTATACAATTTACTCTTATTTTTGTAATGATATGACATTTTTGGAGTGACAAAAATATTAATGCCTACCTCCCATTAGATATATGTTAATTTCTGCCATAGATACTGAGGACTATGATTAATTTCCGTTATAGCATTATCCTACTCTGGATGGAGGTAAGACATGTAAGATACATAAAATTTTTTAAAGCAAATATTTAAATGTCAAAGTCCACGAAGTTTCCTTGATTATAGATTTGTATATGACCTATTTTTTGTTTCTTTAATTTTTTTCCTTTGATTCAACTCGTCAGTGCTGTAAGAAACTTAGGGAATTCATCTTTATTAACCAATGAGGCTGTGTGAACAATATTTATTGTTGCTCATTTCAAACAGTCCTCTTTAGTCATAAATGAGTATAAAGGAAGCATGACAAGCAATTTGCTGCATGGTAGATGATATTAATGACCTGCCATGCTCACGTCTCCTTGTGTGATACATGGCTATTATTTTTTTTGAGTGACAGATTGCAACAGAGAATGTTTGGTGTCAGTTGTGTTCTGTTATCTAGTCGTTGTTAATAAGAAATGAGAAAAATAGGTTTATATGCTGTCAAACCCAGACACCACCAGCACTGCCGGTGTTCCTCTCACAGGGCCAATAGCGAGTGGTTAGGGAAAGAACATAAGAAAGTGGGAAACCACAGTGTCCTCCTGTTAAGCTGGAGCACCTCTTTTTGCTGATAGTGGTAGATTTTCAATCTGTTATTTGCAAACATTCCATTCATCATATGTAACTCTCTCATCACTCTGCAAATTCCTTCTGAAACAATCATGACAGCCTTCTGCAGTCACTCAAGAGTCCTGACATATGAAGTCCTTCAAATCCTTGTCATAGAGATTGATCCATGACTGGAGCCCTGAGAGGCCTGAAGGCATTCGAGGCCAGGCTGAAAGCATGAGTGACAATGGCTGGAGCTGCTGCAACAGTGCCCAGAGCGGCATATTGGAGTTTGGTTCTCAAGCCAAGCCCATGATAGCTTGGCAAAGCTGTCCATACTGCCAATGCACAGGCCAGTGGGATTGGCTGGGCTCGCTGTGCATCTGCACTGCACCTCTCTGCCCACTTCAGAGTGTCTGAGCTTGATGGAGATACCTATCTTCCTCAGCCTTCCTCATAAGTTTTTGGATTGAGTTTACTTTGTGAAGTAACTCACAGAGCTACCTGCCACAATAAAAAAACAGGTTTTGAAATCCATTGGATTTTAGACTGGTTCCCTAAAATACCTGTCTATTGATGGACTCTTTTGTGTCTTGATCTATCTGTTGCTTGGTAACTTTAACATGAGCTTTTTAACTGGTGATGGATAAAGAGAATTCAATGCAGTATAGGATGTTGTGAGAACTGAAATTCTTAATATTGTCAACAATAGTAAACATTTGCTTAAGAAAGTCTCCATTTGCAGCTCACCTGTGCTGCATACAGAAGTAATAAACACATGGTAGTCAATCTCTGTAGCTACTTTTGAACAGTAATGGGATATTTTTGTTTGTTTTTTTTTTCTTGGTCCACAGCTTAATAATTTTAATCAGCTCCATTGAGATGTTCAATGTGATATGTTTAACATTGTAGGTTTGGTGGGACTGTTAATGAAAGCAGAAGAGACATTTTGAGATTTTGTTAGACAAGACATGATTCGATTTCAGTTAACATGCCAATACCAGTAACTCAATACATTTATAATATATCACCAATAAACTACAAAACTGTCATGTTACTGGGTTAATAGAACTCAATAAGCCTTCACAAAACACAGAAAAAGGGAATCTGCAGAAGGGGCAATCCATCTGGTAGTGAATGCTAACACAAAAACTCCAGCACTTACAGCCTGCAGGCTGTCACCTTACACTGCTACCTCACCTCCCTATCACACCACCCGTGACAGAACTGGCTTGCTGTGACATGATGCCATTGTGGTCACACTCAGCTGTACTGATCCCACATTCACCTCCTTACTAATAAATTGACACTACATTTACAGCAGCAGCACCCTGAGCTCTCTGGTGTTGTAAGTTGGAGTTAAAAGAATACACTCCCACAGCACAGGAAGAAGAAGATATTCAACTGGTAAAAACTGAAAAAATGCAACCAAGGTATTGTTTAATTTTACACCAGAATTCATACTGTGCACTTTTGATTGGTACCACGCTAAGTGATTAACTAAATGTTGGTAATTGACAAAGTACCACAAAAATAGTATATAAATGAGATTTGGAAAGGGATGTATCCATGTGTAGACTGTAATTTGTAACATGAAAAGTTTTGAGCTCTGCTCTAGGATGTTGGATATTTTGCTTTTATGATATATTTGCTGAAAAGTTATTTATTCTCTTTGGAGAGCAGATTAAAAAAAAAGCTGATGTTATATACAGATATGCAGCAAATAAAAACACATCATTAATCATTATGAATGCACCTACAGGGCTCAGCCCATGAGACATCTGCATAAAATTGCCCAGATTCTTTCAGCTGAGCAATAGGCAGAAAGCAGGGGATACATTTATGAAGTATATTAATCTAGACTGTTATATATGGAAGGGTCTTACAGTTCAGCTAATGTTACACTTGAGGATCTTCTGCAAAATATGCCAGTACAATTAATGTCAACACCAGCTAACCAGTCACTGTAAATATCCTTGGAGGGGTTTCTTATATTTTTAGTAGAAATACCATTTAAATAAAGTTTCCAAATGTATCCCTGCAAATCAGAGGTCAATTCAATAACATCCAAACCAGCAGGCAAATTTCATCTCCCGTTAAAGGCAAGTGTTATCTCCTATGACAGGAGTGGGCTAGTGGGAGATGAATAAATGGATGGCCTTTTTGCCTGGAACAGACTCTATAGTAAGCACTCAGACCATCCTTTATGCTTGTGTTGTGTTTGGCCATTGCTAGCCTGGGCCGTACTATAAACAGAAAAACAAGTCCCTTTTACATCACAGAATTTCACCCGTCCCCTTCAGGCTTCATGCTTGTAAAGCAAATGACTCTGCTGCCTTGCTAATACTTCTGCTTGTGCAGTACTGCATCTGTGCTGCTTTATGTAGATTTGTTCTCATTATTAGTGAATCAAGTCTTGTACAGTAGAATTTACAGGACTAGATTAAGACAGAGACTTCTGTAGTGTTTGTTACGATATGGTGTGAAAACACACCAGAAATCATGTTTACTGTTTTGAAAGGTGATGGAGAAGGAGAGCAGCAGAAGTGAAGACTTCCTTAGCCTGTTGAAGCCCTTCTTGTTGGGCACTGCATTTATGCCTTGCATAAAACTGAATAGAATGACTTGCTGACCAGCTTGCATTGAATTTTCCAGCAGCCTGACTCCCTACATGCTGCAGACTGAGTTGCATTTCTCAACAGCACTTTTTCCCACAGTCTGTTAAAGAACAGCTGCTGTGCTCCTATCAGAACTTGCTATTGATGTTTTTTTGTAATATAGCAACCTGTTTATTTTCATTTACTTTGCAATCCCCCTTAAATAAGTTAATAAAAAGTTATTCTAGATACATCCACTTCCCCCAACCCCACACTAGATGCTCAAAATAGATATCCACTGTGGAAAGGCCAAAAATGGAACCCAATATAAACCCATGAATGTTATTAAAATTTTTCTTTTCTCTGTCTATTTCTTTTCAATATCCAAGATTCTCTTTCAAGTAGCTGTGATTGAATCAACTTTTGCTTGTCTTGTAACAAGTACTAGATGATGGTGATTACAACCCACCTCCCAAAGCAATGAAGTGTCTAGAAACACAGGTTGTTTCTGCACTTTTTCTTTCGTTTATTGTTTGCTCCTATAAGCCCCATTTTAGTGCAAGATAGAGACAAGCCTGTTTTTCATCAACACCTGTAACCTGATTGTATTCTAAGAAACTCAAACACATACCTATGGACTGTAAAAATTATCTTTGCTCTTGGTTCTTGAAAAAGGCAGTTGAGAATTCAGCAAATTTTGGATTGCCAGTAATAGCTAAAATTTTGCAGAAAAGTGTTTGTGTTTTTTATTTCTTTGTTGTTTGTTTGCCTTTTTTTTTCAAATAGAATAGCACTTCAGAGAAAAAGATCACAGTTCAAAAAAAGTGAAGTTTGTTTTAGAGCTTTCACTCCACAACATAAACCTGTGTTAGAAACTTAGACTACAGCCTTAGATGGGACTAAGAAGTAAAAATATGTCTAAACCATGCAGGCTTCCTGAAAACTATTCCAAAAGTGTGCATATTGTAATTGTTTTATGAAGCATTTTCATTTTTAATGGTTTTAAAAATAATTTTGGAACTGCCTTTGTGCATAATTAGTTAAATGCTTTGTTAATGCTTAAGTCTCTACTGCAATGTGTCTCCTGACCTCTGACAGACACTTAGAGGATTTAATCTCTGAAATAATATCTTAAAATGTGTGCTACATACTTTTCAAGAGTCAGTAATCTTCTAAACAGTATCTTTTTTTTTTTTATTATTTTACACCAACAGTGAGAGACTGGGAAATTATTTAATGTAATTTTTAGAAAAGAAAAATGTAAAAACCCTGCAAGTGGCTGAGTACTTCAGCCTGCCTCTCTGCCCTGCTCACTTGAAGTACACACCATGCTCACCTGCCCTCTTGGGCAAAGCTGCCACCTCTGGACATGGCCTGGCACAAGTCAATACTGCTGGGAGAAAGAGACTCCTGGGAACAACTTTGAGATAAAAAAATCTTAAAAGCTTGTACTCGTGTGTAGTATATTGCTATAGTCTGTATGGAAGAATTGATTGACTGAAGAATTGATCAAAGCTAGTTAATGGCATAAGACTCTGCTTGGCTATTTTGGAATTGGATGATCAGACAGTGATACCATTATTTTTAAGTCCTCATTTCTTTAGCCAGCTTCACAAATCTCAGAAAATAAGAATAAAAGACAGGGAAAACTCTTTAAATTTTAAGAAAATACCAAAATTACCCCACAAAACTGATTAACAGTGGCATGAAAAGTATTAATTTGTTTCTGGGGTTTTTGTACACTTTTACTCATCATGTGTCTTCTACACCCATTCTTATAATTTAGACAAAACTTCATTGGCTCTAATTAAAAAAGTTACTATTGAACTGTAAGCAAGTCAATGGTTATTACTCAATGGAAAGCCTGTTGAAAAGAAATTAAGATGTGGTAAATAAAAGATGTCTCTTTATACTATTGCAGTGAATATAAAGACTAAACACCTTTTTACCGGCTGATTCCACAGTGTTATTATCTTGGAACTAGATCAAGCGTGTAAAACAACATTTGTTTATTTAGGTTTTATGTAGCAGTTATTTTACTTTATTATATTTTTGCCTTATGAGCCACATCAGGTTTATCCTCATAAATGAGTATGTGTTCTAGGTGGTGTCTTTACAGCCCATGTACCACTCATGATCAGCGAATGATGGAGCGTTTTATCCATCCCTTCATGAGGTGATGATAAGGATAATTCCCAGATTTTGGGGCAGTTAAGAAGCAAGCAAGTGATGGAAAACAGCTATTTGCTGCATCACAGCTTGCCATCCACCTCCCAAAAGGATTTCTGTAAATTTTAACTGTCAGACTTGAATATTTATTAACATATTTTTGCATTTAAAACCAAATTATCTTCTTTTCTCTGATTTTCTTTTCAGTTATTCTGCCATACGTCTAATTTGTTGGTACAGTCCTCCCACCTGTAAATCAAAACAGCTCACTCTATTTTGGCAGGGCTTTACTGATTTATATTCACGGTGGACCTGCTACAAGGTCTTTGTTTTTCATTTACGTTTCTCATTTCTAAGTTCCAAAAGGTACCCGAGGATTGTAGTCAAGACTCCAGTCCATTCTGTTATGGACACTGGGGTGTGTAGGATTAAGTCCACAAAAGGAAGCTGTCTGTCATGTTTTCCATAATGTCTCTGAAGGAATTGTTCATATTTTATAGTTCAACAAGACAAATACCACTGATTGTCAATATAATAGATATCAAAACTCTGATATTTTTGTGAATCTTATATTCTTTTTAATTCCAATTATATGCTTCTTCATCATTAGGTCACACTGGAATGGAAATAGATTTTCATTTTACGACATTAGAAACAATCTTAAATTTCATGTTAGTTTGGTTTGTATTTCCTGATCAATTATAAACTTTTATTTTACAGTTACCCCCAGAGAAAAAATAATTAAAGCAATTTGAATAATTAAAAGAGTAATTTATTAATATAAAACCTTCAACAGACGGCTGTAGCACCATTGAGAATGGCAAGAACTGTAAGAAAATACTTCAGAATTTTTATGATTTTTATCTGAGTCTTTATATTAAAGAATTGACATCAGAGTCAGAACCAGACTAAGGTGAAAGAAAGTAAAAACATGGATTTTAAGCCATTGTATAGACTTTATTTTCTTGTTCCTTTCATCCCTGAAACAGATAGGGAAGAATAAAGAATAAAGCTGTTCTGAAAGACCGTATGAATCAGTTAGATATGGATGCATATTTATTTTAAATATACAGATACTTTCATAGATCTCAGCAAAAAGTGCAGATAATTAAGGATGGCAAGAAAAGTTTAAAAACCCCTGAAACATAGTTTTGAATTTTAAAAATCCTTCTGCCCTCCCACCCCCTGGATTTTTTGCTTCATATTTTAACTGAAATTTTTTATGGGAATTNTTGGTTCAAATACTTTTGTGAAATGGAAGAATATGTAGGAAGACTTAGATTTACCATACAAATGTATTTATTGATACAAAATTATGAGCATCAATGGAAAAGAGAAATGTGAAATGAACCATTTCATTATGTTCCCCACATTTTCCTTCTGATATTTTTCTAAGTAGAATGTAAATTCAATATTCTGAGAGGACTTTGCATTTTAAGAATAAGTAATTTTTTTTTTTACCAGTGTATCTTTGGTGCTAGACAGGTATTTTAATTATTCCCTTACCTGAAACTTGGGATGTAAGCTTATATTTTAGAGGGAGGGTACAAATTTCTGAGTTATTGACAGCACTTATTGATGATGAAGCCCTTTATTGTTTTAGGACTATGGTTATCTTTGGACTAATGTCCTTCAGTTTGTTTGGTTTTTTCTCGCTATGCTTTGGCCGGGATTACAGTCCTTCATTGAAAAATAAAATGCAGCAGACAGAGATATTTTTTTTAAGATCTGATTTTTTAGTAAAGACCTCTGAGATTGTCCAGTTCTACACAAATCCCCATATTCCTCTTTGGCATCTGAAGACTGTACTCTGCTTGAATGAAAGAAAGCCCTGCTTTCACTGACTGGATTGCTATGGCCAAAACCTTTTCAGTGATCCTGGGAGGGCAGCAGATTTCTGGGAAGTCACTCTGAGTCAGAGATTTGGCCTGGGTACAGGAAGGAGGGTTAGAAGAGGAAAACAGCGAGCACAAGGACATTGAAAAAACCAAAAGCTGGTAAGGCAGATGGAAAGGACCAGTGTTTGAGCACATGTTCATCTGCATGGATGGCTGATGGAGCTGGACTGTGTGAAGACGAAGAGTGGGACATAGTGAGGGACAGCACATACACTTCAAACTAGCCAAGGGTTGGTTATTTTTACCTAGTTGTTCACTGTATGGGTTTTTCAGCCAGAATTAATTGTATGACTATGGGCTTTGTTTTCAGGGAGTGGGTATGGGGTCTGCTGGGATCCAGGAGACTGGAGGGTAGTGAGAACCAGGCTGCTACAATGGGAGCCTCCACCAGGAATGAACATTATTCATAACTAGCTCAGACAGTGATTTTTCCCAATCTTTCCTATAGTCCTTTCCTATAGTCCTTTCCTATAGTCTTTTCTATAATCACTAGTTAAGGCCTGTCACAACACACTTCACAGGAAGTTGATGAGAAGGACAGAGGTTCTGGCAGGTTGGCAGTTGGACTTGGCCGCAGGAGCTGATAAGTGTGATATTCAGAACAGAACTGATGTTTCATGCTTAGAGTAGGCACTTTCCCCTGTAACTTGATCACCCATGAACCTTGGGATGATATTTCTCTCAGTGCAAGCATTTAAATAAGACAGAAAATCACTGGAAAGACTCACGTACATAAAATAATGCTGTTAATCAAAGAACACGTTAACTGGTTTATTTCAATTTTTGCAGTATTCTCAAAACAAATATTTGGTAGGTTGTTTTTTCTTCTTCTTTTTCCTCTGCAGATGATTCTCCCAATATCATCTCAACCTCAGCACAAACTCTGCTTTTTATAGGTTACCATGACTAAGGTTTTATTTGTGAGTTTGAATTTAAGTACATGAGCCTTTTCAATAAAGTTTGCAGAATGACATTAACCATTTGTTTCATTAGATTATTGAATCTGGGCTCTCACTTCATCACCACTGAAGAAAGTAATATCTACACAGAATCGTAGTTGACCAGACCCACATGAACAGAGTTCTCCTTCAAGGTAGAAGTTGGACCAGAGATACTCCCAAGGTCATCCCCAGGCAACACTCTGTGGTTCTGTAAAGTAGCAGGTGATAATATCCACACAAAAGGTTTGATGGAACTTTGGATTCATACAGCTGAACCTGGAAACCACATTCATTCATGGTACATCATAGCCCCTCTTGGATGGGATGCCACAAATAGTAGGTTAATGTGTATTATTTAAATAAACCTAACACATATGTGGCTAAATTAGTGATTGATAATAATTTTGGATAAAATTGGGAGATGCTGCTGTATGGTTATGTAACAGAAAAAAAATTATTATAGTAGAGTTTCCATTACCTCTCATGTTTTGAACTTTCATAACCCACTCTGGCACCAACTTCAGGACCATGGATTTGTAACAAAATTGTGTTTGCTTAAACCAGCAAGGCCAGTAATTTGATGAACATCTGGTTAGCTTGGCTGAGGGTGGTAAAGGAGACCCTGAGTTGGTATAAACCAGAGGTGAGAAGTGTCCCTGTTTTTTGCAGCTTCAAAACACTGGCAGAATGTGAATCTACTATAAAAACATATGAATTATAAATGAAGATAAAAAGGTACAACTCAGAATGTTTCAGCTGCCCAAATACTGCCAAAGTTATTTGTGTGATAGTATGAAAGTCGAGACACCAGCTGTGCTCCGTTTTAAGCACAGTGTTTTGGCAAATGTATGGACCATTTGAAGAATATCCAGAGTTCATCAAGAATGATGTAAGACCCTAGAAAACATGACCTGTAAGAAAAGTCTGAGAACACAGCTTTTGAATACAATATGAAGATTTTTTAATTGCTTGATTGAGAATGAGAGAGATGGAGATGGATAAGGAACACAAGAGTGATCTTCCAATATATAAAACATTGTTGCAAAAGACAAGTGAATAATCTTTCCTTCATGTCCACTGTGGATAGTAAAGGAAGTAATGGCCTTTTTAATAGTGTCAAGGGAAATTTAACTTAGACATTAAAAAAAACAACTTTGTAACTGTAAGGATAATTAGATACTGGAAGAGATTACCTGGGGAGGCTGCAGAAACTCCATCATCATTAAAGCCCTTGACGAGCAAGCTGGACAAATGCTCATTTGGAATAACAAAGATCTAGTTGATCTATGGAGGGCAAAAGATGAACAATATGATTGACTGAAGGCCTTGATAGGCCATTTTTCTACTATTCAGTGATAATTGCAAGGCAGTGTGGAGGATATTACATACCTGTTAAACTCAAATCAGATAGACTTGACAGAAGCAACAAATATGACATATCATTTTTTTTGACAGAAGAACATGAAAATAAATCACATAGTGTAGATCTGTCACATTTGAATAACAAATTTTCCAAGTGTAATTTAAAAAATTCTTATACTGTGCTGACAGATACATTGGAAGATTATATTTAAAAAATAACTGGACAATTGCAAGATTAGGCAAAAGCATGTCAATTTTTTAGTACTTTTAAACAAAATTTTAAATGTATTGGCAACAATAAAAGGAATCAATCAGATTAGATGACCTCCTTATGTTGAGGATTGTAGAGGCAAAAAATGAGTGTGTTTCTTCCTACAATACTTCATTTGTGTTATTTCAGATTTCCAGAGCTATAACTGAGATCAGATTTCCTGACCCTTTATCCACACCACATCCAATTTCAATTAAATCTTTTTCAAGAAGTTCCTCAGCACATCAACCCAGGGGCAGGAAACAGTCTTCTTACTTAGTGGCTTTAATGGAAGGAGAGATAACTGAAGACATACAATTATTCCTTTGGTCTCGCCAGGGTAACCAGCTCACAACTCTTGAAGTACATGCCTGCTGTAATCATTAGGGCATGGTTAATGAAAACAGCTCATTATTGTGTTGGAGATACTGTCCTCTAGCAATGCCCTTTAGATTGAAATGTATGCAAATGAAAACTGTTTAGTTTAGAAGTTTTACTACATAGACCTTGTAAATATGAAAATTTAATTACTAAGTGCAATATTTGTCATGAGAAGCTGTAGCTGTCCTCTTTATCCTACCAAGAAAATGAGAAAATATTCCTTTAGAAGTAGATGATTATTTAACAGGTGCTTCTGTCCAGTGTTTCCACAAACCCGAACAGATACACACCAGACCAAATATGCACAGATTTATCCCCTTATACTGGAGACCATTATACCAGCATCCTTCACATTTTGATAAGGGTCCAGCATTTTACAGCTTCTGTAAGAGAATTTGCACATCAATTGAGAAGGAAATAAATTGCTGGAAGAAAAAGTGTGATGCAACAAAACTGCTGTCTGACAGTTTGAGAACAATGAAATGCTTTCATAAGTAAATGGTGCATATCTCATGATATGTTCTCAGGAGGGGATCATCTGATCTGGTCCGTACAGAGAAGAAAAGTGTCAGACACGAATATCATCCTGACCATATGGAAGAGATTTGGAGATGTTGGAATAATCAATCATGTATTGCCTCTGAAGTTCTGATAAATAAATGCAGAAATCCAGAAACTGGTTTGGGTGGATTAAAATTTTTTTGTGTGCAGAAAAATCTTGGATGAACAGAAAAGTTGAAAAAAACCCAAATAGTAAACTATCCTATATTTTTAGACATTTGGTTTTGTAAAACAGAAAGTACTGTTGACACTTGAAACTACTTTAATACTGAAAAATCTCCAAGTTTAATTCCTAAAATAATTTAGCCCAGAATTTTTTGACATTTCAGGACTTCGTCTGCTTTTGTTTCTACCTTTAAAAATTTGTAAAAATCAACAAGAAATATTAGTATCACCAGTTTTTCAGCTACCTCATCAGTATGGTCTCCTCTTTCACTCCTGAGCATAGAATATGAAGAGATAGGAAAAGACAGGAAATATTTATATTATCACAAGAAGATTTGTTGGCAAATGCAATTTATATTATTAGGTCAATTGCTTTAACTGAGGAAAAAAAACAGACAGACAAGATTTCAAGCATACTAGTGCTTCTTCAGATCTGAAACAGAATTGGTCAACAGAAAATAAAGAACAATTACTGAGATTTTTTTATGTTCTAGTAGTATATGTTCCTCTTCCTTTAACATTTTCCACGCTTGTATCCTTGAATTTTCACAACTACAGTGTGACTGCTACTACAAACATAATATTTTCAGTTCAAAGCTATTTGCTAGTGCCCAGGAGATGGGTAGGAGTCATGTGCTGTGAGTCTCAGCATTAACAAGCTCATCATCCTTTTTGAGTGACCTGAGCTGTCTCTTCTGGCCAGGCAAGCATAAGAATTGTGAGGAAATGCAGATAGCCATCACTCCTACAAGTGAGTTGTTTGTCAATCAAATATTTTCTGATTGTTACCTTTCTCTGGTTTGTTTTTTTTTCTTTAGGAATTTCAGCTTTTCGAGTGAGTATTTTTCCTGTTGAATCCTTGAGCTCCTGATTATCACTGTCTCAACAGTTACAATTTTGTCTGTCTTTGCTTTTCTTATCTTGCATGACCACATCTCATAGACTTCCTTACACCTTAGCAACAATTTTCTCGGGAAACTTAGCCAAGGTCACAAAGCTGTGCTGAATGAAGCTAGGCTTTGGGTTACAGACAGCTGGTCCCCAGGGCTGAACACTGCAAGGTGACAGTGTGTCCACCTTGTACATGAGCAAAGGAATATATTCCATGGCTGTGTGCATTGCTCTGAACTCAAAAGACAAGAATGTTTTTGTTTGTCTCTTCAGATCCTCTTTGCTTTGAAGCAGAAGTGCCAGGAAAAAACAAGGACTTTTCATGAAAGCTTACAAACATCATCTCTTTCCCTTATTTCTCAAATCACTAAAAAAGAAAAAAAAAGTGAAAGGGGAAAACACAAAGATAATCGTGTAATTCATCTAGTGATTTTAATCTCTCTAGGCACTTTAAGAAATGTCATAACCACGTATATCCATATTGTGGGTTGTCCTTCAATTTATATTATAAATGTCAGACATGATCCCAGTATTAATCAGTATAATTACTACAACGTTTAATTATTTTTCCATACTTAGCCTCACCCTTCTTTTAAATCTGGAAAATAATAGCATGCCATTTTATATGTGGCAATATTTTTCCTTTCTTTTTTTCTGCTAACTTAAGATAACTCTTTTGGAGAAATCCCGTCAGGGTACCTGGATTACGTAAGAGGTCTGAGAGTCTGTCCTCTGCAAATTTTGTGCTTTATTACCAACAGTAGAAGGAGGATGACCCTTGCACAGATTATTTTGGCTTCATATACTACTGTTTATTCTGCTTAAATCAGCCAGTCAATATGCTGACATTTGAGGTAGACAGAGACATCTGGAGCCATCCTACTCATTTACAACCCCAGGAGTGCTGTCTTCAGGAGCAAACATCAGTGTGACCTCAAGGTTATGAACTGGTGCCTCTCTATGTGATTCACAGTCTGTAAAAGATAATGTTGTCCAGACTCTTCACCGCTGGATCCTTCAGGAACTACCTCCAGCTCTCTGAAGATTCTCTTAGAATCTACCACATTGTTTCTGTTTTCTTGACATTTGGCATGAGAGGATGTATCTCATCTCCCCACGGTGCCCAGTACAGAAGGGAAAGGACAGCAATGCTAAACAGCTTTTTTAAATGAAAGCATTATACGGTCCAATTGCCATGTTAGCCCTATAACAGACCTTTTACATACAATTATCACTCTCCTGAAATCCCTCTGTTTCATTCATATGCAACAACTGAATCTCTTTCACGAGTTCCTGACTGTTAGCCCTGTGTGTGAGTGGACGCACCATAATCTCCTGCTATGAAACACTAAAATTTTTTGATGCATGTGGTTTGAAGGCTTCCTTTCTTTGTTTCTGGTTCAGTACTGACACAAAGGCATTACCTATAAAATACATAAATACAAAGCTGATCATTGGTATAAAGATCCAGGATGCTTCATAAGGCAAATTTCACTACTCTGTCAGGACAATAACAGCACCTCAAGTCACTAAGCTTATTTGTACCCGTGCTGATCCCAGCAGTTCTCATCATGCTGATGTGCCACAAGATAGAGCTCGCAGGCTCATTACATCAGGATGAAACATTTTTCTCAGACCTCTGCTGAACCCAGCATCTGTGTTTACGGATAAATACTTTGTAATTCAGTTCACACATGAGCAAGTTATTGCTACATGTCCAAGAATACTGGAAAATAACACGTGGATGATGTACCTCACTTTGGATAAAGAAATTATTTCTCTTTTAGCTCTGCTGGGTTTTAAAGTTTTATTTATTTGCTTTAATTTTGGCCTTTACAAGTTAAAAATATAGGCTGGTATACATGTATGATAGAGGAACAAGAATCCTAAGGCAATGATGGTTCACAAAACAGCAAGATGAGAGTACATTTGGCAAAGACCAAAGATGTGAATGTCTTTAAAATGAAACTTTACACAGGAATGAAAACATTAAATTAAAATTGATATTATGAGAACAGCATAAAGAGTCTTGCTTTGGAAACAATCAAGAAATAAAATAGTTCATTTCCCAAGAATGCTCTGAGGAAGTGAATGACGACCAATAAAAGACCAAACACTTGAATATCAGCTTGCGTGGTTTCCTTTGAAGAAGTGCTTCTCTTTGTCATCTATTCATTTCACAGAATGATACTTGACAATTTGTTCAGAGAACATTTTGAAGGAGTGTATCTAACATTTCCAATTACATCTTGAAGGCTTGGCACAAAGAGGGATGAGAAATATCTTAAAAAATGGGGAAATGAATAAATAATTCAGGCTGTTCTTCCTCCTCCCCTCCCCCTGCATCCCTCCCCCCATTAACTTGTGAATAATCTGATCTGTTGAAGTAATTAGAAGGCCTTATTTAGTAACTATGATCATCAGATAAGAGGTTTTGAAAATAATAAACCAACTCAGGAATGAAAATCCAGTGTTTGGTACCTAATACTTAAATGAGCTCAGAGACGCATGTATATCTCAGCTGAACAGAATAGTTTTAAGCAAGTGATAAGAGTGAGCAGGAAAGACATTCACTGCTATCAAATCAAGCACTAAATAAAGTAATTAATTAGATAAAGCCATAATGCACCATAGGCAAACACTGGTATTAAATAAGTATTCACATGCTGTTCTTTCAGACACAGTGCTGGATATTGTATTTTGCTATGCTGTCATTCAAGACCCTTGTCATCTATGTAATTGATTCCTGGATTTCATTAGCCAATGCAATATGCTGTGAAAGGGCAAATGTATTTATGGGTTATCTAATCTAGGAGAGGAGAAGAAGAGGGAAGGCATGAGTGAAATCTTAAAATATTTAAGAAACAGCTGCCAGAGAGTAAGGAATAATTTGTTCCTTTCAGTTCCCACTTAGAAAAAGACATACTGAGTTTAAATTTCAGCAAAGGAGATTTGGTTTCGATATTTGGGAAACAACTTTGTCAGAGAAAGGAGACTGACTTGAGGGTGTTGTTCAGTGTATGCTACTGTTGTTCAGTGTATGCTTACTCATTTGTGTAACCAGTCCTTGTCAGAAATGGTTGAAGATTAGCCCATCTTACCATGGGACAAGATGAAGGACTACACAACTCCTGAAGGAGTCTTGCAATGTAATTTTCTCCTCTAAATTTTCTCTGGTGCAACATATTGCTCTTCCCTTGCAGTCTCTGTCTCCTCATTTCAGCAGGGTATTATTGAAATTACAGAAAATGTGCAATGAAAGCAGAATGTGTATTCTGCCCTTAGCTCACCTCTGGGTGAATAACATTTTCTAGCATTGCCATTACAAATTTGAGATGAGCCTCAGTTGCCGTGTGTGATTTGCAGTCGTAAGGAACACATTGGGGCTGTGGTGGAGTAAAAGAATCTCTCAGTCTCAGCTGTCCATGAGAACTGAACCTCACATTTACCTTTCAGTGGCATGTTGCTCAAATGATAAGCTTTACAAAGTTCTGAAAGAATCTTGTTTTTAACAAGTGCACTAAAAGCTCCTTTTTGAAGCACATATTAACAAAGCTCTCAGCAAGAATGTGTGTCTGAATGGGCACTGTGAAAACTGCAATCTGAAGAAGCCTCAGTAACAAACCAAATCCTTTCTGGCATGGTTTTCTGTACTGGCATGTGTGTTTGTTCTCTCTGGGAGGTCTTCTCTTTAGCACTCTGTGTCTGGAAGGTAAAAGGGGAAACAATTTTCTTTTCTGAAGTGAAGTTTTCCTGGAAAGTTTACTCTGGAATATTTTTTTGAAGTCCTTAAATATTGTTCCTTTTTTTTTTTTTTTCCCTCTTAGAAGTCTCAGTTTTCTTGAAAATCTCAGTCTTAAAGAATTGTGACAGTACTTTGTGGAAGTTGGAGTATCCTGCATTTTCCTTTCATCACCATTGCCAGGGCTTCCCACTTGGATCATTTCTTTGTTGTTTGTCATGCCAGGATTCCCACAGCACATATGGTAAACTTGCAACAGAGATGATGGTGGTGAATCATGGGCAGTATAAACCCACATGGAAGACTGGGAGGATGAAAGCTAAAGGCAATGAGATGTTGCTTTACACTGTGTGCTCTGGGGTGAAGGAGATGTCATGGGGGATGTGTATCTGCAAGTGCTGGTTTGGATCAGTGCAACACTCCTCCTGGACAATTTAAGACCAAGACATTTTCTTGGTGCACAAAGACCAAGTTATCTCATCCTCAATGAACTTTTCTGTGCAGTTTTAACAGTAAATTGAATTGGTGTTTGCCTAGGGGTGCTGTCTAACTTACAGAATTGCCTATGTCTACTCAACCTCATGGTAGAAAATGGACAAAGCCCTCAGGTTCTGAAATAACATTTTGTGAATGAAAGTCAGGAAGATAACAATGGATTTTTTTTTTTATAGGGAATGTTGACAAAAACGACTCCCAAATTGTTTTCTCATGAGCATAGGTAAAACTTTGCCAAACTTATTGACTGCCATCAAATCCTGACAAGAGCTACAAAACCCCACTGCTGTAATACCATGCCAACACTGGCTGTGTCAGAGCTATTTAATACAGGTCTCCCAGACAGTGTAATAATTTTGTAATCAGAAAACATTTGCACTTCGCAACATATTTCCTGCAGGCAGCCTCTCAGTCTCTGATAGTTGAATCAGACATACAGATTCCAGGCAACTGTAAGAAAGTTACTAGTTACCCAGAGCTATTTCCAACAATAACAAAAATAAACACATGTACAATTGTTCTCACCTGTGATGCTCTGCCATTTGGGTTTTGCATGCTTCTGAAATGTGAATATTAAATAGCATGCCCCTCTTTAGAATTTCTGCCTTCTATATAAATATTGTTGTATAAGCCTCAGGTCAGTAATTCCCTCTTTTATTGTCTGTTCAATTAAAAGTGCTATAAAATCACCAGGCTGGGTAGTCTCTCATGCTAAGGCTATGCTGGCTACTGACTTTGGTGAACCGTGTGGTTTTCCAGGGCCTAATAAGGCTGAACCTCCCTGTGTATCACTTATGTACATATACGCTATTGGCAACAGTCTTTTGTTCTGCCACATTTCATTTACTCCAGCATTGGTCCAGATGACACTAATGATGTTGAAAGTCAGGAGGATGCTGTTAATAAATGTGGTCCAGAGGCCTGGTATGTATGTGACCTTTATCTTTCAAACGACCTGTATAAATGCAGTTCAGTCAATACACCTAGACAAATTGCTGTGTTTCCAGGGCTATGAAATTAGGTTAGAAAATTCCAGGACAAGAGAAATTGATGGAATTGCCTGTCTGAAACTGGCCATTGCTGCAATTTATCTGTAGGGACTCACTGATGTGGCACTTGGATCCATCACACCTTAACATGAATGAATGTGGATGTAGCTGCCTGCTGAAGGTTATTAAAAATCTTAAGTGTGTATTATTCTCTGTGTATTCTGGGCTTTATCTTAATGTGATTACTCAGAGTTTCATTAAAGCAGAATATAGACATAAACCTGGGAAGATCTCTGTCCTATTGAAGCTGCAGATGGATGCCAGGCATGATATCTGAAGGCATCTACAGCTATACTATAAGATTACATGAGTTTCTGCTGAATCTCACTTGAAACAGCTTCCAACACCTCAAGTCATCACAGAGAAACACATTTCATCTTGAAAAAGCTTAGACAGGAGCATACATATTTACTCCACTGAAATATGTTAAAGAGAAATCCATAAAACCTATCCACTTCATGGCCATATTTGCCTGAAAGACCTAGGTGCATTTCACAGGTGTTGTTCAAACCTGTTGTTTGAAGATAACTTCTGTTTTCCTAAAGTTTAATCTGAACTCTAGAAAATAGAGATACATCATATTTTTTTAAAAAGCATCCATCTTTCCAGTAGTATTACCTTTTAGAGACAATATTGATCATCTTCCTAGAATAACTATAAGAAAATGAGAACGAGACAACTAACTATCCTCAGACCAAGAGTACTGGTAGCCTAATACAGTTCCCCTCCAAATGGTCAATTTTGGATACTTAGGGAAAAACAAGCTGGAGAGTACTGATTCTTTCGCTGGTTGTGTAGTCTCTGTGTTTTATCCTGCTCCCCATCTCCTGGTGAACAGTCGTTTCTGGGATAATTACTATATTTAAAGTATATATATATATANTGATTACCGGGATAAGCCGAAATAACGGGGCATCGCGGTAATAATATATAACATATATTAACATATATATTTCTGTAAAGCTTTATTTAAAGCTTGATCGCTTTAATTAGATCATAGATCAGATTTAATTGTTGATAACTTGTTTAAAATAACAACTAAACAACAAAAAATCAATTAATATATGTTTGTATTTGTAATACAATCAGGTCTTCTGATAAGACAGAGTGATGACGTCATTTTTGATGTTCAAGTTAAAATGGTGCCACATTTACTTTCTGGAAACACTTGGGCAGCAAAGCGTAGCTGGAGAAAAATGCTCATGAATAGCAAATATTAAGCTCAAATGCTTGAATATTCCCTGAAGACAGGTTCCAGGTTGTCTATTCCATTTTGTCATTTGCAGCTCCTTCTCTAGCTGTACACAGTATAAATCAGCCAAAAGGGAAAGAGTCAGCAGTAAGAAAATTGAAATAGGCCTACACCAAAATTCACACTGCAGCACATCATTCACTAAATGATAAAAATACAAAAATAGTGTCTGGAGTGAAAATATACAGAAAAACAAGAAATTCGTTTACGAATGAACAATAATCTATAAACAACAACACAAACAGTTGTTTTTACTTTGATAATAATTTGGTAGTGATCGAAATGTTAGCTTTTATCTCTTTCTTGGAAAGATGGCAAAATTAAATACTAGTAGTAATTGAATTATAAGAGTTAGCTAGACAAAATCACCCTGGCTAGTGTTAAAACTCCATGTCCTTTTCAAAAGGCATTTAGCTCCAACTAATTCAGCAGCTACATTCTTACCTGAGCAATGAGTCTGGACATGCTAATTTGGCTGTTCAGATTCATATGTATACACCCTGACTCTATTTTTACGAATAAATAATTTGTGTTCTGCTTTGCAAAGGCGTTATTTTTTTTAGATTTCCTGAGACAAAAGACTTGTGCAAATAACTGTGGCTGATCACAAAACATGTCACGCATGATGCATGGATGAATGAAACTCAGTAAGGATCTTACAGTGAGGAAATTAATGGAAATGATTGATCCATAGAGAGACATCAATGCAGAAAGAGTTAAGAAGTCTGACTTAAATTGTCAAGGCTCAATCTCATTCTAAACATGAGATCTGTCCTCTCAAGATAGTCCCTGAAAAGCCTCACATGTAACATCAGTCTCATAAGACTTTTAAGTTGTCCTCTACCTGCTAGTAAACTTCACTCCAGTTGTCAAAAGATATTGTATATAACATAATTTTTTCAAATAATGTTTGGTTAACCACCAGCATGGTTAACATTAACAATACATGAGAATTTAAACCATATTTGGATAAAAATTGCCTGTCTATCCCATCTCTTTTTATAATGTTAAATTTTTACATTTTAAAGTTACACAGTCACTGCAGAAAATATATTTTTATCCTTTTAGAGGATAAGCCCACTTCTTCCTGGAATATCCTTTGATTCACACAAGCAGCCAGTTATCATTTTTGTTATGGTCTTTCTTCAGATGCAGATTAATAGGTGAAGAGCAAAATCAAGGGCCTACAATAATTGATATTTTCTCATCCCTCCTCTAGTAATAAGCTGATCCTGTCAGAGAATACCAGTTAAAGGGAATGAAGCAGAAAATCAGTGAATGAGACTCCTCTGTATTAGGTTAAACAAATTTTAAAATAAAACTGATGCCAGGGACATGTTATATACACAATATTTTCCTGATGAATTTAAACAATAAAGTGTGTTTTCCCTTAGAAAGATAATAGGAAATGGTGAACTAACTGCATTGATCATTTAAAATATGACTCAGAATATAATGATACAACAAAATGTTTTAAAGAACAAATTATAACATTGCCCAATTATTAAGACTATGATGGCAAAAATAATTAAAAGTGATTACAGAGAAAAAGTAATTTAAGGGTGTCAGGAGAAATATTATATTATTTATTTAAACAAATTGACTATATAAACAAACAGTTTTTCAATTCCAGAAATGCTGCAAATTTCATCATAAATTCATCCAAGTTACTGCATTCTGCCACTGGAATGACATACTCACAATAGTATCAACATTCTACTTAGTCTCCATTCAACCCCAAACTTTAATAGAAATAACCTGTAGGATTTGACTGAGTATGATATTGCTAGAGAAGCCTAGAATTTAAACTGTTTGGATAAGGAAAATTGCATAGCTTCTGAAGGCAGTTTTGAATAAAATGGAAATTTTGCTGCTATCCCATTTAGCTGTCAAAAGCCCACTTCAAATACTTTCATAAAGCTATTTGCCTACAGAGCAAATATAAAGACCTGGAGAAAAACCCCAACATATTTCCAAAGCAAATAACCAAATGATAGTTACTAGAAAAATTATCCTGAATTTATAATTTCCTTTGTTTTTAGTTTAATTTGTGTGTGTGTGTGTGTGTGTGTGTGTGTTATTTCTTGATGAGTCTTCAAAAGGAGAAAAAAACCTGATTCAGATTTATTTCAATTGATTTTTAGATTGCAGCAAGGTTATTAAACGCATTCTTTTCAGTTAAGGTTTTAAGCTGGGAAACAGTGGAGAAACACAAAGCAGAATGACATGTAAATTAATGATAAGCAAATTAAAAAACCTACTGTTGAAATTGCAGAGAAATTTACATCAATATAGATTACAAATTATAATCAGAAGCTGTAGACAAAGCTGAAAGGAAGTTTGGAATTTCTGCAAGATGAGGAAAAGTTAATGTCTCCATCCTAGTAAAAATGCTGCTTCTTGGATTCACACTTGTAGAACATAATCATAATTTCACATTAAAGACATAGATAGCATTAACTTAGTGACTAGAAGAATTGTGGAAACCTTTTTTTCCTTCTTTTTTTTTTTTCTCTGCAGTCCTACATAATTTACAATCCATTATCTGTCTGCACTTAAACTGATCAAAGTATGGAAAGAATGAGCATCCAACACATGCTTCTGACGATTTTAAGCCCAGAATACACTACACACCTGAACTGACCTCATATATAATACACAACAGGGTGTTCACACAGGTTTTTTAATGAGCAGAGATACTTTTCCTCTTTATAATTCTACCTTTTCTTCCATGCTGATCCTACACTGTGCACTACAGAGTTTGAACACAGACACACACAGAAGGGTGTTAATATTCACTCAAAATATGAGAGGTTTCTGAGTGTCAGATATGGACCTTGCTCATTGCCCCTTTACACATGCTTCCTGAGGAGATTTCCAGTTTCTTCCATCTTGTGGGAGAGTGGGTGTTGAAGGAGATGGCAATGCTATCAGCTTTCTGTCCCTTCTCAGGATCACAGAATGCTTGGATAAAAATATTCAGTACGCTCATAAAAATCATTCTTCAGAACTTGGCTTGTGCTCCTCTTCAAAGCAAATGCTCTACACCGTGGCCGAACAACAATCATGAAAGGCAGATACACTGATTTAGTACACAGTATGTGCACATTTTTAGACTTTTGGAATATTCCTGTTGTTTCCTGTGTTTCAAGAAGAAAATTCTTCAGGATAAGAAAGTAAAAGAGAAAACCTCAGTGAAGAAAAATAAAGGCTTTACTTACATAAAGAAAGGGTCTTGTTTTTGCAAGAACACAGATGGAAATTGGCATCCTGGAAGGGAAGAGTTTAATGTCCAGGTACACAGATTCAGTATTGGAGTTGTGAGAAAAACAAATCAAAGATGTCCTAGTTCCAAATTTGCTAAGCTGCAGAAAGATGAGAGCCAGAAACATGATAGACAAGGGGAACTCCCCGCAGCTGCCATGATGGGATGGGTGCATAAGGAAAAGCAGTACAGGAACCATTCCCCCCACCTCCACACCCCGCTTTGGATTCAGTCCCTGATGTCTACCTTGGCCTAGAAGAGAGGGATGTTGATTATTCAGTCACTGTCAGTGATGAAATCAGGCATCAGAGCTGTATCTGGACTGTAGAGGGAAAACAAGAAGTGGGTAGTTACCCAATGGCCATGCCTGCTCTATGCCAATGGCTTCAAGGGCTTTGGAGGAAACCAAACATTTTGGAGACATCACTTCTGAGCAATGCCTTCCCTTCACAGGCAGGGACATTCAGTCAGAGCTGAATGTGTGTACATCCTGTCTGTGCAAGTTCTTACGTGGGAAACTCAGGATGTGGATTCACTCTCACCTCCAGTTCCTGACCTGTCCTTTGCCAGGGATGTGTTTTAGCTTTCCTTTCTGTAGTGCTAGAAGAAAGTATCTCCTGAAGGAATTGCCTATTATTCTGGCCTGGGTTCATTCCTCCCAGGTTCCTGGAAATGGTAGTCTACAGTAGATTTGCTATTATTATGGGGTGGCAGCATGTCCTCTTCTATAGTAAGCATGACATCTCACAGTAACAAGAGAAACAAATGTGATGAGTTTTCATCTGCCAGCCTGGTATGGACATGACTTGTGCAAAAATTGTGTAAAAAATAAGCTAATCTGAAACAGAATATTCCACTGAGAGAGACTAATCTACTTGCATGGATTATTGCCTCTTTCATCAAGTAAAGACAAGAATGTCATAGTGAATTAATTCATTATCTCTGTTTCACTACAACAGGCACACTAGCAACTCAGAGATGGAGAACAGTTATCATCAGAAAATAAATGGCAAGAAATACTGGGACAAATTACAAGCAACATTAAAGAATAAGGAAGAGTAGTTTAAACCTTTTTCAGCAAAATTCTTAATTTTGTGCATCATTGTAAGCATGTGAACAGTCCTGTTAACATCAGTGAATTCAATCCTGCTCTTTGTTTCACTGTTTTGCTGAATGAGCTGCCAAAAAGATAGCAGCAACACATCTTGGTTCATGATATGTTGGAGGGAAGATAACAGAGGCTCTAAACCTTACAATAATTAGCATTATCAATAGAGTTCTCTTTCTGTAGCAAAGATTGTCCCTAATCCAGCATGCGATTAAAAATATCATTATTTTGCTGTCACCTTTCTCCTAGGTCCTTTTCCTTCTAGCTGACAACTGAGATAACAGACAAGGAGACTATCCACCTGATATACAGTTTTTCTTTCCTTTAGAATGATCTGTGACAGTTTCCATTTGTGACAGGCAGGTTGGGTTAAAGTTGCTTTTGCTTCTCAAGTTCAGCCTGAGAATAGGCATGCTTCTATTTCCTTGCCCTCCATTATTTTAGAGAACACTTGTGACACAGGAGAAGATAAAAACTCAACTCAACTCCCAGACTACAAAGGACACACAAGCAGAATTCATACAGGAGAGAAACTACTGAGAAGCAGCAGGCTGAGAAACAAACAAACAAACAAACAGAAACCTCAAGTCAGAGAAGCAGCAGCTTTAGTGGGTCACTAAGAGGGGAGGTTTTGCTTGCTTGCTTGCTTGAAGTAGTCAGGTCCTAGAGCAGTTCTCACTGTCCCAATTAAATTGCAGACAGCTGGTTACATCCCTAAGAAGTGAGAGGAGACAGTTGCCATAAAAGCAGGAGAGAAGCAGAATTTGAAGCACAAAAGTGACAGTATGCTCATTCAGGGGTCACCTGGATGGTGGGCAGCAGACACAGGAAAACTTCCACAAGGGATTTATTCTCTTTTGACAAGGGCGCTTCAATATTTCTGAATGTTTCTGAACACTTAATGGATATGGGAGAAAATAGCCCTGGAATGAATTGTTAAAGAAATTGCACCGTTACGGGATCCTAATTATACTTTAACAAAATCTACACCTTTTTAGAGCTGCTTGAGGTCAACACTTCCCTCCACTGTGTTGACAAGGACTGCATGGACTCCACAATGTAAATAACCCTTGCTAGAGCCAAGGGACCACAGGCACAACCAAAGTTACCCTTCACTTCTGTGTGCACTCTGTGGGGCCCTGGTCCCTGATGCTTTGGGTTCTATGTTGAGTTCATTTTTCATGGGGAGCTGCTAACAGAAAATATATAGTATAAATTGACCTAGTGTTTCACAATGTTCCTTCCATTCTTATCTGTGTCTGATTTAAGAACAAAGAGTGAGACTTGATTTTGTTCTTCTGCATGGAGTTTCGGTTCACAGCTTGAATTTTTTCTGACTAAGAGTCTCCATAGTGGAAGACTGTAACCCCTAAGACCTGTAGAATCAGCGAGGAGAAACCAAAGGCCACTTTTCCATCTAAAATTTGTATTTCTTTCTGAAGAGCACTGTCTTTTCCTAAAGGCCTACACTGAATATGTTTTCATTCACTACCTACTCTACTATGTTATAATTTTTTTAATGACACTACAGATGACAGAAGATTTTGCACTGCTGACTGTATACCAGCTAGTCTACAAAAAAGATTCTTATGGAGGTCGATCTCCAATACCAATTTTCATAGACACATAAAAAAGTCAGTCTTCTAAACTCAAAAAGTTTATCTATAGATCTTGGAGTCAATTATAGTGTATAAGCACTTAAAGAACTGTATGGGGGTATCTCAGTGTATTGAAGGTGAAGTTGAAAGTAAAAATTATTAGCTTAGAATATTAAGTAAGCTTAAAAAGTACCAGCTAACAAGACTGTACCTCATAATTATCCACAGATGACTTTCAAGAATGGTTTTATAATACTCATGAGGTTTGAGTTTAGAAGATTTGAAGTAGATACCTAAACTTATGTTGCCCACTTGCTCAGCAGACTGCCTAAATAACTTGGCTATCATGCATGCTGTGGGCAAGCTCTCCTCATCTCACCTCTTGCATATGTTTCCGTTTACCTCAGTAATTAAACATTCATTGGACAAGAAAGAGGTTAGGGAAGTCAAGCATGCAAGAGGAAAGCCAGGTTGTTGCTCCAGTGGTTATTTAATTAGTTAAACAGAGTTGGACTGTTTCAAAGGACACAGCTGAGGAGATCGAATAAGCTTGTTGACTCAGATATTCTGCTGGAAAGACAGAAAACTTGTGTTGAAGTCGCTTGTCCATATTAAGTATCCTGAGGACAGAGAGTGGGTTCTTTAGAAATGGATATCCTAACCACTGTTACTTACAGAGACATATCTTGGGAGAAGAGGCTTTCACTGGAACTGTGAAATCAAATCTGCTTGGAGAGCTGGTTGGGAAACAAAAGGTATGTTCCATGCAGTTGCCAGTTGCGTTCTCTTGGTAGGGTGTGACTCTTACGTGGGTGTAAATGGAGACTATCAGCAGCACTTCTCTTCCAATGCTTGTTTGTAAATCATATTGAAATTCAACACAGGTGTTATTTGGAATGTGTTGATAAAATGCTTTGGGAAGCCTGTATAGGAGTATTCTGATGAGGACTGTATTAAAAAGGGAAGGGAAGGAAAGGACCTCTTGTTCTCTTTATAGCACATAATACTGGGGGGGGGGGGGAGAGGGGGTTTATGGGTTTAAAACCTCCTAATGGCTTTTTCCTCTAAGGGATTCATCACCTGTTCAATCATTTACACTCTGGTTAACAGTGCTTCAGTATCATCTAAATTCTATAAAAATTGCTCTGGTTTAGTAAAGTATCTCACACTTTGATTTATCTTTGCAAGCCTGTTCTCACATATTTTTCCAGCCTACCAAGGAAACATGCTGAGAGGTTCCCAGAGTTGTTTCAAAGCACTAAATCTCCAGCACTGGATATTCTGAGGAAATAGGTAAAAAATCTGTCACATTTAGGTTGTGGGATTTGTGTGTTCTTGGAAGGGAATGACATACAGAAATGAGAAATGAGATTTTCTGCTGATGCAAAGATGAGACATGAGATCATAAGAGGAAATAGGACTATTGTTACTGTAGGGGTAGTAGCCTCCAGAAAACCTAGTTTTATTTTACCCATTGCAAGAGAGAAAATAGTTTGAAGTAGGTGACCCATTGCTACAGAAATGTCTTAGACTACCATCAGCCAGAACATTGTATTTCTTTAGCAATCAGCAGTTTTATTATAAGAATTTTTCTGACTTCTCTGCTCTTAAATATCTATCAGACTTTAGAGAATGCTGGAAACTTAATGACCAAAGTGATGAGAGAATAAAACAGTGAAGGAGGGCTGAAAAATAGTAATGGTCTTGTGAGCTTTTCCCCTCTAGATCATTGATTTTGTTGTAACTTGGAAGAGACAAAAAATTGTTACTGAACATGTAGTTGCATTGGAAAGATACCTTGAGCATTTTCAGTCTATTTCCTATCTATTAGAAATGAGATGCCCCTTTGTCAAAACCAGCATTTCAGCTTGCACCATTTGCAGAAACCCTGATGCATGAGAATTGGATTCCCACCCTTGAAGAAGAGGCTTTTAGGAGACTGGGAAAACAGGTTTTTAAAAGCCTTGGGGCATCTATTCTGTTAAAATGGGCAGTCTAATTCTGTGCTTTATCTAGGAACTGTTGTGAGAAAAACAAAAATCAAATACATCTTTAAAAAATGATGTAAATCAAATCCTAATTATTTGCTTAAAATGATAATGGAGATCTAAAGAGTGGTTTGAATAATTCAGCTTTATTCTTCACATGTTTCTGTTTCTTAATGTGCTTGCTTAAGGATAACATTTATTTTTTTAATGAGACCACTGGGGAGGAAAGGTGGTTGACACAGGGGAATACATACTGTGACAGTGAAAATTCTTCATATATAATGCAGAGGGTGAGTTCTTCAGGCAGAGACCAAACTTTGTAGTGATGAATATGAACACTTAGTCTGTGTGGCTGAAATAGGATAATTTCAGTAATACTTCTACCAGCAATGTCCGAGCATTAGGCAAGTAGGAAAGTGCTTTTTGACTGAAGAAACTCAGGATGAGGAGTTTTCGTTCCCAGAGGTTTGCATCTCCACCTCCACCATCACACATTCATGCATAAATATGTATAACCTGTGAGACTGGTGTTGGATATGTCTGATCCCATTGCATCCCACTGTTTGACAGCACAAACCTGTGCCCTCTGCCCTGGGTTGCCTCCAGCCACTGTGAGCTGCTGGCAGCTCCTCAGGTGCTGTGTGGGCTCTGCTGAGGGGCACCCGCAGCAGCACGAGCCTGAGTGATGTGCTGGACTGAGGCGTTGAGAAAAAGCTGCCACAAGGTGCTGAGCTTCTCACATTTCCAGAGAGGCCACTAAACATTTCAGTGGTCATCTCCCCAGTGCTGCTGCTTCCATCTGCTGATTCATTTGTGCTTCTCTACCCTTGGAAATCCATCTACTTTTAAAATCAATTGTTTTTCCCTACTTCACTCTTCACTCAGATGACTTATCTCCTATGTTTGTGGTTCTTTGTGAAATGGCTATTTGTTTTCTTTTCCCCCACATTTCACATTTTTCAAGTTCACATATGTATTTTGTTGTCATTCTTAAAATAATACATGTCCTTATTGATTCATCATCATCAGGATCATTATTATTGCTACTATTACTGTTGTGGGTTGGATAATTTTGACCAATTTTGATAAAGAATAACAACAAGGCTCATGCTTTTACAATCCCCTTTGTTTTGCTTGAAGGAAAAATCTATATCTGATATTAAGTATTACTCTATATAGCAGACACAACTGTAAGGTATTTTATTTTACTTCTCACTTTTTTTCCGGAGATTAAAACTTACTAAAGTCAGCATCTGTGAACTCTATTTCAGTCTTTGAAGGGCCTTCAGTATCAGGCACCCTAAGGAAATAGAAGAAATCCTGCAGTTTAGGTCTGTTTTAAAATGCCTTCATCTCCACGTGATGCTCCCTTCCTGAGTCCAGAGAAAGGAAGCTGTTTATTATTGCACCTTGCTAATAGGAATACAAATAGGTTTTTAAAAGGACTTTAAGGCCCACATTTGTCTTTCATAATTTTAGGAAAATGACTGCAACAATTTTGTCAGAGGGGAAATCCAGCTGGACTCCTTTTGCAGTCCTAAGGAAGAGAGGGGCATCCTGATCAGCATAAGGTTTAGAGCATCCCATGAGCTCACAGCCCACCCTGACCCAACCATAAACTGATAAAATCAGAGGTTCTACATAGTTTGGGATGGATGTATAAAAGAAACCGTGGTACACCACAGAGTTAAGGAGCTCTGCTATATTGCAGAGAAGTCATATTTAAGTATGGTGTTTGATTTTGAGCAGATTCTAGAGATATTCTCTGTATCCCAGCAAGAGTCTTAATTACAGATATATGAAGTTGCTCCCTTGTAGAGCCTGTGCCATCACCTACAGAAAGGACTTAACTGAAGGTCTTTCTCTGAACCTGGGAAAACCTAAGTCTGGTATCCCACACACCTATAAATGCTCTGGTGGGTTAGTCTGCTGCAAACCTTGCAGGCAAAGGAAAGCCAAAATTTTCTGCCTGTGCAAAGCAGGAAAAGAAACCTAAAAACTCTTATTCCAAACTTTAGCTTGATCTTGATATAATTTTTGGTTTTGCATTGATAGAAAAAGAAAGGATTTTTTTTCCAGCCAGCATTATAATTACTTTGAGAGTTTTCCATCACTTTTAATTCAGTTACTTAGTCTTCCACTGTGTTATGAAAACTCAGAGTTTTATAAGAAAAAATATGGGGAAGGGTGGACCTGCTACTGAAGAGATGGGAGGACCCCAGGGATTTAGCTTCAGGCACAATGAAAACTAGCTACTGGGAAAACTGTGAAGTGTACCCAATTAACTGCTCTGTAGGAAAGCCTCTTCTCTTGCCTTTTATAGGAGAAGCAATTGCATCTGTGGCAAGAAATCTATTTCCCATTAACGCAGGTGTGGCTTTTAAATTCTCCTCCCATGATTCATTTCCCTTCCCTCAGGCTTCTGGGTAATGCTACTGAAGAAGATTTTGTGAGTCCTGTGAACTAAGAATAACAAAAAAAAAATGAATTTTATTATTTCTTTTAAGTATTATTTACAAAAAAAGCTATATAGATTATTATCACAGAGGGTTTAGCTTCATGCTTGCTTAACTATCCAAGGAAGACTTACAGAGTATTCAAGTGAAATAACAATGGGAAGGAGTATTGTTCCATATGAGGTAAGGGTATAGGGATTTGAAAAAGTTAGAGCTGATTAAGTAAAAAAGGGTGGAAAAGTAAAGAAGCTGAAAAGTGGGGGAGAAGATGGTAAATAGACTTTTGGAGGTGGTGGTTGATGTAAAATGACTTGCTACATGGCAAAGCTTCATACTTTCAAAAATCTTTAAATCCTTCTCTGAAATGTTATCAAGAAGCTGTGAAGCTTAAATGAAAGGAGAAGGAATAGATCCTAGAAGCACTAAAAATCATTTTTAGGAACCATAAGAGTAGAAAATAAATTGTTCCTTTTCAAAGAGAGCAATTCTGGAATGTCACCCTGAGAGCAAAGATTTTAAAATGAAATCTACATTCATAGACTTCTAGCTATTATTCTGTAAATGTAAAGATGAGTCTCAACTGAGTTCCTATTGCAAAGTCCCCAAAGCTTTTGTGCCTTGTTAATTACCTTGGCATCTTTTTATGCATTTGGAATACAGCATTTAATGAGCAGATCATATGAGCAGCTGCCTTTTATTTAAGGCATGTGGTCACAGATCAGATCTTAATTATGTTTCTGTATAAAAGAACAAAGTACAAATCAGATTATGTTTAAGTAGCTTCTATGGGGGAAGAAAATGGGGGAAGGGAGTGGCGTTCTGCAGCCTTTCTCAATGGAATTTCAGGTAATGTTGCTAACTCTTTTTGTTACTGTTTTCAGAACATGTGCATGTTTTCCTAAGGCCCAAGATCCTGGAATGAGATGAGACTATTCAAGTCTTCATTTCTAAGTGTAGGATGTGAATTATGCTAGGCTTGAATTGGCAGGTGTGGTTCTTGTTTGCTGGGAAAGATGTCTTCTTTTTATGAAATTTCCTAAGTAAAGGTTTAATCTTAATTGATTTGTAGGAATTTGGTAACATATATAGGAATGCTTTGGATATAAGCAGAAGGTTTTAGATGGTATAATCAGGCTGTTTATTGGCAAAAATTTATATTATTGGCTGAAATACGTACTAATTTTTCAGCTCCCCTCACTAAACAATGACTTAGGCAAACATATGACCATTTTAGTGGTTATTTGTTTTTTTAATAATTGGTATGTGTTTTTTCAGTAACTTTTTGAAGTTGACATTTAGGAATAAAAATGGGATCAACAAAGGAGAGAAAAATGGATGAGTGAAAATCAGTCGGCAGATGATTATTGCCCACTTCCGGGGAAACTGTGATCTGTATTAAAGTCTTTCACTCTCAAATACAGAGTAACAATTAAATTTAAGTAAATAAACCCAAGCTAACTAAGAATGATTGAAATACTCTCTTTCATAAAACCTAATGCTCCTCAGGCATTTTGTAGTTGGCATTCAAATCAAGTGACAGACAATATGGCTTTTACAGAGGATTTAACTCTCATGCTGTATAACTGCAGATAGATTTTTTTTTTTTTGGGGGTCTTTTCACCTCTCTTTGTTCAGTGCTACCTGTCAAGATGTTATGTTTTTAGCACAGAAATTTCCTGTGGTAGGTACAAGAAGAACCCCCATACAGGGAGTATACTGAGACTGGAATGTGAAGGTTTAGTAGGTCCTGTGGCAACTTCTCTTGCTAGTTTAGGAAAATGTATCTCTGCCCCACTCAAAAATGCACTTTTACTTACTATCTGCCTTTTTGGGAGGCAGATCGCAGCTGTTCTCTTTAAACTGTGAGATCTTTGCCAAATTTCATCAGCTGAGGATCTGGCTGATATTCTATCAGTATCTCTGTTGAGAGAAGACACCCTTATGCTTTCTCTGTGAGGTGGGAGGTATTGCTGGAAGCAGTTCTCAGTGGTGCAATGTCAAATTCTCAAAATGTCAGATTTATTTGTGCCTGTGATGGTGTAATTTGGCTTCCTGCTGTGCAAATGAGAGGATTAATTTCCATAATATAGAAATTAACAATGCAGTTGAAATTTCTCTATCTCTCAGTACAAATTAGCAGCTGGGGATGGCAGCAGCCAGCTTAGCCTCCTTTTTGTCCTCTTTCCAAAGAGCCATTGGTGAAGACACTTGCCCCAATTAAATAATACTGAATGCCAAATTGGTGGTGTCTCCTCCTGCTCCATTTCTGTCTTTGCTAGTCTGGCTCTGAGGCTTCCAGTGTTTTCTGCAAGTCATGGCTGTGAGTGCCCTTCTCTGAGCAAAAGTGGAGAGTGTTCAGGGTTGCCCCACCTTAGGCTGTGAATCCTGTGTGTGATACATGGGAGAGTGAACCCAGCGCTGAAACAGAAGTGCACAGTCCGTTCTGCAAACTGCTGTGGAGATGATATTTGAGGTCAGTCCTAATTTGGGCCACCTGGAAAAATTGCTGCAAAGCCCTTGCCTCTGTTAGGGCCCTTGCAATTCTTTTGGTAGATTTACAGGTGGCTCAACAATGTGATGAGCTTAGCTGAAGACATAACAAATTCTTTGAGCACCCATAGACTGTGAGGTAAAATCTTGTTATTGTGTAACAGGTCCTAAAATCACATCTGGAAATGCTTGAGTCGTTCCACTGTTGGTTATTTTAGAAAAGCCTGAAGTATCTATAAGCTGTTAGATATGGAAAGCTGAAAAAGAATATATAGTCCAGTCTGGAACTTCAAACATACCAAGAGGGCTGTCGAAAGGCAGGAGACCTGTTCTCTCCCTCTTCTGTTTCTTCAGCCAGATCTGCTCTGGAATTTCACTCAAGAGAAACTTGAGAAACTAACAGTTTCTGCTGAATTAATTATAGTTACTCACATAAATCAAATTACAGGATCTGGATTATGCTTTTTAAACTAGCAAAAGTACATAAATGGAGTACATAAATGCAGAAGGTTGTACTTGACAAAAATTCTTCAAGTACACAGATAATCAATAGCATGCTTTTTGAACATAAGGATATATATAGGCATTTATCTCTATGCACTGGGATGGTTTTCTCCACTCAATTAGAGGCATTTTTCCCAGTAGTTTCATGAAGTGCAAGAAACATCTGAATTTGGCTTTTTAGCTCTTAATTGTTCCATGAAACATCATAAGCTCTGCATTATACCTGTCTATAAATAATGAAACCCAAAAGAGGTGTGAGAATTAAAGTGCTAATAGAAGTTAGCATCCCATATCCTGATAGTGAAACCACCTGGGATTCAGTCCTGTTTGATGAAATAATAACTGAATGCACCAGATTAAAGAAAATGTCCTTGTGATTTTGATTTCTTTCCTTGTCTGAGCATATCTATGATAATTTATAAATAAAAAGGACAGTGTGATTTTTACCTCAACTACGAAGTAGAACAGCACAATTACAGGTAAGCTCTTATGTTTATCTGTCAGGCTACTTTTCTAAGTAGGAGTTAAATGAAGTATTATAAACTTGGTAGACAGAGGAAAAAAGTGGCTCTGAGGGATGACAAAGATCCCATCCCCTTCTAATTTCATAGCCCAGTGGAAGCAGGAATATGGACCCTCAAGCTTTTACCGATTCTCTCTTACTCCAAATTGTGACTCCCAACTTCCATCTGTCCTCACCAATGTTAAAAATCTACACAAGTGCTACTGTGTGCAGTTGTTCCATAAGCTTATCTTTCCTACAATAGCATAAACCCCTTTATTTTTCTTCAAAATCTGAAGACATGGGTTCTCATGATATACAGAGTTCGCTACCAGAACTCACTGTTGGTAACACTACTTAATGCCAAGTAAATAAAACAACAGTTCCTTTAAAAAATGGGATTGAAGAGTGTATATATTGCAATGACTACCCATAGTGGATGATATGTTGTTGCCCTGAGTTTTGCAGTTCTGGATGTTGTCATTCTTTTGTAACTGGTTCTCAGACATTCTCTGTAAACACAGCCATGTTATTGTAACGGTATCTTTTTATTTACATTCCTTTCTCCTGGGCAGAGTAGTTTGATGGACATTTCCTTTGACCAGTGTGATTGAGGGGATGCTCTTTGTCTCCTCCAATCCACAGTGGTTTATGAGACACATATAAAATAAAGATGGGCAGGGGAAGCCCGCAGTTTGTTTCTTGCTCAACAGGTGTCTGTCTCCTTCTTTCATGTCGTTACTGCAACAGTATGTTTCTAGGCTTTCTATAGTTTTGTGAATACAAGGATATTTCCTGGTAGGAGCTGAGACCTTAAGCTGTCCTTTAGCATTATTTTCAAGGGCCTCTTGCAAGTTCCTATAAAGGGCTATGCTGACCATGGGTCAGACTGGGATGGGAGAGGGCAATTCCTCTGAAATCACAGCATTTAGCAGGGCTACCAGTGACTAATTCTTATCAATATCAGGCTCAATACTAATTTCTTCAGTACATACTTTGCCACTGAGTGCTTTCCATGAGTTGTTATAACTCATATAGCTGAAGGACATCATTACTTTGGTTTTTCTAGATGAATATGAAAAATGAGCAAACAGTAAAAATAATTTGTGAACTACAGAAATGTCTTGTTTTGGTGCTTGATACAATGATGTTGCATGCAATTTCCATCTTTTTATCTAATCATTCTGGACTTGTTGCAAGGAACAAAAACAAATATGCTTACATCAGCCTTGATGCATGTGTATGATATTTCTACAGCTATGTGTCCAGGCTGTATTTCTACAGCCTTGAAAGGTGTCAGTATGCTCATGACTGCTATTACAGAATTCCTTCCTATACAGGGATTCTTAATAGGTGGAATTTGTGGAATGATTCAGAAACACTTTCTTGAATGAAAGGAATACATTTACTGTTATAGAGTGACGTCATATTATTCATTGTACAGTATCTGGGCAAACACCAATTTCTTGGTGAAAATTTCTTCAGTTTGAGAAGTGCATCAAACAGTTATGCTGAAGTTCTGATATCTGTTAAAATGTTTTTTAAAAATCCATTTGTTTTAAATGCATGGATTGTCTGCATAAAAACTACCTTAAACCAACATATAGTTGTTCAGTCTAGATTGTCGTATCAGTCTTTGTGTGCCATGGGTGGAGAGAGGGAAGCAGAGTCAGTCCAACCTAAGATATGTCTCCATCATGAATCGATCTCTAGAGGCTCCTCTTTCTTTTCACTGTGTGTGAACTATTAAACTGCTGTACTTTCTCTGGACTGCTAAACTTAACCGAGACAAATCTGCTGGTGAAGGAGCAGAAGCGCTAACAAGTGGCTTTGGTAGGGGTGGGAAAAATGAGCATTGCTATCCATTGCTCTTCAAACGTGGATTGGTTACAAAGAACCAATTGCAGGAAAATAGTACATCAGACTAAGGTGGGAAGCACTTCTGAATGAGGAGTTATTGAACCCAGGATGGTGTGTACCCCAAAGTCTGTTCATAAACAATGTATGCCCAAGGCTGTACCCACTGAGAGCCCTGCAGAGTGATTACTGTATGCATTGTCACTCTGAGTTACTGTCTGGTCATGACTTTGTGCATTAACAGCGAAATGCTGCATGTAGCTTGGAAACAGCATAACCATATTAGCAAGTGAGCCAGGGCAGTTCTGCTGTATAAATATTAATGAGTCAGTGTCTCTGCACAGATCTGTACTGCAAAGAACTCTTCCGTCTGCACTTCTTGGTAATTTGGGAGGAAGCATATTCTGACTTTTCCTTAATATTATACTTGGATTAGAAAGGAAAAGAAATAATTTTCTAAAAGAAATGTTTCAACTAGTTTCCCTCTGGCATCTTCACAGCAGTGTAGACAGGATTCCAAGAAGCACACATCTGCTGCACTTCCATTCTGTTCAGAGGCAGCAGTGGCTTGTGGCAGCATTAATGACACAGAAGGAAAAACTAGGAAGCTCAACAGATCCAGGCATTTGTCCTCACCATAAAAGAAAAATACAGTCCAGGTAAATACAGAAATGGCTTTTCCACCTGAGGAACAGGACAGCATATATAGAATGATGGGATGGCATGGATTGCTTAGTGCCCTCATAAGAATTAACTAACCCTTACCCACCTTCTCAAACCTCCATTAGAAGTGCATGAGATTAGAAATATTTCTGGGGATCCTACAGCAAGTCAAACGAGATTTGGATTGGTTGTTGGGGAAGGTTTTGGGTGTGTTTTCTTGCCTTTTTTTTTTCTTAAGTGAGGGTTTTTCTACATAACTTCTTCCCATTATGATTCAGCTCAAGTACCTGTGCAGACTCAAGCAACCACCTTGAGAGAAAAAGAGAACAAAAACCTGAATTTGCTGAAGTAGAACATCTTTCTCCTCCATATGTATATTTGTTTCTTCCTCCCCATACAACCAGCTTTACACTTGCAAGCTCCCTGCATTTATGCTAAGCTCCTGCTTGTGCCCATATAAAGTTGAGATACCCCAGAGTATCCTTCTGCATCTCTGTCATAAATAAGGAGTGACTTAGCACAGCTCTTATTTTTAAGACTGTTTTGCCAAGTAATTCTCTGCTTCCTAGAGGGCAGGATGGGCTTCCAGACTGTCTCTGTTATATGAGTTGTTTCTGTACCTAACACAATATGGAAAAACAGCCCTTTGAGGCAGTAGACCTTAGTCCAGGATGAGGTTTTTCACTTCATGAAGGTAAATCCAGAGTAACAAAACTGGATTTTTCCACTGACATGGTCACAGAGCTGGGCAGTATATCCTTCTGTAACTTTAGTAATGTAATGACAAACACACTTATCAGAAGTTCTGTCCCTTTCTTTCCCAATGCACAATTCTGTAATATTTGCACCAAATGAAATCTTTTTTAGCAATCAGTAGGAATAGATCTCTTTTAAAAGAGATCCCTTTTAAAAGGAGTGGGTCTGGTATTTTGAAAATCTGATTTGGATTTAAGTGTTTTTTTACTTATTTTATGAGATGCTTATAGCTAAGATTTTTTTGTATGCTTTGTCAAGGCTTGTTGTAATTGTTGATAAGAATATGACATTATTGCTTACAAGTAGGCTGAGAAATATCACTAGCTGTACCTGTAGGAAGTGAAGTCTCAAATATATATGACAATGTGCACTTGCAAACAATTTTTGTCTGGAAACTTAGAAATTGACAATATACTGTAGAGAATTAGGTCTGTCTCTTTTAAATTGTTTGCCTTGAAAAGATCTGTGAAGGTTTTGCAAAACCTTTAGATTAAAATATGGTGTGAGAGGCAAGAAATCTAGCTTAGTACCTCTTCTCTTAGTCTGAAAGGCATGAGAAATGTTTTTGCTACAGCTGTAGGATAACAATACTCTCCTTTTCAGTCCTCAACAGTCTCTGGTGCCAGTATCAAAAATCAATTTCCTCTGGATTTCCACATTGGGCAGTTCTGGGAATCAACGCTTTCAAAGTGGAGGAGTTTTGGTCTATTTGCTTCTCAGCTTTGCATTTTGAATATCATCTGCACTGTTATCTCCACTTCTGGAAAAGGAAGGATGAGCTTTTGAAAGAAGTGGTGGTACTTTTTACATGAATATAGTCATGAAATTATTTTAGTAAGTGTTCAATAAGCTCCTGTGGGATGAACATAGTTCCTACTATCATACAAACCCCTTGATACATATTCTAGGGGGAAAATGGGCACTACATCCCTATTTATACATATTTTAGTTTGAAATGCAATCTACAGGTCCAGCCAAATAAAGCCTAACAACAGAGAGTAGGATGTCCTGTACCAGAACTATGCTGCTTGTTACAGATTAGGCTTTTAGTTTGTGTAAAATCTCTGCTCCTCTGTTTTTCATAAGAGGCAGCTTTAAACCTGACAATACCATGTTGAGAATCACCAGGTGGAGTTATTGCACACATTTGAGAGATTATTTTTCTGACTGCATAAACATTGTTAAAGACATGGTTACATCAGTTTTCATTTTGTAAATTAATTTCTGACTGTAGGGTTCATCATAAATCATAGAGGATGTTATTTTCTGTTCTTATGCTCCCTGTTTAGAATCTTTTCTCATAGTCCCTGGGAAGCAAACTGCTGTATCTGGTCCTACTGCCTTAAGATGACTGTCTACATGTTGTTTACCTTCTGTGTTTTAGGATTGTGCATACAATATAGGTAAACACTTTGCACACTATGTAAACCTGAACTGTGCATCAGACAAGTTTGTAAAGGTGAGCAAATGATGTGGGCAAAAGATGAGGTGTGTTATTGTTGGGTAAATCTGAGTCATTGCTGTTGAGGGTGGGAAAGGAGACAAAATGAATAGGGATGAAGGGAAGTTGTCTGTTTAGAAAGTGCTGCAAGAGGAGAGATGAGCAATGTTGTGCAGGGATAAGGAAACAGAAGAAAATGCATGAGGGTTGTATTTCATACAGATGAGAAACACACTGAGGGCCTTGGGGTATAGCGAAAACAGGCCGGTACAAAATACCCTTTGCAGGGAGAATTCTGACCTGGGTAGGGCCCGTTCTGACTGCAGTGACAGCAGAGCAGGGTGGGTGGGAGTGACAGGTGTCTGTCACCATCAGTTCCCTGCTGGGGGGATTCAGGAGCTGGATGTATCCCAATCTAATGAAGGCATATTGATTAACTGGGAATCTGCATGCACAGTTATACCTAGTCGGTCTTCATGTCAGTGAGATGATGTGAATACTTACTTTAAATGTTAAAATATTCTTTAGATTGTAATCACATGTTTCCTTTGCTCTCTGGAGTCAATCCACTGAGATCTCTGACTCATAGACAGAGTGATCTTTCAAAGTCAAGTTAATATCTCAACAGCACTTAATATGTGCCCCTAAAAATCTAGACTAAATATCCATGAAATGAAGGCACTCAACATTGCATTTTAATCTGGAGTAACAGCTACAAATACTTAAGTAATAATTTAAAAATTAGGGAAAAATTGAGAGTTATTAACTGACTGCTTTCTGTGGTATTGTGAGGCAATTATAATGTCTGTCCACCTTGCAAATAAAAGCAGAACAACTAATGAAGTCAAATAAGGAAGATCAAAAGTAGCTTTCACCGAAGAGCTTAGCACTGGACATGGCCTCTAAAGCTCATGTGTCCTTTGCTTTACAGCAGACAGAATGCCCCATATCTCACTGAAATAAAATAAGAAATGCTCATTTTCCCTATAGCACATTGAGTTAGAGCGATCCTGGGTGTTGCTGTTCTTGAAACACAATCTCATTATTGAACTTTAAGCTGTAGGACCTGAGAGGGTATAATTCCATATGGCACTCATCCTCTTAGGTTGATGGACACACAAAAAAGGAGAAAGTGGCTTAAGAAACACTTGAGGACTTGATTCCCACCCTGCCTTATTAACAGTGATGTTAGCGCATCTTTCTTCCCTTCTCTTTGTGATTTTCGCAGATGATGTTTTATTGCTTTTTGTTTCTAAAATTATATTGCAAGAGATTACCTATTGTGAAGCTGGAGAAATATTGCCATTGGCTTCTGTCACCTTTCTAGGAGTTAGGGTTATTGAAATAAATATTAAGGGCAGAGGGAGAAGAGGGTCATGGGGTAGAGAAAACACCTAACTGGAAAAAATGGCAGCCCTCTGTCTAGGGAGATTCTCTGAAAATCCAAGGAACGTACTAATCAAATAAGTGATTATTGTCCCTTTTGCAATATGAGTGTCTGTGTATAATTACGTGTGCAAGCTGAAAAATCTCTTAGAAGGGATGCCGTGGGAATCATCACTAATGATCTTTCATATTATTGGTATGAGTGCAAGGAATGTTAATGTTCTTGCCTGTTTACTTTGCAATAGATGTACATTTTCTAGCAGCAAACTGTCATAGAAATACGTGGAAAGGAGAAGAAACTTCTGCTAATTCCACTGAAGAATTCACTGTGCTGATATAATTTCACTAGGAAATTTGATTTCTTACTTGGATGTAAAAGTGCAATAGAATGCCTTTGGTCTCTCTGCATTTTATTAGAGACTTTCGCTATAATTATTTTTTACTTCTAAGGGAGAAAAGATTTGTGTAACCATCAGATTAGCTAACTTAGATGCTTTTATTCTGCTTTCAGAAATTCCCTGAGTGTGAGAGGTGCTTTGCTAGATAGTAAAGAGGAATGTGCAATATATTTGTATTTCTTGAGCACTCTTCCTACAAGTCTTTCCACAGTCTAATTAAGAATTTAGTTGCATTTATTGGATACAATACAGGCAACTAGTATCAATAAAGACATTTATCTTTTCTCTGGTGTTGCCTTTGTTTGCTATTTATAGCAGCAGTGTGTCCCTTCCATTCAATGTCCAAATGGGTGGATGTGATTAGGTACTGTCAGACCATCAGACCCAAGGTCTCTAACACCCATATTCTGGAACCAGCAGTAGTGGGCAAAATAATTTGTATAGGAATATAGAATAGGAAGATATAGGAATTCTGATATGTGCCTATTAAAAAATCCTATCAGTCCCCAGGTAAATAGAGACCAGCTTTAGCCTAGGTGTTTCAGATCTTCTCTCCCTCCTAAGATGTGTTTCTTTTAACCACTAATGACTGGAAATCTTACAAATCTTTGTCTCTATGAATGTGCTGTTACTCCAGGAATCTTTCCAACCACTTTTGCCCACTGTGATATTCTGTGACAGTGAGGTTTATTGTCTTGTGGAAATTTAACTGCATTTTAGCCACCACAATCCTACCTATCTTCTTGTTATGCAAAAAGGAGAATAGAATTTCAAATCTAAGTTTGAGGTGACTATTCTTTCATGGATTTTTTTTTTATTACACTTTGTCTTATGTGTCTCTTTTCTAGAGTAAAGTTCCTCAACACTTAAAATCTTTGTTCTTGTAAGGGTGATTTTGAGGCAGTTGTTTTCTTTCTTTTTCAAATCCTTTTCAGACCGTTGTTTTCTTTCCTTTTCAAATCCGTTTCAGGCTGTTGTTTTCTTTCATTTTAAATCCTTTCTAATGCTGCAGTGTCACCCAGGAATAGAGCAAATAGAACAGTGCAGATGTAATAGATGAGGGATATTAGGTTTTTTTTTCCAATCATTCCTTATTTATTGCATCCAACATACCACCTAATAGGCCAAAGAATACTTGACTAAAAGACAAGGTCAAAGCAATGACAAATCATAAAAGAAACACCATTAATGGAATTTCAGTTTGTAAAAGGATCATGAGTGGGTTATCTGGAGTAAGAAAAGTTTGGGTAAGGTGACACATGCAGCTCCTTCTGGTGCTCCTACTCTGTGTACTCCTAGCAGGCATGTGGCATAGCATCAGCAGATCTGTTGTTGTAGGTGTCTCTATTTTTGAAGGACGAAAAATTGGTAAAATTTAGATTTCTCATTTGGGATTATGATTTCAGCTGATATGAAACATGCCTAACAATTGCCTTTAAGTAGATTTGGGCTTTGCAGTTGCTTTCAAAGCTTGAAGGATTCTCTTCATGTGTGATACCAGCTTGTGTGTACCCTGTAAAAATGAGTAATGGTGGGAGTTTAGTACAATGAGCACAACAAATGATTTGTGAGGTCAGAATGATCTCAGAAACATGTCACCAGTTGGCACAAACCTCACTGTGAATTACAGTGTGATACCTGACCCATCTTACCTGAACTCAGGCATCAAATATTAGGCCAACTGAGGGTTGCTGTTGCTTTACTGGAAACAAGATGAAGTAAACTCTTTGACTCCACAACCTTTCTAACCCCTGTATTTTCAGCTAGGCTTAAATTTCATATTTTCATATTATGAGAAATACAGTGTTATAGTGGTGCACTCTTTTCTGCCTGGGACTGTTCTAGGGGTCTCTGAATGTAACAAACCAAGCCAAGCCTATTGCTAGTGAAGTTACATTAGCAATATGATATTCTGCACAAATGTTGTAAATTAAAAAATGTTGAAAACTACTTCAGTCTAGTAAATAACTTTTGATGAGTTCCCCACCTGGCTTTTGTGATCACGCAGAAACTACTTCTAGTTTCCCTGAATGGTTTGAAGAGGTTTTTCTTTTGTTGTCTTGTTATAATTGTAAAGTGAAAGCAACCTTGGGAAAGTGCAGGGTGAATATCAAAATATAATGAAGTGCCTTTATTTCTGTGCTGTGCTCTCATGTCTTAAAAATGTAGGTAGTCTCTTCTGAAAGGAAATAGAAAAATATCAGTAGATCATTAAACTCAAGGCCAAAATGAGTAATCAGTGAATTTGGGTTGCCATTTCATATGCATTAGGATGTTAACAGGGAGCAACAAAGGTCAGCCTTGACTCTTGAATTTATGGAAGGGAATCTTCCCACTTTTCAGAGGGTTGACAGGATAGCACAAAAGGCAATAACAGTGAAAACCCTCTTTTAGATTTTCCCTCATTAGAAGGAAACAGTTTTTGCTCTTCTGAGGAGGAAAGGTTGATATCTTAATAAAATGTGAATGACCTCAAATGGCTGTAATCTTAGAGTAAAAGTTAGATAAAGAAAGTGAGCTGTTTATGTTATTCAGAAGTAGGTATATCAGTAATTTACATCAGCAAATGGAATCCAACAGCTAAGAAACAGTGGGCATAGTGTAGGGATTCTGTTGTGACCTTAAAGACCTCCATTCTGAAAAGGGACTGCAGCTCATGACAATAATCCAGGCCTTTACACTGGTGGGAATGTATTGCCTGGAATGACAGGGACCTTCAGTGGTCTCTGCCATAGCCTGTGCTATTTATGACGCACTTGTCAATGTGAGCAGTGCAGACTTTATGCTGAGAAGCATGTGGCTGATACCATGCAAACAATTACTTATTTTTACATGTTTGAGTGGTCCAATGAATCCTCTGTTTGCTTAAGAATATGCAGGGTCTAGCCTATGAACAGTGAATTCTGATTTAGCATGTCCTGTGCATCACCTTACCTAATCTGATAGACCCTAGATATGTGGGGAGACAGTGCCCCTCTGGACAGGGAAAATGATACACCATTCATTTGTGTTCCATTCTTCTAACATGGATGTATCTGATTTAGACCCCTTGGCTCTATAAACGCAGTCCTGAATGACTGAAATTGGCCATAGTGGAGGGAAAATACACCAGCAGGAACTGTATTGGCAGTGAAAATGTGCTCAAGAGAAAGCTTAAATGTCTGACTTCTAAATTAATGTTTTGTCACTAAATAAACAGCAAATGCTAAACCAGCTGGACCCATTTAACGACACCCCTCCCCAGCTAGAATAAGTAAGGCATATAGTTGATAGACAGCCAAGCTAATTGTTTGTGGTTCTGTTCATATTCAGATTCTGGCATGTCCTGTTCATGTAGTGTTTGCCTCAAGCTATTTATCCCTGGGCCAAATTGCCCTAGACACATCTGATTAATCTGCTGATTGATCTGGACTTTGTAGTGGACTCAAGGTTCATGGGATTGGAGGTGTCTGTGTGACACACCATTGCATGATGTAGATGGATATTGCATACGTAGATGGTCCAGTACTTTTACCCTCCGTTATCTAGTTCCTGTCTTGAGCAGCCTGCTGGTGAGGCTGGGGCTCTGGGGACAGCTGTTCATGGCTCCCTTGGCAAAGGACTCAGCATGCAAACTGTATTTCAAACACATTAGAAGTTATGTGGCCTCCTAAAGCCACTGTCCAAAACCCTGACGGAGAGTGAGTAAAATGCTCCCTGCAGATTTATTCCATTAGTTACTAGGTGAAGACAAAGCTGTCAACAATGATATCTCCTTCCCAATTAAGCTCACTATTACAGTCCATAAATCACAGCATGCCTTCCCTGTGGGGAAAGAAAACTTGCACAATTTCTGAAAATGCTCATAAACACAGTGTGTAGGAAATAGTTATATTTTTTTTAACCAAGCACATTCCATCATATTGCCTTAATATTGAATCATGGCTAAGGCTATTAAAGAGACCAAGCAATTGCGTTACACTTTAATGCCAGGTGAAGGTCTGCTAAAATGTTTTTCTCTCACAGGAGATTGCTGATCATTTTGATTAGTATTGTCTTCTAGCCCTTTCCCACCAAATCACAGAGAATGGGACTACAGGGACAGGTATTCCCTTGTTCCAATGCAGAATCAACTCTACCTGTGTCTGTCTTCATAAAAGCGTCCAGTGACAGAGTTGTGTCCACCTTTCCCTGGGAATTGATTCCAGTGCTTTGTTACTTTAATTCAGGGAGTTTCTTTTGCTGACCGTGTTGATTCCTTCATGATACAGTATGTGCTTATTGCTTCTTATCTGGGACTCTTGCATTTAGACTCGGAATTCATCATAGAAGATTTGAGGTTTTTTAGTTTTCTTTGCTCAATTTTGTTTGCTTTTCATGTAAGAAATTACATGAGTACTGTGGGACTGCTAGTCCTTTACACATTGATACAAGACAGGATGGTGCTGTTTTAAAGTAGAGGAAGTGCCCCCGGGCTGGGTGTGGGATGAATGGAATCCAGGCTTGCTTTGCTGTGTCCCTGGAAAGGGAAGGGGAATCCCATGTTAATTAACAGCTGGAGATTTCTTCCCAGACACCCAGGAGTAGAAAATAAGCAACATTACTGTCTCTAGAAGTGGTCTGCTTATGAGGTCTGCTTCACTTTCAAGACTCTTTTCAAGTTTAATCACAAATGAAAGAACAGAACCTATAGTGAACACTTGAAATCTTCTGTAGGCCCCACAAGCGTAGACAGAGCACATTGGCATTACTGACAGAGGCTTGATATATTAACTGTGTCAAAGGAGAATTAAGATATTCTTCTTTGAAACACAAGTCTGTCTGTAAATGACCCCACAATACTCTTTATAAAAAGGAATCCTTTATGAAGCAGTCATCCTTCACGGAACCAATGCTCAAAGATCAGAGCCACCAACATCTAGAAATGCCCTCTAAAGAATTAAATTGGACACTGTGAGGGTAGGATTTTGTCTTCAGATCTATTTGTGTGGTAAATTGTTTTGCTTAGGTACACAAGCTTTAAAAATCTAATTAAATGCTACAGTCATCAAAGACTTAGGATGGGTGGGTGTTGACCCTTCTTTAAAGGAGGTGTTAAGACAGGTATTTTTCACTAGTGGGGAGTTCTGAAGACAATAAATCAACCTCTTTGTATTAACTCACAATCTGGCATTTTTTGAGGAAGCAGATCTGAAATCTGATGTAAGACCTGCTTTTCAAAAAGTTGTTATATCTTTCTTGTATACATACTAGTTTTGACATATTCTATTCTTTATTGTTTTTATATTTTACCCTTTTGAAAATTAATTTTAACCACTAGCTATGCAAATAGCTTGACACATTTGAGAGGGCTGTGAGGAACAAGCAAATCTGGTTGAAGGCAGGAATGATAAGCTTAATCTGTTGCAGTGAAGAATTATGCTCTGATTAATGGATGCTCATTAATTCAGGAGGTGTTCTGGAAATCATCAATATTTAAGTTTGAATGTATTCAACCAGTGCTGTCATATATGAGGTGGATCTGTATCAGAGAGATATTGCTTGTTTTGGTCATATTTTCCTACTCTTCTCTTTTGTTACTGTTCCTTCTTCCTTTCAATGATAGATAGGTTCATGTACTGTTTCTTTGCTAGTCCCAAACCATACAGTTTGTAGCTTCACTTCCTCCTTCCAGTGTTTTGAGGAGGTATTTTCCAGTAGGAGCCTGCTTGATAGTTCCAGGCTTTTCTCTAGACTGTTTCTGTTGTCAAGTCTTGTCTTCAAGTACTATGGCAGCATTTGCATATCCCAAACTGTTGTGAACCACCTGTGCTGGGCACTATATGTGCAAGCAGAGCAGGGAGAAGAGGAATCTTGCCTTGGGTAGGTCAAATGAAATACTGAAGGAAAGCATGGCCACGAGCATATTGATATGAATTTCAAAGAACTGTACTCAATACAACACTGGGAAAAAAATCTGAAAATAGTAGTGATAGTTACTGAGAGTGTCAATAGATTTGGAACTGTCCTGACTGATCATGATTTTGTTTTGATTGCTTCATAAAATTGGTGAAGTTCCAGGTTTCACTGCCTATTTGCTAGCAGCCCTAGTCCAGTTCCAGTTGCTTCAGGGGTAGCTGATAGCTACTAATTGCTGCAATTGTTTGGATCACTTGAGGAACATGAAGAAGTTTTGTGCTCCTTAAGATGATTTAAAATCAACAAAGTAAAATATTAAGTAAAAACAACAAAGAAAAAACCGATGTACAGAGAGGTTGTTTAGGGCATCTTGATTTGTATGAGTGTTACTAGTAACTTTCTAACTACTTATGCCCTTACCTTTGTCCTTAACTTGAGAAAATTACAATAGCTCCTAAAAGATCGCTAGTAACAAAGAAAGTTCCCATTTCAGCCTGTGTGCCTGCAAAATGTTGCTTATGAAAGGAGAGTAAAAAATAAGGAAAAGAAAAAAAACCCCCATATTTTTGGCAAAAAGGATGAGAACAGTATTTTTCTCCATCTGTAAAAGGGAATATGTATATATGTGCATATGTATAGCTATAATTTGCAGCTCCTAAATAGTTCTGAGCAGAACATACAAGAAGTTTTAGCAGAAAGGCAAGTGCTCTGCTGTGGCTTATACAGCAAATCCCTGACTATGGTGCTGCGCTGAAGATACTGATACACAGTTGCCTGTGTAGAGGTTAATTTTTTTTTGCCTGTGTAGAGGTTAATTTTTTTGCCTGTGCAGAGGTTAATTTTTTTAAGTGATGTCTATAGCAGATTGCCTACGAGGGTAAAAGTAGTTTTTGGGGGACAAAGTAAGAGAATATAGGAGAGAGGATGGAGCAGAAGAGAGGGAATTTAGTCCTTCCAGTGAAGGATTATTTAGCAATCTCCAGGCACTTGGCTTTCCTGTCAGCAGTCAAAAGATCACTCCTTTTCAAATATTCATGAAAGAACCATAGTTTGATGCTTTTCCTCATTCTGAGACTGCAACTGAATGTGACTGTTGGCATTGAAAATACCTAGAGGTGCTGAAATGAGTTCTATTAAGCGTTGTTTTACGTCTGGTAATACTCACAAGAAGGCGATCTGAATTTCAATGTATTTTTAGAGGAACTGTTGATCAATTTGCTTTAACACTGCCTCCAGAATGTGATGATAGATCAGTACAAATATGGGCTGGAGGATGCTAAGGCAGATGCAAGTAGAAATGATTAGATTTGTAATTTTGAATCTGGTCTTTAGTGGCATTCATAAGCAAGGACCAAAGGTTCTAAAAAGATATTTTGGATCATATTAAGATGATTTCCTTCTGTGGCCACAAGAAAATTATTGGTCAGAGAGAAAAATTTTTGACATCTCTAACATTGAGTGAAAGGTTAAACTGAATAGATTTAATATATGCCTTGAGGAATAAAGCTTCTGTGTTTTGAAGGATGAAAAGAGTTGGTTGCCTTTTTTTTTTTTTTTTTTTTTTTTTTTTTTTTGGCAAAGGAGCATATTCTGCCTAGTTTCCAACACTGAAAGGCAATTCAGTTGAGTGCTTCTGATCTGAGAAGCAAAAAAGGAGCCTTAAGAACAGGGAAAACAAGCCACATGCTTTGGATGTAGCCTTGAAAACAATGTTGAAAACAAAGAATGACATTATTTGCACTGAAGAAAGCTCACAAGCTGTAAACACACTGAAGAATTCCTGTATTTTAATATAAAAATGTGTAGTTTGAAGTAATGTTTGCCTTGAAGCATTTTATAACTGGGACAGCACGAAACACAGGTGTCTTTCAAAAGAAAAATTGTAGCTGACAAAAAAAAAATAGTGGTGTTCAAGTTTCCTCACATTCAAGCCAGTTTCAGAGCATGTTGCACGTACCCTCATCAAGCCTGCTGAGCACCATTTATGCACACTCTGTAAATCCCTGGGCACTACAAGGATACTACATTACATTTCTAGAATTAGTGGCTAAACAAGGAGAGGAGTTGAACAGGGTCCCAGTAGAATGGTGAGAACCTCATAAAAACAATTTGAGTTTGAGGCCTCTCTGCTTTGGAGGGGGAGGAGTGATGCTGAACCCGAAATGAATTCATAAAAACTGTTCAGAAAAAAAGGGCCTCCAAAGTAACAAATTAATTTCAAGCTATCAGGATTTTACTAAAAATTGGGACATATTTTCCATAAATGCCAGAGACTACAAATATTCTGATCAGCTCTCTCAGTAGTTGAAATAATAAGGTCCCATTATATCTTTTTATTAGGCACTGAAGATGATGCCATATGTTAGGACCTATGTAATTTCTCTGAGATTTGCAATAAAGGCATTTGATCAGTGATTTGAAGATGGACTCTTCTGGTCGGTCTTCTTCAATTACCTGAAGCAGTACATAACTTCTAATGCAGTACATGCCTGCTAAATGACTAGCCAGACTGTTAATTGCTCTTATTGCCAAAGGCTGATGGCTCTGTGCTATATTAAGAAGATAAATATGTGTAACCTGTCTATTGTAAATGTGTAATTCTTTCATCAGCCCAAAGAAACCATAAAATCCAACCATTTTGAGGGATAACTGTTTTCTATCATGGAGGGACAAAGGATCTGAAATAAGACAGAAATAAATGGTAAAGGAAAGCATAGGGCCTGGTTTAGCAACCCAGTGTCATCTTGGTTGAAGAATCAGACATTTCCTAGAAGTAAGGAAAAGAGTATTTCTCTATTCCTAGATTCTGCAAGGCTGTGCTCTGATCTGGTATCCATGCTTGAAAAAAGACGTGGGAATACAATATACTATATAAACAAATTAATCTACGTGAATTTTGAATGCACCTGATCTTGAGGCTTTCTTACTCCATCAATAAGCTTTCCCAACCTGCTTCCTTCAGGAATTGGTGCTCTCTGCAGCAGTGCTATAACATGCTGTTGTTTGGCATGAGAAGGAAAAGTCTTGGATGGGATCAATTTTGCAAATGACTGACTTCTAAAAAACACAATAGTGTAGTTCAGAAAAACAAAATAACAAAGAAAAGTCAAACCCGAGAACAGAGTCCTAGGGGCTCGGATATGTCATTGATGCAAATGACTAGAAGATCCAAGGCTTAAGGAAATTAAAATGTCATACTTCAGTTCAGCTGTAGTGTTTAAAGGTATGTTTATTTTCCCCTATTTATTCATGCAATCTTTAATGTGCTAGCAAATGTCAAGGTAAGTGCTATTCTTGTTCATTAAAATATTTTTTGGATCAATGCTTTCATGATGTGCAAGGAGAAAACAATCTTCTCCGTTATTTTCTATTTTGACAGACAAATTATCTTGTCTATACCTTCAAAGAGATCTGCTGATAACAGAAACATCTCTTTTACCATATACTCTAAATATTCATGAGAAGATCTGAGCAGTCAGTGGTTGCTCATGAGACAAATCCTTATTAGAGCAATAATTACAGTGGGACATACAAGATACCCAATCACTTCTTAGTTTATTCCATCTGTCTTTTTAAACTGTTGCACTCAGACCCTGGTAGCTATAAGGCATATCCTCTCCATTTTCATTTTCTTTATTAACTGAGTGAAGATCAGGTCCTTCACAAGATAAATCACTGTTTGATATCTTCTTTCCAAGTTACAAAGTCCACACCAAAGTAATTTTTTTTCCAGTTAGGTCTCAATTTGGCTAGCAAAAACTGTATTTTGGCAGAAAATACCCAACAAGACATCCCAAGTTTCCCAAGAAAATAATCAATTTTAATTGCTTACATGAAGCTTTTGGTATCAATTAAAGTGCATGAAGACTCACTTCACTTAGTAGTCCTGATTAATAGCCCTGGTATCAAGTTTTGAAGACTTCTGCAGAGTTTTCTTGATGTAAACTATTTGTATGCAATTCGCTGGAGTTTTGCATCATTCTTGTAGTAGGCAACTGAGCCACCTGAGAAATATTTACTTATATCTCACTATACGTCACCATTACTCAGAAGAATTATAAGAACTGTTCTGACAAAGCTTTTGTTTGCATAATACCTACCAATCATGAATGAAATATCCTCTTACAACAGTTTTGATTTGCTGAAGTTGAAACTGTTCCTCATAAAAAGTGTGTGAAGGAATGAGGTCTCTGACTCATTGCATGATTATTGGTTTCTGGGGAAAAAAAAACCCAAAGAAACCTTGATTTTGATTGATTGATAAATCTAAACTAGACAGATGTAAACTTCCTAAATGCTGAAATATTTTTTCCTTTGTTTTCTAAAGACCATGCTAGAAAATAAGAGAAAACGTAAATAAGCAAAATGGGCTACTTTTTAATTAAACTGTGATCAGCATCTGAGGCCTATCTAAATACAACTAAATGCCACAGAATTTACTGGTGGACCTGCATGGGTTGCAGGGGAACAGCCTGCCTCACCATTGTCTGCACTACAGGCTTCAGGGGAATTTCTCACATATTGTGAGGAATTTTCTCCTCTCTGGCTGCAGTTGCTGTTGTTCAGGGTGCAGGAAGTTTTATAAAAAAAAAAATGATAGCAGCATCTATTTTTAAGCTTCCTGGCAAGAGAACCATTTGGAGGAAAAAGCGTCTAAGGATAGCAATTTGAGTTCAGTTGTATTTTGGAAGCTAGAAATTTTGTTAAATAAATCACAAAGGTTTCAAATGGCCAAGTGTCATGATAATCTCAAACCTCATTTCTTTGTCAGACTCCTATTTTGTGTTTTAGTTAACTGTTGAACAGAGCAACCTGTATGTTCCACTCTCTTTAACAAACCAGACATTTTGCCCTCTAATTTACAACTGACTTCATCTATGATGCTAAAATTTTTACCTTATTGCCAGCGTTCTCTTAATTCACCTCTCTTCTCTGGATCCAGCGAGGTGTCTCTTTTATTTCAGTGCTGGAGTTTTGAAAATTATTCCGTGGATATGGAGCTCTATTGAGATATATTAGCTATTCTGAGCAGGTGGTTGTGAAATTTTAGCTCTGATCTACGAGTATTGTTGCATTATAATATGGACAAAGCTTTTTTTAGATATATTTGATTTGTTGTGTATAATTCACTGCAAACGTCAGTTCAGATCTCAGAAGCTAATGAGTTGTCAGATTAAATATTGTAAGTTATTACTGAAGGATTAGATAACAAAGCACAGACCATAACTGTGGCATTGTCTAAGGCTGTGTTATGTCTTGAATACTGAACACACTTCTGGCCATCTCATCCCAAAGGATTTAACAGCATGAGTAAAAGCACAGAGAAGGGTAAAAAGGCAGATCAAAAAAATGGAAGGGCTTACATAGACTAAATGCTGAGTAGAAAATAGGAAAGAATTTTAGAGTATATGGTAGGAATCCAAGAACTATAATAGGAAAGAGGTACCAGAATGTGTATTCACTATCTTAACAACACAATAACGAGGAACCACTGCAATCAAAAGGTAACCAGATTAAGCAAACAAATATGAACTTTTTACCAGAGACTGATTCAATTGTGGAACTCATTGGTGCAGCATGTCTGGAGGACAAAGGCAAAAAATGGATTTGAAAAGAGAGAAAGGAAACTCATGGAACAAAACTCTTCAGAATGTATTTTCACTTAACTTTTATGACACAGGCTAGGTTTGACTACCAAAAAGTACTTTGTCTCTGGGAGGGAAACTCTTTCTGGAGTATTTGGAGTTTCTGTTCTTCTTCCTCAGTGCTGGAACAAAACAAAGGCAAACATGGAATGTAATTAAGATCAATAGCAAACTTAATGAGGCTGCAGTAATAATAGAGAGCAAAACTAAAAATGGCTTTTCAAAGATGTATTTATTAAGCTTTTTTCGCAGGCCAACATTTATTTTTTTTAAGAAACAACGATGTTTCTGAAGCATCTCAATCTTAAAAATGAAATCTGGCACTGATTTTTTAACATGAGTTTGGCTGCTTGCTCAGATACCAAGCTTTCCAGCATTTTTAGTACTGCAATCCATATTGATTTCTCTCTGGCTTTTATAAGGTCACTAAAAGTGAGTATCACAATATCATAGCCTCCATGCATAATTCAGCATTTGTTGACACAGAAGACAGCTAAATAAAGGCAATTTTATTGCTTTTAGAAGAAATTCAGAGACCTTATTTATAGAGTTTCTTCTATTTGTCTTAGATTAAGAAAAATAAAGGGAAGAGAATTTTAAACCAGTTTACCTATTTGAACAATAACACTTGCACCATAGTATTTTCGGTTGTTTCCCAAAGCCTTTCTTAAAGATTATTATAAATCTGTCAAATATTTTTGACTTGAGGAAAGATCCTTCATATTCATCAGTCTAGCACAAAAAGAACAAAATGATCCATACTTCTTTATGGAGATTTGACAGATAAGGAGATTCCTTCCCTAAGTAGCTATTATGAATGACAAAAACCGTAAAAAAAAAAAAAAAAGTTTGCTTTCAAAACTAAGAAATAACCTGAGAAAAGCTGTTCATTGACTGGAGCAATTCCTCCATGCTCTAAATCAAATAATAAAATGGTTCTACTCTAAATCCTTGAGTAATTTGGTCCTCTTTCACCTACATTTCTGCTGCTAATTAAACTGTTTCAGTTGGACACTGAAGGCCTCTAGTTAGAGAAAATGCTAATCTCAAAATTGAATCTCCATATAAATTGCCTGTTAAAGACCCCAAAAACCCCAAGCTGCCAGACTGCTCCGAGGAATTGCTGCAGCATGTGCTAATTACAGCAACCCAAACACACAGGGCATTCTCACCCCTTAGTATCCCAGACAGTCACGTTCCAGCAGCCAGGACATTTACAAACCATGCCAGCAGTTACCACTTATTACTGAAACAGCTTATGCTTTGGCACAGAGGGCGGTGTGGTAACAGAAACATACTGCAGTTAAAAATATTTCATTAGAGACTCATTGAGTTTTCTGATTTAATGCCATAAGTAGTTCTAAAAGGTCTACTATTTGGACGATTATCAAATTTGAGCAGGAGGACCTGATCAAAATCATCTACAGGCTGGTCCTGTTCTAGTACTGGAAAGAATCCCTGTAAAAAGGCAGTAATATTTCAAAATACAAAGATTTGCTGGGCAAATGCTGGTTTCCCATGCTCCCTCCCACAGGAATCTTGAGTCTTGTTTTACTTTATGATTCTAAGCCTTTAGTAAAGTAGAACTGTGTTCTCCCCTTCAAATCTCTGTTTTCAGCTCTTACTTTTAACTCTGGATAAAAGAAACTTGAAGAATTGACAGTATCCTGCAACATAGTTATAAGAAAACCGATGCTTTTATTTTCCTGAAACCCGTGAAATAAGAATGTTTTTGGTGCACTTGGAAGGGAAGCTGAGAACTCTATTCCTCAATAATTTTTTTTCTTATTTCTCTCTGAGCAATATTAACTAGCTATTACTTGGGCCCCTTGGGAATTCTGACTAAGCCAACCTCTTATGCAAAAAATCAATCTTTCGATGGCAGGCTTTGTTAATCTTCCAAATCCAATTTCCATTTCTCACATTCCAGGTTTATTGATTATACTTCAAAATTCTCAAGTCATCTGTAGGGCTAACTGAATTAGGCCGTGTCTAATAATTTAATTGTTTTCAAAAACAGATGTGCCACTTCCATTGAAAGCTAAAATTTTGTTGGAAATATCTAAGGAAATGACAGCAGACACATAATTATTCAAAAACATTTAATTACCTAAACTTTCACATGGAACAGCAGTGATATTTTAAGTGTGAAGGGGTGAAATGACAAGCAGACTGCATTGTGTAAGTGAGCTAAGTAAGGTCCTGTTCCTGTGGCTTTGCCACAGGAAAATTTCAGTCTGATTTTGAGGTGAGCAACAGGTACTTTCTTCTGAAGAAATTTTACCATAGCCCTAAGTGAATTTAAGTTGTATTTCAATGAATATGAATGGCAGAAATGGAAAGAAAATGAGAGGGGAAAATGGCTTGTCTGCAATTATATAAGCAAAAATATTGGAATAGAAATTCCTTTCTATTTATCAGGAAGGGATGAAGGGATAAGCTGTCTATTGGATGTCAAAACTGTCTAGAAATTAATCAAGGACCTGCAATTCATTATGCATAACCAAAAGCATTATCTGAATTTTTTAGTTAAAATGAATTAAACTGAGACTTACTGGCGCATTTGAAATCACTGGCATAGTTCACATGAATGACTAGAGCTTATTCAGGAATGAGAAGAATGCGGGAGAGTGTGCACCTCTGTGTGTCAAGCAGCTCTGTGAAGATACTTGCTCTACAGTCACCTTCAGAGTGCAAGGTAGACCTGGTGAAAAACTGGGTGCTAAGGAACCACAGAAACTGTCAGAACTATTCTGGTGGGCATTTATTTTGAACCATCAAAACAAGGAGATCGGGTAAAAGGTATCTTTATAAACAGCTGAAAAATAAATGACATTTCAGGACTTGCTGCTAGCAAGAGTTTTTGACTACCTAAACTTCTGCAGGGAACAGAGCACGTCAACACTCAGACAATTTTTATACAGAAGGTAGACAAACTCTTAGAGGAAGGCCTTGCAGATTTCATTCTTATCAAGTAATAATTCATTGAGGATATCAGGGGAGAAGATAATTGGGCTGAAAGTAACCACAGAGAATGCCCACGGTTCACCATGGTGGAAATGGGAAAGAGGAATGGCAAGGCCTGGTTCTGTTATTTCTGTTATCTTCCATTACTCAGTAGGTAAGACTTCCCTGGTAGCTGCTACCTGAAAAAAAAAGATTTTGTTGTAATTTATTTTGACCATAGGAAACCTTCTGATATTTTCTCACATTGCTTTCTCAAAAGCAAGATAAGGAAGGGTTTTCTGACGAAAGTACTACAAGGTGGATGCAGGAGTGATTGATGAAAACTTTCTCTTTGGACAGCTATCAAGGACTATATCGTTCTTTAAAAAGTATAGGAATTAAATTACAGGAAAGGAGGCTGAAATTTCAGTCCGGAAAATATGTGGCAGTAAGGACGGTGAAACACCAGAAGTGCTTACACAGAGAAGAGATGGAGTGTTGTTTTTTTGTTCAAAGACCTTAAGAATCATGTAGAGAAACATGTCACAAGTTATTTGGGTAAGGGTGGTTTACCAGAAAGGACAGAATGAGCACTTGAGATTTTTTCCAAACCTATGCTTGCATGATCCACTGATATTTCAGGGGCATTCAATAGTTTCTTATTAGGTGCATGTCCCAACCATAAAATTTGGGGTCTGCACTTGAGAGCATTTTCACACATTCACAACACAAGTTATTCTAAATGGTAATGTTACATTCTTGTTTTTAGCTATCTTTTGAACATGTGCAAACAGGAGCATAAAAAAAAAAAGGAAACCAAAACACTAAATTGTAAACAGAGTATGCAATCGATTCTTCCAGTCAGAGAGGGTTCAGGATTCATAACCCTGTTCAATAATTCACAAATCAATTAAAATAACATTATTATTCTCTCTTTCCACTTAGCAGTAACGATGTGTAAAGGTCACTTGCCATCTAGTTAGGGAAAAGGCAGCAATTAACATCAGAGTAAAACCAGAATATTCATTTTCTGTTACACAATGTAAGCGTGACATGATTTTCTACTTAGATGGAGCTCCATAGCAGACCTGATTTTCACCTCACAGAGAAATTAAGGAAGCATTTTTAAAATGTTGCACTGACCCTAGAAATGTTGTAGTTTCTTGTATAAACAGTGGGAGTCAAAGATGATTGGAAGCCTGATTCCTATTACCTTAAATGTCAGCAAAAAGACTTAGGAATAGTTCTGAAATAAGAAAGGAGACATTTTTTTCTACTTGGTTCACTTAGGCACATATAAGTGGAAATTGATTTCAGCACTATGTTAGGAATTGAAGGATTAATGCTTTACTTTTGGGATGGGGTTTCTTCATTGTATTGCATTGTATATTTTTTTACATTTTTTCTTCTTTATTCTAAATTTTTTAAAAAAATTAATTTATTATTTATTTTGTCTTTATTTTTATTTGTACTTTTACATTTTATTTATTTATTATTTCTTTTTTTCTTTTTTTTACTTTTCTATTTTATTGGGTTTTGTTTTTTCTTCTTTCTTTTTAACTTTTTTCCTTTTTCATTTTTAATTATATACTTTATTTTTGCTTTTTCTTTTTTAATTTTTAAATTTCTTTTT
>VZRZ01007311.1:317235-330900 GCA_013398175.1 Climacteris rufus
TTTTATTTATTTTTTATGTTTTTGTATTTTTAAATTTTGTAATTTTTAAGTTTTTATATAATTTTATTTTTATTTTATTAGTTTTAATTTTAAAATTATTTATTATTTTATTTTATATTTCATTTATTATTTTTATATTCTTTTTCCTCTGTGAGGATTTTTCAGTGAAATTTCTGTTTTCTCTCTGGCCTTCCAACCAGGAGGCTGTGAAGGAAGAGAACGCTGAATGCACTGAGTATGAGCCCTGTCTGACTGAGGTGTGTGGAGTCACCTTTAGATTAACAAATCCCCTTGGGCTGGTGTGACTGAGCTGCATTCCCATGAGAGCAATTGAGTCAGGGAACTGTTGAGATGCATCTTCTGTGCTATCTTGGATTCCTGATACCTCTGCATTGTGCTGCCTCTGTGTCACTCTGCTTCATTTCCCAGGGTTCATTTGAAGACTTTTAGCAGTTTCTAACAAGTTTCTGCCAGGTATTCAGTGGCTTTTTGTGGCTCCAGATAAACTCAAAAAGTAATGAGAGGAATGGCTATTTTTTTTTCCAGGTTACAAATTTTCTTTTCAGCAGCCATAATATTAATGTTTATGCTTTAAAATATCATAATGTGCTAATGCTGCATCAGAAGCAAGGGATAAATTTGATCTTTGCCAAAAATATGTTGTTTAGGTAGCTGTCACTTTCAGTCTTTCGTTTTTCTGGTTTTAATTTACTACCACAGAATGTTTTGAAAGATGTTAACCAATTTGCACTGATACATTTGCCCTCAAAGATACTAAGTTCTGTCTCATTTTAAGGAAATATGGGAGTGGAAATAAAGGGTAATATATATTAATGCTGTCAGCAAGACACAGAGCCATGACCTCAGCTTTATGGTGCCAAGGAATCTGCATGGCTAAATTCATTTAAAAGGCCACCAAAAATTTTGCTTTGTGTACTATTAGAAAGTTTTAGTTTCCAGTCCCTATGGAACTGCAAAATGTTTGGGTTTTTTCAATCCTTATTGTGTCCTGGGTATAAACTGCAATTTGGGCTGTTTTTCCCTCTCACTGTAAGAAAATAAAGACAAAGAATCAGGTGTTGAACAGGAGCGGGTAAAAATTGTGAGTAACTGGAAGCCTTTGACGGCAATCACGTGACCTGAGAGAAGTGATTCAAGCCTTGCCCAGTCCCCTCGTGGGGGGGTCACGGCTGCTTTAATTCTTCCATATTGGTGTTTGCATTATTCATGCATGCGGTTTAATTGAGGCAGTAGAAGTGAAGAGACGAGGAAGGGTTCTTTTTCACTGGAGTCCAGATGATTTTATTACTGGAGTTGCAGACAGGGAGCGGATAAAAGACAGCCCGAGGCTGGCGGGAGCCAGCTGTTATGCCAGGGAGGTGTGAGGGGAAGGGAGTCGGGACAGAGCCAATGGCTGCGGAGGATTGGAATGACTGACAGGGGCATTGGCCAGTCACGCGGCTGTCCGCACACAGCAGAGCAACCAATGGGCTGCCCTTTCGAGGGGGTACCGCCCCCCCCATCCTGGCTAGGGTGGCCCTGCAGCTGCCCAGGGCATGCCGTCACCGGCTGTATCGGTGTGGGAGGGAGAGAAGCTGACCCCGCCGGTCAGGAGGCTCCGGGAGGAGATCCCTCATGGTGGGTGCGGAGAAGAGGCTGTGACTCGGCCCTGCCGCCCCCTCCCCCGCTGGCATGCGGGCCGCAGGGTCCAGCCCCCGCGGTCCAACGGGGCGGGGCTGGGCCGGACCATCAGCTACCCCCAGAGGCACTGCAACAGTTGTCGCCTTAATCTTTGATAAATTTTCTTTCAAAAGCAAATCAGCAAATGCTTTGTATATGAACTCCATGATTTTCCAAATACAGAGTTTTGAGACACTAAACTCTTCTAAAAATCTAGTGTCAAATTTCTTTTCAACTGACAGATTTAACAAATGTTAAGCATTTCTGTCATTCTCAGTTAGCATATGAAGTGTGAAAATTAATTTTACTTGTTAATTGAAAGGTAATTGGTTTGGGGGTAGCAATTGTCACTCCATCAGGGAGAAAAAAAAGCCTAGGTCTGCTGTGAGCCTGCAGGAAGAGGTAGCATGGATTTGTCTGGAAAAATCCATCTGTAAATTAATGGAAAAGGACATGTAAGATGAATCTTATGAACCCACCAGTTGAAGTCAATGAAGGAGCAACATATACTTCTAAAAATATTCCTCTTCTTAAGAAGATTCTTAAGAGATTAATGACTCGACTGATGTACATTACTATTGCAGAAAATAACCTTAAGAGCTAGCTAGTATCCACAGTGAATAGGATATCCACAGAGAGTGAACAGTGTTGCTAAACCTAGATCAGTCCTTCCCTTACCTACTACTGAAAGAAATCTGTGTGTAAAATGTAAGGAAGAGTGCGATGCTTCAAGAATAGTATAAAGTTTTTTTGCAATCTGTGCCCAGCATATCATACTTTGCTCTTTTCTGATATGTCAGTACTTTTGATTAGTTGAAGAAATTGATCTCAGTTGTGCACTGTTAACTTCCTGGAAATCACAAAGACTTTCTGCCATATAGCTTCACCCACTGAGATGGGAAGAGCTATCCTGCTTTTTGTCTCCAGAAGAATTTTCATAGCCCTCCTGTTGTAATGGTTGCAAAAATATTATCGTTAGGGTTGTTGGTGGGCTGAAACTATTTTCTACAAAAACGTCTTCATCTCTTTTACTGTATACTTGCTGCTCCTTCATCTCCATCTTATATTTACACTGTAAACTATGTGGCTTAAAGATCATCTTTCTATTCTGCATTTTCACAGCACCTAGCAGCAGTCTGGACCAAAAGCAGGACTAATACAAAATGTTGTAATAAGTAATTTACTATCTGTTCACTCTTTTAAGCTGCTGGAGATCTGTCTCAGTAGATCATACGGGAGAAGATAAGATGACAGAGATGAGAGAGGCAAAGAGGAGACTCTAGGAAATAAACATAGGAACCTTTTATATAATTTTCTCCGAGCTTTAAACAGTGTACAAATGATTAAAATGCACAGGACAGGACAAAAATAGCCAGGTCTTTTGGAGAGATTAACATATGGGGATGAAGGGCTCAGACGTTCTCTAAAGGGACAAGGACATCTTTCTGTTATCTTTGTTTGGCTCTAGGTCTAATCTTATGAACTCCAACAAAAACCACCTAAATATGCTTCACCATATATTCTAGATAAACTGAACATCTGTAACTGAGGGTTGTATTATTTTTCTGAACCAAAATCCTGAGGAGGAGGGATCCTGCCCTCATCATAGTCCATGGTGGCTTTATCATTTAATTCACTTGGGCCCATGTTTTACCATTAGCATCTTCATAACTCCCTGAATCTTATTTCGTTTGTCTTTCAGGGCCACCACCATCCCCCGTTATTATACAACAAAAGCTCCTCTCTTGTTTTTGGTCTTTTTTTGTTTGTTTGGTTTGGTTTGGTTTTTTTTTGTTGTTGTTGTTGTTATTGGTTTTGTTTTGGTTTGTTTTTTGGTTTTTTTTTGTTTGTTTTGTTTTTAGTGTTTGTTTGTTTGTTTGCTTTTTGTTTTTGTTTTTTAATGGTCTGATTATTTCACAGTGGCTCAGTTTTGAAAGACAGGTGTCTGCTGAGAGAGGTTGAACCCTCCCTTAGGACAGAGAATGTGATTTCCCCTCCCTCCGAATTATTTTAATTTTGAAATCAAGGGCTTTCAGGCAAAGATATGGGAAAAGGAACAACAGTTCTTTACTAGTATCTATAAACAAGCAATAACAATANAGTTCAGAGCGGCAAAAAACAGGGTGGCAGGGGCAGGAGCTGACCCCTCCCCGGCTAGCCAGCGAGGCAGCAAAGATTTCTGCAGTCACAGCAGACGCTGTGGTCCCGTGCGGCAGAGGGGGGCAGGCGGCAGAGGCAGCCGGACTCTCCCAGCAACTGCTGCGAGGTAGCAAGGATTTCTGAAGTCACAGCAGATGCTGTTGTCCCGTGCGGCAGAGGGGGGCAGGCGGCAGAGGCACCAGACTCTCCCAGCAACTGCTGCGAGGTAGCAAGGGTTTTCTGCAGTCACAGCAGACGCCGTGGTCCCATGCGGCAGAGGGGGGCAGGCAGCAGAGGTAGCCGGATTCTCCCAGCAACTGCTGCGAGAAAACGCCGCCCGGGGAAGCGTGCACTTCCCAGTGGGAGAAGGGTTGAATCAAAACTCACCCAGCCAGGAGAAGAAAGAACAGGGCACAGTTGGATTTCCTCTGGTCGCAGCCAAAAGCAAAGAGCAGCCTCTCTTCTCTGTGTTCGAGCCAAGAGAGTGAGTCTGTTCCAACTGCTGGCTCTTCCCTTACCTGCCTCGCCCAAGCACACCTTTTGTCTCTCACAAAAGAGTTGATGGCCCTAATCACCCAGCCATTTATTGCTTAGTAACAGTGATGGAGAAATATTCCAAGGCATCCCCCCAACCTCCCACACACAGTGACTTCAATTTAGTCGGGTTCCAGTGGCAGTCCTACCAGCTCAGCAGTTCTGAAAATCAGTTCAGTGGCTTTTGTCTCCTTTTTCTATCTATACAAATAAATGTTAAGCATTTTGTTATGAATAGCAACATGGTACTTGGAATGAAACCTTAATTGGTCATTGTAAGAGCATTAAAAAGGCTTTGCAGAGTCACTAAATTCAGTTACATGTCCCAAACTAAACAAAATTTAAGATATTTAAAATAAACTTTAAGAGCATTACTGAAATACAGAACCATATTAGTTTGCTATATCTGATTACGAAAAGCAGAGGAAAACAGCAGGCAGAGGTAATAAAATGATCACAAAGGAACAACATATAAATACATATTAATCTCTCTTATATATATATTTAATAATACATAAAAGTTAATGGATCTCAACATAAAAGTGCTCAAAATAAATCTGTTTACAAAATAATATACTGGGCTGGTTATGCATTCCTTGGTATCATTAACAACACCTTATATTAAATACTGATTCATGTGTCTGTGTTTTGAGGGGAAACTTTCTGTTGAAAAAAATTAATATACAAAAATACATTGCCTGGAAAGCATTAGTTAGCACAATAAATGCACAATTTTTTACCTTCCTCTTTGCATGTAAATCCTTGTTGTTTCCATGATATTTACTACAGAAAGTATTAAAAGAATGCTTACCTATTCTTATTAATGCAATTAAAACATTGAGTTACTTACAGAATAAAAATCTTAGTATATATTTGTAATGTTCACAAACTTGCATGCAGGATAATAATCTACTAGCAATCTGCTTGGGTTTTTTACACAACTGATTAGAACATTTTATCAGGGATTGACCTGGTGAAATACTCTTTGAACTTGTTATAAACCCAAAAACTTTGCCAGAATAAACTACAGCTGAAATAGGCACAGGAAATATAAGGTGAAAGGGAGTTCGGAGAGGTAGGGACAAAAATGACTTCATGAGACAAGAACAGAATCCAGAGCTCCTGACTGCTCCCTCCAAAGTGCTGTCCATTAAATTGCATTAGTATAATTGCTTAATTCTCAGGTCTTGAACTTTCTGCTGTTTCAGTTCTGTGTCCAATATAATAGATGTAGCCTTTTTAAAAGTACTTGTAGTCAAAATACTTTTTTTGGGGAGCTTTTTATAGGTGGTTGCTTAAAAGAAAAAGAAAAAAACATTGGTGCAGTTCAGTAAGTAACAGGAGGCATCAGAACCACCAAAAGGGCATTTTTTTCCAACCTGATAGAATGTGCTCATCTTTTGAAAGCAGGAGACTTTTTTTGAATAATAATGAAGATGTGATCTTGTATCTAAGTAGCTTTTCTGAAGTTTATGCAAGGGGTGGTACAGTCGTCATATAGGAAGCCACTAATGCCACTAATGCGGAAATCTCAAGATAAGTTTCAACATGCAGAAGTTTGTTTGAGGACATTGGGAAGAATCTATTTCAAATGTAATTTAGTTTTAAGAAGAGGCTTTTTCACACTTATGCTGTGTCCCTGCCACAGTGATATGCTGAGAGTATTGCACATTACATTAGATAAAGGTCAGTTAACAGTGTCATAAGGGCTTTTTTTTTTCCTTCCTCTGTCTCTTATTCTCTCTTCTAAAATGAAGCATCACTGCAATTTCATGATTAAAACCCTGTGTCTTGAAGCATGATGAGAGAGCTTGGTTGGCCTCCAGCTGTGATTAAGGCTATGATTTTTGGCCTAAAGGGTCATGTGGAATCACAACTTCACTGACCCTTTAATCAGAACTAATTAAGAAGTGATGGCTTGCTTGCTTCTTGGTACTCCACTGCCTACCATGTGGAGCTTAGAATAGGGAGATATTGCTCTGTCAGCAGCCCTAGGAAATTCAACTTTTGTAAGATTTTGTGGACAAGATCCTTCAAACTGACAGAAAATACTGAGTACTTTATCTTTCAGGTAAACAGTTCTAGAGGAAGCTCAGTTTTACAAAGTCCTTAGAATCCTGTTGAGGGAAAGGTGAATATTTCCAAGACATCTTTTAGACATAAGGACCCAATTCTCTAAAATTCTTCAGATGTTTGATGTGGCTTACACAGCTCTTTCCAAAGTCCTGCACAGGCAGAAGAGGATAGAAGGGAGCAATGGCAACAGTTCACTCTTCTAAAAGTAATTTTAAGGGGTGATACAAAGAATGGAAACATGTCCACGGAAACATGGACAAATAAATGATGACAAAGAAATAATCTAATTCATCAGTTGGTGCCTTGCATGTCTTTATGTGTCTACTGCCTCTTGAATGAAAGGTTGCTAAAATGTCAGCTGGAAAGCCTTCTCATTTAATTGGTGAACAATGTTATGGAGAAGCTTGATAGTTCAGCCAGGAAGTTGCTTATCATGGAGTGCAGAGGTCACAGGAAGAGTTTCAAGTTATCTAAAGTGGAAATTATTACACTGAAATAGGAAAATAACTCCCCATCTCTTTTTCAGCTTCATGGCAGAAGCTGTGTCTTCTAGTTATTACAGACTTCTGAGAGTCTTCCTCTGATATCTACGTAGAACCGGAACACGAAAGTTTGAAAATTTTTGCCACTGAAAAGCATTTTTCTCCGCTTCAGCTTTGGCTTGGACACTGGGAAAGTATAGATTTTGAGGGAGGAACACCTTTGTCCACGTTAAGAATGTGTGTGTGTGTACGTGTATAAGTGCATGCGTGTATATACGTATATTTATGTGTGTATATATATATATATATGTGTGTTTATATCTCAGTGAATTAAGTGTGGCTCTGCTCTGTGAACATGACAGCCCAGATTATCAGGTGGAAAAATGATTGGGTTTCTATTACCGGGATGCCTGTTATTACGGCTTATCCCGGCTTATCAGACGGAGACGCAGAATTAATGAGAGACGGAGTCCGAGCTTGTTCAGAGCAAAGGGCGGAAGGGGGGAAACCCACCTTCGTTTAATTCTTATATACACTTTTTGAAATCACAGATCATTGGAGAAAGTTAACACTTCCGTCTCTAACTATATTGGTTAAAAGAAGTGTCCGTCAAAAGGATCTGTGTCCATGGGAAAGGAATGTAAAAAGATAATTTTTACAACAACATAGCTATGTTTACAGCAATCGTCCTTGAAACTGTCTAACAGAGAAAACTAGCTATTTTACAGTGAAAAATGGGCAACAGGTTTTGTCTTTGACTATGGTCAAGTTGGTGACTATTGTTTGTCAAATGAATGGAGCAGAAAGACTCCCATCTGCTTTTTTTGGGGTAGGCCAATGGTAATCTGATGGTGTGTCTAAAGAAAGAAAGAAATATGCCCTTTTAATGGACTCTATAATCTTCTATTGGACAGTTATTAGAGGACAATTTTCATAATATACATAGTCCAGGGCTATCTCATTTTGCTTTAAATGTCATACAAGCTTGGGTACGTATTACTATGCTTAATAAAGTATATTATAGCCAGTGAAGTTAATAGCCTTAATGTACTGGGCAATGTTTCTACAGGTTAGTGAGTTTATGACTTCAGATCTTACAGTCAAATTAGAACAGTCAATGAGCCAGAAATAAGTAAATATTCTATGGAAACATTCAGAGTAATAAGACCACCAAAGAATGAATTGGTTGTCTAGTCTGCATAGCAGTGTGTTGGCAATCCCAGGAAGGGCTGGTTATAACCACAACGCCTTCTTTCAAACTGAAACATATTCTCAAAGAAACCATTTTTAACCACAGAAAACTTACCAAGAAGAAGAGTGACAGTCAGCATGGATATATCCTTAACAAATAATAAACACGTGATAATATGTCACCACAGTACGATAAACCTAATTGTATTCTGTGATGTTTTGTGGCTAGAGTGGCAAATGGCACGTTTTTACTGCACTAAGGTTTCTGAGTGTTTTACATTATATTCTAATATTCAAAAGAGAGATACATTGAGTAAATTAAATTTCTCTTGGGTGGGTATTATACAGTTGCAATACCATATGTAAAGAGTAGGTATGCATTCTAACTCTGCACAGCTCTATGGGATCTGCAGGGGTGAGCTCTGGATATATGATTGTTTGGTGTTATATTTTCAGATTATATCTAACTGAAAGAAAATTCAAATCTGTTGGGAGAAAAACATTCAAAAAATCTTAGATGTATTTTAAAGTTTTTAAACTGATTGAGAATATTGTGTTAGGTGACCAAATAGATTATGTAATTTCTAGAGTGTTTCCTATTATTTCCTCAAACAGTAGGAAATAATGGGAAAAACACACACAGCTAATGGAGCTCACAGTATTGAAATCAGTGTGAGCCTTATGGCTGAATATCAAGCCCACCAGGGACTTCATGTGAGTTATATATAAAGGTAGGGTCAAAGCTAAAAGTCAAGCCAAGAGCTTGAATTAAGATTTCATATTTTACTTGGATATTCATGTACCTTTTCTTATATTCAGCATGATTTTTATTCCTTGGACAAATTTTCCATAGCTTGCTAACTCTCTTTGACAAGAAATTTCTCATTAGAGTAGTCTTAGTTTATTTACTTTTAGCTCATTCTGTCTTCTTATTGGGGTTAGCTGAACACTAGGACTGTTTTCCCAAAAAAGTTCATGCAAGTCATGGGATCTTCCCAGGACAATATGGAACAGTAGGAAGGTGAGAGAGTTTCTATGCTGCTTTTAAATTCTGTTCTCTGGGTAATGTCAGTAGAAATATTTATAGGGCTTAGTGTGGCATCAGTTTTTCCAACAGATTCAGCTTTCTCTAGTGTTACTTTTTCTATAACATAATGAAGTGCATTATGCTGATGTGGACTCAATCAGCAAGCCTACCTATGACAGAAATAAAACTTAACTAAAAGAAGCAAATAAGAAAAATATGATTGTGTTTAAAAGCTGGAAATTAACGCCATGAAATAGCTTCAATTGCATACAGAATGCAGACCTTCTCTAATTGTACTTTTTTCTTAAATGCTCTTGAGAGTAAAGACAAGTATGTAGTGCCTTATCAGTTCTTAAAAATAATTGCTGGATAACATTGTTGAGACTTTCTTTATATACAGGTACTTGTACCCCGCTGTAATCCCATAGACTTCATATGATATATAGATGATGGGATATCATGTAAGGTGAAAAATACCTTTCTCAGGGTGGATATTTTCACAGATATTCTCTTCCTTCTGCATGCAGAAGATCACTGTGATTTATCCGATTTTGGTGCTGAATAAGGATATTTTAGCTGAAAACAAATATTACTTGAGCTTGTTCTGAAGACTAACTTGAATTAATGGATTCAATAAATTCCAGAGACTGCATGAAATACTCTGATATATCTTCATCAAAATCACTTTGTTCCCTGGAAGAATAGCAGTCTTAATGTATGCTCCTGTATGCTGTTATTTTTCTCAGATAATTTTCAGGATCCCATGTCTTGCAGTTGTTACCTAATCCTTGTCACGGCCTCAATACATTAGAATGGAAGGTGCAAATTATTCGTGTGGGGAAATGTAAGAGGAACGATAGCACAAAATCCACTTTGCATGTTTGGTTTTTAGTCTTCTCTCTTTCTTTTTGTTTTATTTCATAAACAAATCTTAAAGAGCCATGGATGCAATATCACCTTGTTTTCTGCTTCTATGTGCAGTTTTATGGATACTTTGTTTAATAACAGACTCCCAGTGTAAAGAGGTATGACCACTTCAACAGGAGCCATTTGCTGTTTTTTATTGTATTATCTCCAACATTTTCAGACATGTTTCAAGTAAACAAACTGGTATTCAACTGGCCATCAGACATTTATCTTCAGTAGTAGGTGCAGGGCTTTCCAACTCTCAAGCACATTCAGGAAATTATTTTATGCTGTGATGGGAACTGTGTTCTAAACTATTTTGAATGGACTCTCATACTTCTATAAATTTAATTCAGTGGCAGTAAAGGATGCTGTTTAAGTGTGATTCAATTGCTTTCTAAATGCTAAACATTAATTTAGGTTCCAAAAATTGTCCAGGGAATGTTCATTCATTTCTACCTGCAGACATTCAGCCTGAAAAGATCATCAACTATATTAAGGCAAAGATAAAACTAATAAGAGATTGACAAAAAAGGTTTAAGAAATTCAAGAAGTGTGTAATTCTATAATCATAGAAGTGATGCAAAAAAAAAAAAATAAAAATCTCAAATCATAAGCAGGTTTGCCACAGCCCAGGACAGTCTAGCACATTTTCAAAGGTTAATGAAGCATTAAAAAGTCTGAGCCTACATCTGAGTAGATGAATGATTTCTTTGCATTGTTGTTTGTGCAAAATTTTTGGTTAAAGGAGATACTCTTTAAACTAAAAAAAAAAAAGTTGGAGAACTTTTATTAAAACTAGTTTGTCATCTGAAGATGTTACACAGCAGTTGAACACTAACAATAGCAAGGATAAGGTTCTTTTCTCTTGTGAGATTTCTGAGCTAAACTATGGTTTGTAAGCACTTACTAAAATAACCGAAGAGTAATGGGGAATAGAAAGTGGGGTCTACATTAAAAAATGGCTCCAGGAAATCACCAACAAGTAAATATGACTCTAATTCTGCCTTAAGTGGTGGTTACTGTAGGAAACAATAAAATTATTACAAATGTGAATTAACATAATAAAAGTGGTAAAGAATAAAAGTCAAAGCAATTTTTGTGGAGGAAGCTTTTCCTGTGAAATGTTCAAAACTTACTGAGGTTTTTCAAAAGGAACAAATGAATGAGTAAATCATGTGAGAAGAGTAAAGGATTAAAATGAATTTGTAGTGAAAGAAGAGAACTGACTAGGGAATAAAAATGAGTAAAATGTTGTCTTGATTAAAATACAAGGAAGAATGAGGACACATAAAAGTAAGTTTCACACTGAAGAGTGATCTCATGGATTGTCACAAAGACCCATACAAAAATCCTGAGTTTGGCATTTTCTTATGTTGTGTAGGAAAGATATAAATAGATAAAAAGTGGCCCAAACTATTCCTGAAAATAGGTTTTAAAGAAGAGGTAACCACGAAGATTGTAGATATATCTTACTTAGTGACTGGGCAATGAAAACTATTGGTGGGATTTACTGTAGATAAATGCAAAATCCTACACCCCCAAAGTGAATTACTTTAGCTACATATGCCCTAATGGGCTATAAATGTTCTTTTACATTTCAAAATTGAGGTCTTGAAATTGCTATGATTATTTTTCTGAAGACATTATCTTGTTAAGTTGGGATCTGCAAGCAGAAAATAGTTACAATATTGAATAATTCCACCTTGTGCCCATTGTTTGAAAACTGAGGCTGTATCAACATAAGCATTTTATTTCCCATCAGCAGTGTACTTCTGATCCTCCAGATTTTTCCCCACTAACTGTGCTTAGATTTATCCTATAAGGTGTGGGACGTCCTTCCAGGGATGTTGCCACCGCCTCCTACTCCAGCTCCACCTCGGATGTGGGGGGATCCTCCCTTGGGGAGGACTCTATAGGCAGGACTGCAGCTTGAGATCAGCCCCCTTCTTCTAGAAGAGAGGCGTGCTCCGAGCCTTGGACCTACCCACACTTCTAGAAGTCTCGGTTATGTTCGATATTTTATTAGTTATTGTTCATTGTACCCTCCCCTGCTCTAAGTTGACCCTGGATCCCTGTACCCTCCCCTCGCGCGGAACCCCATTGGTTATCCCCTCCAGCTCCTCCCGATTTCCCTTTTCTTTTAACCTGTTGTGCCCTGTCAGCCCCTCGGAGTCTCTCTCCGACCCTCTCCGTCCCGGATCCCCGCACCCGACCCCACAATAAAAGAGACCACGGGGGACGCCCTCTCGCCACCCTTTGCCTCCTTGCCTGATTCCTTCTGCGCCCTGTCTGCTGTCACCTCGGGCCGCCTCGCCCCTGTGTGACACACCCAGGCTTAGCCCTGAAGCAGCCGCACCCAAAGCGAGCCCTCGGGGCTTTTGGAGGTCGGTGCCTCGGCTGAGATCGACCAGGGAGCCAGGCGATATAGTACGATAAGGCAGTCAGAGAATCACAGAAAAGTGCTTCCTATTGGATCAAACTAAGCCTGAGCAACCTGATCTAGTTGGTGGCATCTGTGCCCAGGGATCCTTTGTCCCTTTCCAAACCAAGACATTCTATGACTATGATTCTATAATTTAGCATCCAGCTGCTAATGGATATTAGGCTACAGGATAAGAACAGACCTAGTCTTCAGTAACTCCCACCGCTTCACTCATGTATAATATACATTTTGGTTCAGCTGCCCTTCACTTCTGTTACTGTAGGACTGCACCACTGGCAAGTGTAGATCTGGAATTTGTCATCCTATCTTTGAGAGGATACAGCAAAACCTGCCCTTTAGTATAGAGAAAGACTGTGCAGAGGAGCAAGATGGAAATGCTTAACAGCTTCTGTATGAAGGTATTCAAAAATTCCTACATTGTAGAGAGGAATGTGGAAGACATGGAGAGTGCTCATTACATCTGAAGAACTGATAGATGCTCAAAAGGCAGCCAGTCAGTTACCTAGAGAACCTTAGTTAAAACCAGTAAGCAGTATTGGTAATATTCAGAGAAGCCTCTCACTCTTTGAGAACATAATGATGAGTATGTTTCAAGTCACTTTGGAAAGTGACCTGTCATTATCACTATTTTCAGCAAGGAAAATTGAAACATGAAAAGGGAAAGGTGCTTGACAAAGGTCACACAGGAGGAATATGGCTACAACACAAAATATGTCTCCTAAACTTCCTCTTGGTGCTTGTCCTGACACTAATGGGAGTCAGAGCTTCGACTGCAAAGTGGTGCATGAATCAGGCTTTCCATTCCCCATTCTTTCTATTCCCCTCTAGTAAAGGTGTCTGGCAGATAGGTGAATGAGGGCCTGGTAATTGCATGGTTAATACCGAAAGGTTTTAGACAAAGTAGAAAACAGGAAAAAGCCTTCATTATTCCAATTAGGAGAACAGGCCATGTATAATGAATTCAGGCAGGAAAGCTGTTCCAGTCAGAGTCAGTTTGGGTTCAGAGGAGGGTGAATTGGAACTCTTTCTGCAGGCAATTCTGAGAAGGGATGGAATATATAGCATAGCATAAGTTAAAGAGGTATGCAGATGGTGAAGGACTTATTTATTAACTACTTGAATTGTCTTAGTTTCTTGCCAATGTCCTATTTAAAAGGGGAAGATAGGTTTTTTTTTTTTTTTTT
>VZRZ01007311.1:339245-470649 GCA_013398175.1 Climacteris rufus
TTTGGCTTTTTTTTTTTTTTTTTTTTTTTTTTTACCAGCTGTACTGTAGACTTTCTGCAATAATTGGGGTTTCATGTTTTGGGATTACAGTCACCCAGACTCTGTCATATGTGATTTAAAGGAACCCTGCAGCTGCTTCTGGATAACTGTAGGAAAGCAATTTGGTATTTGTCTGTCTGGTGATGTCATTGCTTTTCCCTTTGTCTTCTTTAACATGGTGTGCAGCCTGTTTGTCCCAAAAAGGAGTGTATGGATTTCAGAGCCTGGCTGGCAGCTGAGGAGCTCAACCAGGTTGCTTTAGGTACCAACTCAGCCCCTGAGCTGCACTGGTGTTAAGATTCAATTAGTGAGAGATGCGTCTGCCTGAATTAAGATGCAAATTAGACCATATGAGTACTGTAGTCAACAATACAGATTTTATTTAACAATAAAAATGAGGTAGAGAGAGAGAAAGAAAGAAATAGAAAAGAGGAGAGAGAGATCTGTCAAGTAGAAGGCAATCATCACCCATGGATGTCTCTAGCAGCACCTCATTGATCCTTCTTCACCCTGGGCTTCTTGCTGATGGGGGTCCCAGAGTCATTCTTCTGGGAATACCACATTTATGCAATTCAAATTCCAGGTATCCACGGGGTGGTCACAGATGTCATTCCCATAACTTGGGGTGATGTGTGTATGAGTGTTGCTTCCTTTCCCACAGTTTACCAAAATGGGAATTTTTGTCTGGATGCATTAACCAGAATGTGTTAACCAGCTCTTGCCTCCCCCAGGCCTGGAATGAGTGCTTTCATGTTGCAAATTCCTCCCTCTGTGCTTACCTGAAGTAGCCCTGTGGTGGCTTATCATTTTATGGCAAGTTCCTTCTGTGGCCTTGACACTATTTGAGACAGGCAATCATGTTTTTTAAGTCCTTTCAAATAGCCTTTCTTGGAAGTGTTTTTACATATGGCAAATAAAGTGTAAGAAAACAGCTTTCAGATTTCAGTGAGGGTAAACTAAGGTGAATGAAATTATTTCTAGATTAAGCATATTATATGCACAGGTTAGCTACCACAGCTTGCTTAGTGCTGGGATATCAAATCACTTTGTGTAACTTCTTTACAGTTCTGCCATTAGAGGTCTTTGTTAAAAGACAAGAGTCTTTCCAGCTTTTGCAACTTGGGAGTATTTTTATCAAATACTTTGTGAACATTCAAACATAGGAATGAGACTGCAAGTGGAGCAGGGTATGTGTTATTAGTGGAACCAGATGTGCAGAAATGATTTCTGAAGAAGGCTCCAGCACTGTAGAAGACAGCTAGAAATTAGGACCTAGTTAGAAGTCCTAGCTAAACAGGATATGTCATATTTTGCATTATGTGCCCTTATTTTATCGACATGTAATGTAGTGTCTGGCATATCACATCAGAGAGCTTCCTCAGCTGATGCAGAAAGTGACTATGACAGCTGTTTTTATTGCAAATCTCTCCTCCAGTGTCCCCTCTGCTATAAAATTGGGAAACAAATGAGAGAACTTGATGAATAGCAGATTCAGTTTATTGGCAGTTACATTTATTTTTCTATCTTTATATAAAACATGAAGTATCAATATATCAATCTTTATGTATGTGAATGTAACCATATTTTTCCAGCCTGCTCACACTGCTTGTATTCTGCACTCATAAGCTGTGTGGGAAAAGGTCCTCTGAGTGTTTGAATAACTCTTAGCACAATAGAGCTTAAAGGATGTTTTGTGCCTTTGGGCACTGCAGCCATGTAAGTACAGAACATCAGAAATATATTCTGGAATATGGAACTGAAAATTAAATGGGGAATGCTCATTATGTTGCACATGTTATGATCAGTCTAATTTGTAAATATTGAAGTGGCTTGTCTTCAAAGGGATATTTGGTAATATCTGGCCCAACCCAGAGTAGCTTTGGCTCAAATTTACAATGTTATTCAGACACTTCCCTCCCACTGATTTCCAAAGAAAATGGGAACAGAGTGACAAGACTGTAGTGACACCAGCATTTATTCTTTTTATCAAGGGGATGCTTTGGAGCAGATAGATGGCACAATATCTACTTGCTCAAATCATGATTAGTCAGACAGGTGATCAACACTGTGACAATGAGCCTAGGGAAACACAGATATTCTAATCATGAACAAATTCCAAATTGATGGTTTTGGCCAAATGAAATCTGTACGTGGACATTGGCTGCAGACTTAAGGGTTGTGAAAATGTTGACATTCTTCTTAATTCAACTCCAATCTTGAGGTTTAGCTCTTCATATAAAATCTGTGAATGTTCTTGAGAGGATGAAACAGAGTATGGGATGTGGACAATGGTGGGTTTAAACCTGGCAGCTGGGTTAGGTACAACTTCCCTAAGTACAGGCAGATCTGGCAAGGCAGCAGCCGGACTTTGGTGCTTCTTGGAGACACTTTCAATAGCCCAATTTAAACATAGAACTGAACTGCCTCTATAAACCTAAGTCTGTAATTCATTATGTGGGTCTTCTGCACATCCTTTGATTGCTGAAGACATCTTTGCATGCCATAAACAATTATTGATATTTCACATAAGACACACTAATCATACTCCAGGACTGAGGTATAATTGATTTAGCCATTACTTTTCACATTTCTTCTTTACCCTTAGAAGATTTGCTGCTCACTGCATTTTATAATTATTGCACTCTGGAACTTTAAATGCTCTCAGAACCACCCCTGCCTTTCAACTAATACAACAACAGACTAGTGTATTAGATAGGATATTTGGTTTTGTTTTTCATGTCAGGTTTATATTTTACTTTTATCATATCTGGATATACTGTTGCTTAAAACAAAGGAAAGAAAACTTTGCAACAGTATTAGAATAGTAACATAAAAAAGCAGGTTCTTTATTGAAAGCTTTCAAGGTGCGTAATGCACGATTTGCATCGGGTTTCTACAGTTTTTATAAGTTCAACAAATTAACATATCCATCAAATATTGTCCAATTAAAAGAGCATTCAATCAGGTCATCTAGCCCCTGGGTTCTGCCCCACTGATGTGCAGGGGGCTTCTTTGCCTTATTTCTTGTTATAGCTTCTCAGATTCTGGTTACAAAAACAAAATGTTCTCTCCTTGGCAGTTGGACCAAACAATATTTCAGGAATGTGTTAGGTTAGCTTATTGTTCTAAAATCTAAGAGAAAGGATAGGAAAAGTACTAAAAGTAGTCTACAGAGCTACGAGTATATGAAAAATGTATAAAAAGCAAAAGTCTTAAGGCATCAATACAACAAAGTGAATCATTATATATAGATACAATCTCACTGGCCATAAGTCTCTAGGGAGGAAGATCCTATCTTGATCAGAACCTTGTGCTAGGTTCTATTTTACAGTACTAACCTGAGAAGCTGTATAGAAATAATGTAGAATCAGCTATGATAAAAGAAATCACCACCTTTCTCCTGTCATTCTCCCACGTACTTTGAATTCAGTATTGTCCCTTTACTTTACCAGGGAATGTGTCCTACCTGCACTTGCATGCGCCACACCACGGAATGTCGAAGGAAGTGTAATTGCAGGCACTTGATATAAACAGCACCTTCAATCATGGAAAAAATAGGAAGCTTTCAGTAGGGTTTCTGAAGAACAGGAAGAAGTTCTTCACTTCTTAAGAGTGAAGAACATATGTATTTTCACACATGCAAATGTAACTATGTATGGATTTCTCAATATATGTACAATATACATGTGCTTACTGTGAAGATAAAGAAGGGTGAACACTAAATTGCTGCTTTTCCATTCTGATCTACAGATTCACTCTATTATCCTACCTAAAAAGTTTATCTTTGTAACTCACCCCATATTTTATACCTATAGATTGGGAATATTAGTATTTTCCAGCATATGGTGTTGGAGATAAATGTAATCAGTACTAAATCACCTGTAAATAATACAAGTAGGACAGGATAGTGGTGTGTGGATACTGATTTGTGCTTCTTGGTTGTGCATGGCCAAGGACAATGCTCAGTGCTTTGAACACTAGTCAGCGCTCACACATGGCGAGGATGTAGAGTGAAAAAGCAAATGGTGGAATTGGAATGGTGTGACCTTGTTTTTTCCTTCTCTGTGCTTCAATTTCTCTGTGCCTTTACAAAGAAGTCCTGGCATTTTCCCCAAATTTTAAGTGAATTTTGAGATCCTAGAAGAAAGGAGAGTTTTACATAAAACCCCACACTGGTTAAAAATTATACCTTGGAGCTGATCTTGAGGACACTTAAAGTCAGGCTTCCTTTGTGTTCTATTAATGTGTAGGAACACTGATGCAGTTTTGGAGCCATAAATTGTCATAAAACTCATGGGTCCATATTTGTGACTCCATAAAATACTATATCCTATAATAAATTCTTTATGTAACAAGGAATAGTTGATTGGCAGACAATAGAATTGCTCCTGTGCTTTATTTTCTCCCAGTTTACTCTTTTACACTTTGGTTTTGAGTTTAGTTTTGAGCAATTTGTGGGACCTCTGATCTGACACAGGCAGAAAAAAATAATTGGATTTTTTTTCCCACTAGTCACCCAGAGAGGGTCCAGGTGCTGCATGGAAAAATGAAAATATAAATCTCATTTAACAATCAGTATTGTTCTCCCCTTCTCTCTACCTTCATGGTGGTACCCCAGAGGACATTGGTATCTGAAAATTGCTCAGTACTGATTTAACTGGGTCACAATATGACTGACCTGTACTGCACAGATGTTACCTTTTAATGGTTTGTATGGCTTCTGGCATTTACTGCCTTAACAGGCTGGGAGGAGAAGGGTGGGAAACATACATGCAGTAATTATTTAGCTTATTTGCATGAACTGTGTTTTTTTGAACCAAAAGAAAATTTGGTGTCTCTTTCTTTAACAAAATATTAGCAAAGTACTTGCAAATAAACAAACAAACAAACAAACCCCACAAAAAACAAACAAACAAAAAAAAAAAACACCAACAAAAAAAAATCAAGTATCTTTTAGTTCCCATACCAGAAAGTGGAACTTATTTTCCCCCAGGTTTCTGGCAGAAATATTAGAAATTTCTGGAAAAATATTAATACTAATAGATTTTTAACAGTAATATGAAACTCATTTAACAAGCAGATCTCATTATTATTAATATCTTTTTACTCATGAGGGGAAGTGGAGCAGTAGGCGCTGATCTCTTCTCTTTGCAAATCACCTATAGGACCTGAGGGAATGGCCTGAAGTTGTGTCAGAAGAGGTTTGGGCTGCATATTAGAAAAAGGGTCTTAACCCAGAGGGTGGTTGGGCACTGGAACAGGCTCCCCAGGGAAGGCCTCATAGCACTAACCCGGGCAGAGTTCAGGAAGCATTTGGACAATGCTCTCAGGCACATGGTGTGGCTCTTGTGGTGTCCTGTGCAGGGACAGGAGTTGAACTTGATGATCCTTGTGGGTCTCTGCCAGCTGAGGAGATTCTATGATTCTAAATATGTTTTCATAAGTAGGGTGGATAAGCGTGTCCACGCTGAAATCAGGGGAACTGTGATGGTTGACAGCAGCCAGAAACTTGCTTTGGAAAATATGAGCACAAGGTATTTAAGCAAGTTAATTGTTTGGCATATTTTTTTCCCTCCACTGATATAGTCTCTTCTCAGAGGACCATTTTTTCAAGCTGGATCAGCAGATAATTCCTCCTGAGCTGCTAAAGATAACTTCCAGTTATACAACTCACGTTAGTGGTATTATTTTAATAACCTAATGATTAGTTCATTCCATTCTTAATCTGTTCCATATGCAACAGGTTAGTCTACTTTGGATGTAAGCAACATAATTTGAATTCCAGTCTCCAAATTTTAGTTTCAGTTATCTCTAATGAGTATCAGTTTTAATAATTCCTCTTTCTAAAGAGTATCATAATCATATTTTCTATTCAGATTTGATGTCCATTTTCTATAAGTATGTAGACAAGTACTTAGATTTTGTATGCAACAGCGTAGTATAACCTTAAATTCATATACTGGCTCATTCATTTAGATAATTACCTACATTTCCAAAACTGAGCCATTCAGTTACTCTTACTTGTAACACAGCAGATCTGGGGAAGAGATGAGATATTAATACAAACCTACATTTTTCGTTTAGGTCCTTAAATATGAAAGCTTTTTTTTCAAAGGGTAGTATAAGAAACATATCTGAAAATCTAAGCACATCTGCACAAAACTGTGAGAAAGAATACTTTTTCACCTTCCAGGAAAAACAGGTTGCAAGAGCTTTCTTAGTGTCCCCTAACCATCACAAATGTATTTTGCTGGTTTGAGAGCAAGAAGCATGAGATAAGACAAATGTGTAATTACTTCTTGACCCACTCTTGTGGGTTATACATTTTCATGAGCTGCCATGATTCATTATTTGCATTGATATGTACAGAAGGATGGGACTGCTTAGTTGATATTCATTTATTCAACAGTCTGTAATCTATATTTAATGGAGTACCAGACTGTGGCATAATAAACCGTTTAAAAAGATAGCTGCTGCTTACACAGGGGTTATTGCTTGCATAACCTGTACTTATTTTTCATTACAAAACTAAAAGAGCAAAGCATAATTCACACAAGAAAATGAAGTTAACATTTAATGGTTTGAAAAATGATAGTGTACCATAATGCTGTGCAGTACTCTGAACACTTATAAAACAAAACAAGGGAGCAAAAAAAAAATAAATACAAATAAAAAGGCATTAACAGTGCACTGTGAAATATGGGCACCAAAGCAAAACAATGCATTCTAGTTTGCCACCTGCTTAGCAGGACCAGTCAAAGATTGCTAATTAATCTGAAACATGTTACTGAGCGCACACAAAGACCTATAGTGTCACAAATGTTCCAGGTTTTTTTTGTTACACTTTTACGTTTGTTACATTTCTGTTCCTTATGTTTTCCTCCATGAAAATAGAAGTGTTCACGCCATGCGTAAAAGAGCTGCTTGCTCCGCATATAGCCATGGAAGCTACTGACAAACAAAATTGCCTCTGGAAAGACATCTCCCTGTAGGTCAGATACCATCCAGACTTCATCAAGATGAAAATTCTGATTCCCAAAGTGATAGCAGAATGAGAGAGGTGTGCCCTGGTAATCAGGATCAGTGAGGAAAGCTTCAAGGCTGTTGATGGGATGATGGTGGGAAGCCCTACATTTTGGGGTCCTTTCAAGTCTGACACTTTTGACTTTCTCTGTAATAATAGAGTTTTCCAAGTCATCTCTTGTTAGACTTCCAGATCACCCTGACTTCTAAAACCAAATCCTGTTTCAGTCAGCATTTGTAGCCCTGCAGAATTCTGAATTTCCTCAAATTGGGAAATATGATTTTTGTTCTTCATAGAAGCTTAACAGGGACATGTTTTTGAATATCCTGGAGATTATTGAGTGACAGCAGCAGCAGAGTGTGGGTTCAGGAAGTTCAACCATTCCTTCTCTGGGAAGTCACCCTCCACTGAGACACCAGTGGAGGGACCTAAAAAACCAAATGAACAGATGAAAATGTCAGTAGAAAACCACATCTGTGGCTGTCTCCTGCTGGCATATGGAGGTGAGTTCACCTACAGTGATTTGAAAGGAAACTTTCACCTTCCGGGCAGCAAAAAATTGTTTCCTGTTAAGTGTGGTGACTTCTGTTTCACACAAAGAACCCCCACATACTCTTCTTAGATCAATGCCCAGAGAAATAAAAAATGAAGATAAAATAAATAAATAAAAGAAAACACTCTCAAGGGCATTAGAAATATAATTAAATTGGTGGCTAAAGGATTTCAAGTGCCAATTAGGGGTCATTGTAGGGTTGAAGAAATTGGAGAAGTTTTTTTTTTAATCCCTACATTTAAGAAGCTTTTTCTGCCTGTAATGCTATCACATTGTATAATTCAGTGGGTAAATGTGATATACATAGAAAATTAATGATCATGCCTTGTTGCCTTTTTAAGCTTCCTTTTTCTGTGTATGTCTGCTGAAGAACTTTTCTATTTTAGTGTCTTTGCCTGCTCTCTTCTGGGACTTGCGTAAACACCACAGAAAGCTGACACCTGGGAATCCTTGCAGTTGCCTTAAGGGCAATTAGCTATAAAAGATAGGGCTAAAAGCTAATTGCTCTGGTTTAGTTCTCAAAGTGCAGGGGAAGTTTGCTGAGAAATGAAAGTCAAAGGGGAGAAAGGCCAGTTAAAAATTTCTCTCTGGAGTTTAACTGGAGATTTTAGGACTGAAAACTTCTGCCAGTTCAGCAGTAAATATCATGTTCTGGTCTCTGCTGGGATGAGATCCTGAGTTTTCACTTTTTGGTTTACATTCTTGGGGATATTTTGTGCTTTTCCTTTTCTTCTTAGGGAGCTGGCAGAGGGTGATGGGGAAAACAATATCAAAAATGTGATGGGGCTGGGAAGAAGAAAATATTTAAACTGTTAGTCCTTGAGCCTGTGTGGCTGCAAAGTGTACTGGGTGTGTGATGACAACTGGAGGACCTCAGCAAGAGGAATGTGTGGTGTTCTTCATTTGGCTTGATAAGTATAGTCAATACACTACCTTCCCACATACTTTTTACATTAGATATGTAATATAAAATGGATATTTAGGAAAGATTTGAAACTGGTTCTATGTATTTGAGTTTGGGTGTGGGAGGAGAGCAATGGAAAATTATAAAATAGCTGCTGAATTCTGAACAGTTGACTCACTGAAACTAGGAGGGGAAATGTCTTCCTGTCCCAAAATCTCAAATAATTTTCCTGTCATGACTAAAGATTTTAAAAACATTGAGTTTGAAACAAACACACAGAATGCTTGTTTCAGTGTCTCTAAAACGTCCTGTTTCTACCATTTTATGGCTTTTTTTAACTCTAATATTTGAAAACAATATTGAGGCAAAAAGTTTTCTTCTATTCATTTTGAAATGTCAAGAAATGTTCTATGAGTAATGAGTGAAGGAAGGAAATCACAAAGTTTGGATTCAGAAATCTGCCTAAACAACCCAATTCTACAAATAGCAGTGGTAGTGCAACACGTCTTCAAAAAGCTCCCAGCTGGCTCTATTTCCATGAATTAGATTTAGATTTACTGACAATAACTTACTGACAATGTTGAACAAACTGTAGTTTGCTCCCTCATACTTCAAAAATATGTCTTGGTGTAATGCATGTATCCCAGAAAAGGCAGGGTGCCTATGTTTGCCACCTTCCTCTCCACCAACAGGATGGTTCTGTTCTGTCCCCTGGTATTTATCCAGCTGCAGGTCAGCCAGAAAGAGCCCATTCCAGGCACCCTTTTCTGTCCCTTACTTTCTAACTGAGAGAGTTATTTGACCTCTCTTGCTACCATATCCTTTGAGATTGATACAAAATTGTGCTTAGTAGTTTGGACAGGAGAGGAAAATTAGGAAGGGGAGAGACCAGGCATGTTCTCATGACCTAACCTGATCTGTTACATTTTGTTTCCCAAGACTGAGGCAATCTAGCTGTTGGACACCCTATTTTACATTTGCTAAATTTATATCCTTGCTGTGATAAAAGATAAGACAGAATTTAGCAGTAAGGTTACTTCAGAATGGTTAATAAAATTTGGACCCAGATACAGCAAATTGGCTTGATGAGTGTCTGCAAACCACCTTCTACTGAAAAATGGAGAGAGGTCAAGCCCTGGAGAAGCATGCTCAGAGACAGGTAGATATATGACTTGCTAGAAAATGTAGAAATTTGTGGATTTGTGCTATGTGCTGTGGAAGGATATAGTATAAATTTTGTATGTTCAAATGCAAATGTGGATGAGTGCAATTGAGGGAAGGTTGTCACACAGCTTGAATGGAAATCCAGAATTAGTAGAAATAGTTTGTCCAGACTTCAGAGCTCACTGTTGAGACTTGTAAATTGCTGCTGCCAACCTTTCCAGGACAGTGAAATGGAATGCAAAGCTGTCTTGGGGTGACTGTATCATTTCCCCACAATATTGTATTCATATCATCAGTGGAGCCTTAATACAAGGTTATGTTTCCACACAGAACAAAAGAACAGATCCCTGTACAGTGGAACTGATTATAAGGTGACTTCCCCGGGATTCTTTCTCTTCTTCCCAGCTGCGGAGTACAAGGTTGGCACAGAGGAGAGAAGGAGAGGGGTTTTTTTTGTTTTTCATTCCCCTTGCTTTTTTGGCCAGTTTTTTTCCTTTGCTTTTTCTTTGTTTCTTTGGACCTGTGCCATCCCCGGGAACGGGGGGGGGGTGTCAACATTGGAGGGACATTTTTTTGCCCCCCCTCCCCAGCCTAGGGAGGCCTGGTGCAGCCTGGGCCAGGGCCCTCGGGAAGCTACCGGACAGAAGGGATTCTGGGACTCTGAGACTTTTCTCCTGAGGTTTTCCCTTTTTGGGGATTTATTTTGGGGATTTATTATCTGGTTTATTATCCTCATTTGTTATTTTTTTGTCTTTGCTGTGTCTGCATGCATATTGTATGTGAATAAACAGGGGTTTTTTTCCACTTCCTTCCGAGAATTTTCTTTCTGGACCAGNTGAGAGCTGCCTTCTGTTTTAGAGGAGTTTCCCTCTGGCTGTTATCTCAAACGATAGTAAAAGCTGAGAAATAATTTTATCTTCAGTTTAATGTAAAAAACCAGACCAAACCAAAACACCTCTTTCTACTCATTAACATCTCCATATTCTTAAGTAAATCAAGATTACTTTGGTATGTGTGGACAGGAAATCTCTCAAGTGAAATATGTTTTAGGCTAGTAATTAGAATATGCATTCAGGGAGTGGGGTTCAAATCCATGCAGAGGAAGGACAAGTTAGAGTGTAGGGCTCCCTGGCTACACACAGCAGCTGTAGCCTCAAGTTAATGGCTGGAGAGGCACCACCGTCTCCTCTCCCATACCAGACAGAGAACTGGTTATCTGAGAACTGAGACTGTGTCAGTTCCCAAAGGCCAGTCAGCTGAGTGAGAAGTGAAGATGGCAGCTTATGTTTTAGATATAGGCTTAACTTTGTGGTTCCTCATCTTGAATACTCTGTCAGTTCCTGACATTGCTAAAAATGGGCACAGAAATCATCAGAGACATTTAAAATGCATGAAGATAAGTGCCTCAAGGATCAGAAGTGGCAGAATTTTCATAGGTCTCCCTTTCAGATTGGGTTGTTTTGCTGGTTTTTCACATATTTGAGTGTATTTTCTTGATAAGTGCACTTTTCTAAGATAAAGTGACCAAGGCTGGCAAAATCAACTCCTTGTGTTCAGCACTAGGGAAGACCAATTGCCTGTAGAGGCAGCCAGCTGCAGCAGGGTAGGAACCAAGATTTCCTGGCTTGCCAGGCTGATTCTGAAGCCTTTGATGACTAGGTCTGTCTGCTGCTTCAGTAGCAAGTGGGGGCTGAAAATGAACCAAAGAAACAAGTAGCAGGGAAAAAAAATCAGGGTATGAAAAGGAAATGCTTGTTACTTTGAAAATGCCATTTCACTAAATAATTGAGTTCCCTCTCCACATGCATGCTTGTTCCATATGCTCAAAGTTTAAGCTAAGTATTTGATTCTTTTCATTACTTCTCTGTTATCAGTACAAACATGTAATCTTGAGTTTACTGCTAAGTGTGTATCTGTCTTCAGTTTTTATGCTCTGTAATTCCCAAGGAAATCAGTTCCGGATATCTTGCGTTAAAAACTATGCTCACTCTGCAGGCTACAGGAGTTTTAAAACTGCAGGCAATGATGGTAATCCTTTGTGTAGTTACACTGGGGTAAAGCCTGAGTAATTTTAATGTAGTAAAGAGAAGAATTAGGGTTGCTATTCTCAGGAGGATGTTCACTAATTATTTCTAGATAAGGTGGTGGGAATAATTAGTGCTAGATATTGCAATCAGCACTCAATGTAATTGGTGTCCACATAATAATACCAACATCTACTTCTGTTCAACTTCTATTATCACCTTTTTTCTTCCTTTTAAATTGAGAAGGTACAAGAAAGCCTACTAAAAATACAGGAAGTGAACTGTACATGTGTCTTTTTGAATACTGCAGACCTGTATCAGGCAATGAGTTTTATAACATGAGTGGTTTTGTGTGGCAGACAGAACTGATAATTGGATCACCATGCAGGCAATACAGCAGAGGGGATGGCGCAGAGTTTGAACTGAACCCTGTGGTGGCACTCAGTGCTCAGGGAGAGGCTGAACAGAGCTCGACCTTACGTGCTGCTCTTCAAGGGAAACAGGGAAAACGACCCAGGTTGGGCTGACTGAGAGGTGTGGGGTTTCCTGTGCCATCTGAAGGTCTATCTTAGTTCTGATCAGTTAAGAATTATTCCTAGTACTCTTTAAAACCAAAGTTCTGCTCTAAATGAAACTACTGTGTTTCCAGGTTGGTTCACTTTCCACAAGGAACCTAGTGAAGTCCAGGATATTTCACTCTTTCTTGGAGCATAGCGTACTGAGATAATTTGTGCCTGGAGGTGTCAGGAATATGTTTCCCATGACATCAACAGAAGGATATGGAGATTAAAGTTGCCCTAAGTGTAAATATCTTATTCTGTGTAGTCTTCTGAAATTATTAGTGGGGTTTTTTACATTTTTCTTTTAGTTGGAGGAGAGTCTTCAAATCCTGTTCTCTTCCTGGAAACTGCTGACTTCCATCAGTGCCTTGCACACTAACACCTTTTTTTTTTTTAGAATTATTTTAGCTGATCAGTTGTCAGCTGTAGGAGCTCACCCTGGCAGGGTGCCTGTTTTGTGTCTTTTCCTCTATAAATCATGCTTTCAGTACAGATTTGGGTTTTGTCAACCCAACCCCCTGACTCACTGTTTCAGCTGGCATTGTTATACACTTTTATAGACAGCTGGGTGATGACACTGAGGAACACTCTAATATTAGAGCAGTTTTGTTATTACAAAAGTAGTGACTTCACAGTATTTCACCTGTAATTTCTTTTACAGAATACCTGATATCTTCGGGTTTAAGCATTGTGTAATTTTATCAGTGCTTCTGGTGATGCTCCCACTCAATTATCAGGGATCATCTGAAGACCTTCCTTTTCATTCCCTTCAGTCACCATGAGATGGCAGTTGTCACTTGCTGGACTTGTTTCACTCCATTTGAACCACAATGACTCAAAGCTTATTGATCCTTGGAGACACTGAGCTTTCCAGCTCTGCTGTTCGCAGCATGCAAGTGTGAAACTTTACAAGTGACTTTTAAAGGCAGCCAAGGAACGTGTGAGACAGATTGTTAGGGAGAAAAAAAACAAAACAAAAACAAAACAACAACCCAACATTATTTAATTTGATGGTGCAGAGCTTTATGCCAAAGAGGCATGTGTTTGCTGTTAGCAATCAAAGAGGTTTAGCAATGAAAAGTGACATTTTGTTTATGGGATTTTACAAGCAGGGGATCCCTAGGGAAATTAATTTGGCCCTCTGGAATGCTGCCCTCCTCCATGTAACTTTCCCTGCAGCCCCAGCATTTTTTTATCACAAACCTTTATATTAGTTTTTGGATAGATGGAACCCAGAGGGAGGGATGTGGGTGCAGCAGGTAGCTTCACTAACTCCACACTGCATTGTAAACCCATGGCAGGTCTCTAGCATTTTCATAGTGCTCCCTAATAAATCATCAGGCCCAGATCCTGGACTGCAGCTAATAAGCTACCAGCTAGAGAACTGGGTTTTATTTTGTCCTTTCAATAAAATCCCAGAGCACAAACCCAAGCTCTTTAAAATAGTAGTCCCCAAACATAGCTTGGAGGCAGTTTAAATAATTTAGATTCTTCTTTATCTCTGTATTCTGTGGGGGAAAAAAAAGAAGCCTGGAAATTGTCAACTTATTTCTTAATAACAGATTGCTCCAATTTGTGTCTCCATTCTGTCTATCTATATTTCCCCTCCATTTTCAGCTGGTCAAGTTATTTTCATCTTTTCATGAACTGAATGTTTTATATTTCTTTTTAATATGTGTTTTTAAACAGTTGCTCCCCTTCATCATGTAAGCAGTCAAATGATATATGTGCATAAGTGCATAGCTTATTGATTTTTTTTTCTCTTGTGGTAATCAGTAGTACCTTATGTTTATAGCTTTCAAATGATTCCATCTGATTTTCAATGCAGCTTTATGTCTGAAACCATGAAAGGATACTATAGTTATAACACATTATCGCTGTCAATAATTTTAAAATAATTAATAAGTGACACCTTGATTGGTTATATCCTGGGGTTCAATAAAAGGAAAGTGATAGAGACGTGCAGAACTGCTGTGTTTTCAGCCATTTTCTTGCAATGCCAAGGCCTTGAGCCATGGAAGTTATCTTTACATTGTCAGCTATCCTGATGTACAGGATTGATAATGGAGGATGAAATTGTATTTTCTAATGCTTAGTTTACTCCTCTTTGAAATGAGTCCCCGATTTGTCTAGGCTAGAAGGGACAGAGGTGTATACATCTGTGCTCTTCTCTAACAGGATATTAAATTTCATCCTTGTAACAGACAATTTCAGAGCATAAAGTAAGATTTGGTTAAGGAAAGGCATTAAATCATGGCTTTGAAGGGGTGATGAAGGCTCTACACTTTCCTCAAGAGTTTCTCACTCAATCTCTTTGTCAAGCATGCATGTAGTAATTTCTCACTCTTACCTATGTGATTCAGTTTCCAGGCTCTGGTCATGCCTTTCTCCAAAAGATTAAAGGTTTCTTTAGGCATCGTATCTCCCCTCTTTGAACACATATATTTCAAGCATGTTGGCTTTCACTCTTCTGATTACTTAAGCAGATTGAGCTCTCTGAATCCCACAATCATGCCTTTTTTTCCAGCCTTAGAAGAAATTCCTGAGAGTCACAAGTAGAGGTACTTTGCAAATGTCTGTTATCTAGAAATCTAGGAGGCCATAAAAGGTTGAAGCTCTAACTAAATGTGAGACATCAGTGACCAAACTTTTCCAACCACAGCCAGTGAGGAGGGAAAACTCTTATTCTCCCTTGGAGTTCAGAAAGGAAGACAGTGGTAAACAAAAATTCTTGACCTAGGAAAATCAATCATCTTAGAAGAGGAAGACTAATTTTTCCCCTTTTCCAATTAAAATGACAGCATGGACTTAAAAAAAAGGACAACAATTTTAAAGGGGAAAGAGAAGTCCATTCCAGAATAACCAGGGCCTCGTGTTTGTCTGCCTGTCTCTAGTGAATACCCTAATCTCAATGGGACAGGGTAAACTATATTTTTCAAATGTCTCTTAATGACTTCCCATGACTGTGATGCTGTTGTCCCAATAAAGATATTATGTGTCTGTTTATGGGGTAGAATCTGTTCTTCTCAAGGTTATGATCCTCTGTGAGCTCCACTGCTATCTGGTCCACCACTGTTTCCTTTCCAGTTCAGAAAAAGGTGGAAAGAGCAGTACAGATGAGGACAAGACTGGTAGATTGATTGCTCTAGGGCAAGACAGACTGATTACCAAAATGAATGTTAGAGAAGAACTGTGTACTATTCAAGAATTTGTAAAGGTCTGGATAGAAAAAAAAAAAAACCAAGGAAAAAAATTAAATTAAGTAAAATTTTATGTGGGAAGGATGTTAGCCTTTCTCTCATAAACATTTCCTTCACATGAGTCTCTGCCCTGATTGGGAATTAGAAATGAGAATCCTGGGAGGAAAAGAAAGGTGAACAAAAAATCAGGGAAGAAAAGAAACACAAATACAACAAATCGAAAAGGTCTTCACTCTGGCAAATTTTCTAGAATATCTCTGTGAAAACCTGATGAAAAAAAAGCAGCCATAGGGTAGAACATGAGAATTTGTTTCCTGCTAAGAGAAGAAGGTGGATATTTTATCGAGTTTATTTTTCTAAATCTGCCTTTAGCAAATCCAAACTTTTTTACAGCCAGGAGCATGTTTTTATATATATGTATATGTACAAGCTTTTGATATGGCTTTAAGGACACTTTAGTCTTTTTCTCCGTCTGTTCTCTCTTTCCATCTCTTTCCCACCTGTTTGGTTTAGCAGTTCTGTTTCACTTCCAGCGATTATGTATTATGCATTCACAATTCAGTAAAGCTAACAAGAGTTCTGCAGCACACTATCTTTGTACATAAGTACTCCTCTTGAAAGCATAAAATTAGATTGCAATTGTTTAATAACAACTGCCTGTGTAATAACAAAAGAAATTAGACTCTCTGAGACAATTTTTATGGGGACATAAACCATGTAGCTACTTTGGTTTTGGTGGTTTTTTTTTTTTAATCTCACGATTCTTTGCTTATATACAGGAAAAAAATATTTAAAGAAGTTATTTGTTTTGCACAGAAATTATCTTTTATTCTGTGTTCAATGCTCAATATAAGTTTCCAGTTTGGTTAATATTGCACTTGCTTGATTTATTCTGCTGGGGTTGCTTATATAGGTAGGCATATTTCTTAACAACCTGCAAACCAAAGTCTTAAAATACTAGAGCTTTGCTAACGTTTTTAATGCAAAGAAAATGTCTTGGTTGTAGAGAGGTTATTTTTCAAAACTTGTAGCAGGAATTAGACTGTTTGGATTTTGTTTGTAACTCCCAAATCACTAATTCTGGTATTTTAAATGTAATTAAATGGAAATGCAATTGTTCTCTTAGACTGAGAATTTCTGGGGATGGGTGACTGCTAAATGTGAAATAGGTTTGATATGAAAATAATAAAAAGAAAATCTCAACTATGATGAGCATTTAGGTACCAATAAAATATTTATAGGAAAATGTCAGTGTTAGTGGTTGGCAGCTCAGAAATATATTGATGTATAGAAAAGAGGATGCACATTTTTTCTTATTTCAAGGTATGCAAACTTAACGTTTGTCTTCCAGGAAGCATTTCTGATTTACCTAACAATTCCTGGTTTTAAGGGAAAAACAAAAGAAACAATCCCCTTTGCCTCACCCTCCCCTCTGAAAAAACCCACTCCAGCAATCCCTTCCCCCCCTCATTTTTTTTTTTTTTATCATTGTTTGAGCTTTAAAGGTGGAAGGGAAGAGGAGCTCTTCTGGACAGGCAACAACAATAAAGAGTCCAAAAACACTCACTGCATCCCTGCATAAAATAAACGCCAACCAGTGAGATGTGAGAAGAATAATTACAGTGAAAATATAATTCTTTATCTGTTAGCAGTCAGTCGAGCAATACATAGGAGACATACAGGCATTTACAAAATCTTACAGCGCAATTTTTCATTTCTACAGGTTTTTTTTCCTTTTTGAAAGCCGGGTAATTTAATAAAAATAATTCACTTAATATGTCCAAGTTGCAGAATCTGCACTTTCAGTTGAAATTTGTTCTTCATTTTCATAACTAAAAATAATTTTCATCTGAAACTCAATTCTTACAACATCAGCAAAGCAAGAGGAAAAGCCCAGAATCCTACTTTGACAGTGTGTCTGTTTCTTCATACTTGTATTTGAAACAGCTCTGATCTACGAATGGGCTTTGACTTTGTGAGGAGCGGAGATGGGACCTGGGGTAACACAGGCGCTATTTCTGTGCCGCTGCTGACAGGAGAGCTTGGTAAATGACAGAACCGGAGCCGGGAGGGTATCAGACACACGGCAGCAGCTGTCACTGGCTCCTTGCTGCGAGTGCATGCAGGGGACTTCAAAAGCTGGAGTTCTCCAGGGATTCCTTGAACTTGTCTTTGTTTTTTCTTTTGTTGTTATTGTGGCTCTTTCCCCATTCTTGACTCTCTCCCTGGCTTTTTTGTGTTGCTGCATCTTCTTCTCATCCCTTCTGATTCAAATTGGGAAGCTGTGAATATCTCCTGGTCTCACATTTTCAGAAGATATGAATTTTTAGTCATTGCTATCACACATAATCATCATTATTTCATTGTATTTATATAGTGCTGCTGGTCTAGCTAAGGGTTTTAGAAAATGAGGGAAAGGAAGGTCCTAGCCTGAAGGATTTTACAGTCTATTTGTGAGACAAGCAGCATCACAGTCAGCACAGTCTGGGAGCTGAGGGGAGAACTAAGATAATGAAGCCAGAGGAAAATAATGTATCATTTAGAGCATGTTTTCCTCTTAACTTGTCTGTTTATTGACTTGCCTTACCTTGCAACAAAAAAGTAGGCTTGTCTGGTCAGGCATGAAATTGGCACCAGAAATGTAGAATGACAAATACAAAGGCCAAAAACCCCCAGACAAACTTCATGCACTTAAATTCAACTCAGGCTGACACAGTCGGGGCCACCAGCCCTTTTTTGTAGCTGTTCTCCTTTGGATTGGTAAATTTAAGAAAGCTGAAATTACCATTCAGGTGTGGAAGTGAGTCCATCTCAGCCAGTATCATGTCTTAGACCACTTGGTTTAGAGATGAGGATCTCTCTAGTTGACAGATTTGGGGTTATCTGTCCAAAGAATAGCTCTGGTCTCTAACAGGTTCAGACATACAAGTCACTGCAAACCTCTAAATTGCAAAACATATTTTTTTCCATTGTATCTATCCACATCTTCCCTCTTGTGACACAAGTGGATTTAGGAAAGGGAATTAAACCAGTTAGAAAGGCCATCATTTGCTCAGCTGATGGCCTGAGGATAGTATCAGCAGACATGCTGCTGACACGTGTAATCCAATTAACGTTAGGGTAACAAAACTTTTGCAAATGACTAAGTTACTGGAATAAATGCAGGCATCCAGAGATTGCTGTAAAACAGCAGGAATGGAAACAACCATTGTATTTGCATTGAACCTTACATGGAAACCTCGTGGTTCTAACAACGCTGATCTAGACAGGGACAATAGCTGCCGAAGCATAATACATGCCAAGAGCAACATAGGGTGTTTGCTTTCCTAATGTGTTGGTCAGCAAATTGAGGAGAGGTGATCTTTTGGATCCTTTCTGAAGACCACTTGATGAGGAAGAAGATGATGGCACTGACTGCTTAATGGAGCTGGGTGCAATGAAAAGACCAGACACACTTCCATTTATTTCTTGGTGTTATTCAGCATAATTTAAGGCAGAGAATCATCTTCTCTCTCATTCCCCCTTCCCCACCACATGCATGCACACTAAGATCAACGGAGATTTGCAAAGGCTTTGATTTGTTAGAATTTGTGATGAGACTTAGACATTTTCCCAAGTAATGAATTATTTGACCCTCACTTCAGGTTAAAATTACAAAAGACTCAGCTTTTTCACAAGTGATCATTCTGGTGATCTTTTTTTTCTTTACACAGAAGGCAAAGCCTGTGTACAGCAAGGTGAAGCAGCTTCCAGAGCATTTGTGCAAAATTTGTTCTGATTTTTTTTTCCACAAAAGCTTTAAAGAATGTTTTTTTTTAAAAGAATGTTAGGAGAAAAAGGTTTATCTCTATGTTTAAAAAAAGTTTGCATATTTGCTGAGTTATCAAGATGCCCTCTATGTTCATGTTCTCGTTCTTTAAATTATATTTCTTCTGAGAAACTCATTTTCAGTCACGATAATGAGTAGATAAACAAGAGATAGCAGTGGATAGCTGCAGAGTGAATAGAATAATTCAGAAGGGGAACTTTTTTCCCCTGAAGAGTATGTCAGCTCCTAAAAATTTATGCATCTAGCCTTGAAATATGCAAGCCATATGCATAAATATATAAGCTTTTGAATGCACACCATAAGTTTTGGCAGTGCTGGAGATATTTGGTGGGGGGAGGAAACCAGAAAAAAACCCTCAATTGTTCCTCGTTGTTGAAGATGTACAATTATTGGCTGTAGTAATTAGACAATGAAGCTGTCTCTAATAAATCTACTTTATGGCTTTTGGAACTTTGGTAGCCATGAACATGAGGGTTTTATCGAATGCTTTACAATCTTGTGCTGAGCATATTATCAGCTTATGAAATTTTGAGGGAGGAACGTGTCCATCCCATAGCTTCACCATCAGGGGCAAAAGAGATAGAAGTTAATGACAAGACATTAGTTGCATTGCTTTTCCAACAAAGGAGGTAAGAAACCCACCCAAATCTTCTAGCAGTGGTGCCTTCAGCAGAAAACTGCAGAAGTCTCTTAATCACCTCACTCACTGCAATAAACTGTTTTAGTGCTTTGATTTAGAGACATGTTTATCTGCTTTGTGGTACAAGGATCTTGAAGTATTCTGCAATAGTTCTGAGACAAGATAGAAAGAATGTCTTTGTGGGCTTTTGTATGGTGAAATCCTATTGTACTTTCCAAAGTCAGGGTCATTTCTCTTCTGATGAATGTGCATGAAATGGTGCTAACTGAGCTGGTGTGATGGTGGGGGGCTTCTTGCAATTATATAAGACATTATTCTGGTTTTGGTACCATTAATACTTTTTTGAATGGTGACAAGTCCTGTAGGATTTATTGATTGGCTGTCAAAATGAGGGGCTGACTGAGGAGAGCAGTGACCTCTCCTCCTCTGTTTACACTACTTGGTGTCCAAACCTTATGGAATAATACTCTTCAGGCTATTTTTAGTTTATAGCTGCAGGATGTCATGGTTTGGCAGGTAGCTCTGGTGGGAACCCAGAGAAGATATGTTGATGTTGGTGATCCTCAGAGTTTCTTGAAGGTTATTTTGGAGAAATCCATGAAAGGAGCTATATGTCTTTCTGAAATATTGCTTTATTAACTGGAATACAACATTTTGCTATTAAAAATAAAAAGAACAGAAGGGAACCTGCTGAAAAATGTACCCACATCTTCAGAGCTGGCCTAATAATTATCTACTGTACTACTAACACAGTAATATCCTTAAAACCAGTTCATGGTAACACTAGAAATAAGGTTTGCAGTGGGGAATTTTTTGCCTTGAAAATGCAATGTGTAGGAACAAGGTCTTTTACTGAATTTTTCAGTCGCTGATGAGACATGAAACAGCATGTTAATTTCATAGTTCCTTTAATATTGGGATGTTTTCCAGAGTTGAATGGAAAACACTTCTTTTCCTGGGAGAATTATGTACTTTTGGTTTTCTTGTTCCATTTTTTTTTGAGTTTTCACTCCAGTCTGTGTAAACTGAAAGTATTTTGCTTCTTACAAATGAAGGGAACAAGCTTTATCATTTAGGACTCTCCTGTCAGCATCATTTTTTAAGGTAAAATTATTGTTTAATTCAAAGTTCCAATTATTGAAATAAAATTAGCTTCTAAACCCATAACTTTTAATCACTACCTCCTATAAAATATTTCATTCATTACCTCCTATAAAATATTTCATTCATGATTTACAGAATGTATAGACTGTAAGTTACACACCAGAACTCTGAAAACCTATATGCTGTCCACACCTTGACAGTGTGCAACTTCATCACTGCCAACAACTTGAGCCTGGGTGGTCTGTAGCTCAGTTCTTAGCATATCACTTCATTTTGTACTCTGAAATGCATTAAAAATGCCATTTGTTTTATATTAGGTTGTCCAGTAGACTGCTTGAAGCTGGTGTTTGTATATAGACATCAGGCTGGCCTTTATAATTGTCAAAATTTGTGGGTCTAATATGCTAATTTTTTCAAATTTTCATTTTAGAGCAATAGTTTAGAAAAATAATTGATTAATTCATATCATCTTTGGCAAAAATATTTTTATAGGAAAATAAATTGGATATTTAGCTGTTGAAAATTTTCTATTGAATGCCTTCCAAATGCAACATTCCATTTCACTTTGCTTTGAAATACTGAAATAAATTTGATGACTATTTTTTTAATGATGGTAATTATTGCATCTTGGTTTGGTTTGTTTTTTGTTTTAGACATCTAGAATGAAAAACGTGATTTTCATTTTTTTATTAGACTAAAATTATAATTCTCCCTCTTACTCCTGTCTTGTCCCTTCCTCATCTGTTTGTGCTTTTTTTTGTTTGTTTTGTGGGTTTGTGGGGTTGTTTGTTTTTGTTTTATTTTTTTTGGTTGGTTTTGTTTTTTTTTTTAATAAATGAAAACAATTTTTAGTCATCCAGGTGTGGTAGGCAATGGATGGTATGTGATGGCTGCTTGATGATGGATTATTCACATATGCTTTGTGCCAAAATAACCAGTACTTTTTGTTAGCCTGAATTCTATGACCTATCATTTTACTTTTTGACCTGGAACTCTTCAGATCTGTGTGCTTCCATGTTTTGATGCTGCAATATATCCATCCCTGAGTTGACTGAGACTCTTAAGACATGACTCTAATAGATGTCAAAAAGTGGCTTAATTTATTGATTTATTATCTTCTTGTTCATCGCTCCTCGTGGCAACTTTACAGTATTATGTGATACACATACCTTTGAAAAAGTAGCATCTCTTCAGTCTCTTCTTTCCATGGTGCTTCTAATTTGATAGGGTTTGGAGTTTTGAGTCTCACTGAACTCTCCTCTGGCTTGGACCTGACACCCTATAAATTGCTCCCACATATGCTTTATATCATTCAGAATAAGCATTTTCACACATTATTCATGATCTTTCTAATGCTTTGCCTCCAACCTCTGCACAACTGATCTCAACTTTAAGCAAATGTCCATATTTTTTATTTATAAGCTGGAAACTCTCTCTCAATATCCTTGCTATTTTTTCCTTATCCTGTTATTCCCTTCACACCTGATTCCTGAGACATCTGGTCTTTTTTTAAGTGTTTCTTCTTAGCTGATCCATTTAGGATATTTTTTCTGCATGAAGAATTGTTCTCCTTTCATATTCATTTCTAATTTTTACATACTTTCTTGCCTATCTTGAAATCTTTAAATTAATTTTACTTCTTGCATCTCAGCAAGAACATCAGTGTGATACTGGGCATTGGCACTGGAAAGGGACAGAAAAATAATCATACATTCTCCTAATAACTCTCCTCCTTTCCATCTTTGGTTTGGACATATCCCCAGTGCAGTTTTATTCCTGAAGACCTGGGGCACTATTTCAGCCAACAGAGAGTACAGGCTGAATGCACTCAGAGAAAAGCTAAAATTTATTTTCTACCAATCTGTAGAACCCTGAACATGGCTCTCAGTTGGTGAGCAGGGAAAAGAAATGGGAAATTGTCAGACCAGGCAGAAAGCCAACCACCACCATTTAAACCTGTGACTGAGGAGTGTGCTGCCTTAAAGAGGTCATCAGAGCAGGGGCTCTTGGTGCCAATTCTGTTCTGCACATTTGTTGCCTGAGATATCACGCAGAGAAACTGTTGCCTCTTTGCTACCTAAAATCAGGCTCCAGACAAGGTTATAGCAATAAAAGTGTCACTGTTTAACAAAGGCCTCCAGGTACATTTAGAGCAGCACACCCAAAATGCACCCCCAAGAATTCACACAAAATGTATGCCCAAAATGCACACCCAAATGTACACGTGATACAGGACTTCCACACATTTATAAGTTAAGCAAATTTGCATAATTGACCCCAATGTCCCAATTAGAAGTTCGGCCAATGAGGTGTATGTCCCCCTAGGTTCAGCCCACTGTTGAAGCCCCACCTTTACCTCCAAGCTCTACTTTATTTACATTTTATGAGACATGGGGCAGTGAAATGTCCTTAGTTCCCAAAGAAGCAAGATTAGAGTATAGGTCTTAGGACTGTGTTGTGTCTTTCCGTTTAACAGGATAGGAAAATTACTGGAACTAGCTGTGAAACTAAATAAGCCACAGAGCTACGAATATATGAGAAATATAAAAGCAAAAATCCCTTTGACATCAGAACTGGATGTGTTGTGGGACACAAAGCTTGTGACATCCCATGCTTTACACACCTGGAATCTGCTGCTTTGTGGAAATGATGCAAAAGAACGTAGCTGTCAATTTTAATGTCATGGACATGGTGATTTTTACCTATTGAGATCTTGTTCAGTAGCACTTTTTTCCACTGTGAGGTGGTGAAGGTATTTAAAAACCTGTTTTGGTAGAGAACTCAACCACCTCCATTGCTTCTATTGCGATAACTTCCATTCCTACAGTCTTGGTGCATCAGCATCTGTATTTGAAAAGAAAACTAAATTCACTCTTTATCTGGACTCAATTTGCTCAGCAGCTTTTGAGGGTGGTTTCTGAAGATTAGGTATAAAAATCCAAAGGATTTAGTTTGACAGTAAGATACTCTGGATTGAAATGAAAACAGGGAAAAATAAAAAATGATAAATTCATGACCTTATAATTGTGTTGAATACCAGCAAGCTAGAGCACATAAACTTTTAAATGCTAACATAGGGATTTTAAAATCAATGGAGTGTTTAATAGAATTTTGTACAATGCATACAAAATTGAGGAAATGTGGCAACAGGCAAATTTGGAATGAGTGAAACCTTGAATGTGGCTTGGTTACATAATTAAAACTAGACAAGTGAAGGAAAATGCCAATAATCCAACCAAGAAGTCACACAAATATAGATTGGTGTCTTGCTATTAAGGATAAAAAAAAAATCTAATCAAAGCAAACTGATGGCTTGGAAAGGAAATGGCATTCTGGGAACCAGTAAGGAAAAAGGGATTTTAAAATAAGAGTAATATATGAATTGCTGAAATTGTGCACTGAACTCCCCAGTATATCATTCAGTTAAGGGAGCACCTGGGATGACCACCCTCACATGTCTGCATGTGGGGGTGTCCAGCACTAAATGTAATGTTATCCTTCCTAAGAGACTTAAAGCAGGGGAATAAAAAAAAACAAAACAAAACAAAACAAAACAGGATACACATACATGATGCTATTCCAGCAGAGGAATTATTTTTTTGGATGACCTTGTCTATGGCATGGTTGGGAGATCAGAGGCTGAGAGGTTGGCAGATATGTCTTAAATGCACGATATTTACATTTTGTCAAACAAGTACAAAACTCAACAACAATCATGCTGATAACAGACCAATCCTTTCCACCACAGAACTTGTCTTCCCTACAGAAACATTCTTCACCTTTACCTGTAGCTCATGCCCTGATGTGCCTTTCCTAGATGCCCAAATAATCTGGTTTTCCTCCAAGCTCCAGCTGGCCCTTTCGACAACAGCAGCCAGGAAAGGGGAATTTATTGTGGACAATAAGGTCCAGCTGAGGGACTGTCTTTTCATGCAGACATTGACTCAGTTTCTGATTCAGCTTCTCTTGTTATAGGATCACAGCTAATGTTTCCAATTTTTCTCTTTCTCTTACCCATGATATGGCAGACATTCATTCTCACTATGATTCAGCAGCACCCTCATCCAGGCTGGGGCATCTCATTGGAGCAGCAGTTATATTGCAAGCCTGCTCTATGATTACACTGACAGAAACATGGATAATCTTAAGAGTTTTAGGAATTAAAAGGTACTCTGCAAATAAGAGGTTTGAAGAATAGCTATTTTCACAGATAATGGGGTATTTTAAAAAGAAGTACTTGGATTAAAGGAGTCTTGGTTTTATTTTAGAAGTCAAAGGCATGTCATACCTTTTTAGCAAAATGGGATTAATACAAAATTTTGCATTGAATTCCCGATATTAATATGAAAAATTCAGGCAGAAGTGGATAAAAATCCAGTCAGCTGTATTTTTCACTTCATCATCCATTAATCCCTCTCTGAATGAGAGGCATCAGATGTAATTTTCAGGTAACATCACAAAAGCTGGTACTTACCAGTTTCCTTTCCTGGCTAAACAGTAGTAGGTCTGCTAAGATTTAGTCCAATTAATTTATTTCACCAGAAGAGTTCTGGTTATAGTAACTGGCCCTAGGAATAGGGAATAGGAATAGGATCAGCCAGAGGATGCTTGTCTTGTCTGAATTTGAATCTCAAAATATGGATTCAGTGAATTTTTTGATGTCATATGAAGGCTGAATTTGCATGGTGACATTGTCCTCTGTAAAGTCACCAAGGATATGCATGTGGTCCTGGCTGTTTTTATGGTCTTTTCAGAAAGGTGTTACTGTGAGAACTTTAGCTTCTGCCATGTTTGTAGAAAACTGCCAAATAAATCCCAAAGAAGAGATGGGGAAGGGCTGTTACCCCATCCCTACTCCAGACCACTCCAAACAGTGGCAATTATAGTCACACCACTTCTTTAAACCAGGGAAAAGGTCTGTACACTGTACATACTCATAAATTTATTTCATATAAGCTGCTTAAACTCCTAAAACAAACCAATTTTCCCTATTGTCTAAAAATAACATTGTTATACATCACAGCCAGCACTTTTTTCCCCCCTCAAACTGAAAAATAATGGAAAGCTGCATCCTTTCCCTTCGTCTCCCTGCCCAGCTCTACAGCATCTCAATCCATTTTTACATTGCTATTACCAATTTTAATTCATCCATATTAATCCTGTGGTGACCTTCAACGTTTTCAGTGCAGTCAGTCCATGAGATGCGCCTGTAAGTCACAGATGATTTGTATGACTGGGTTTTGTTTTTTTTCATTTCTGATGTTCTTAAAGAAAAAATAGTATTTTGCCCAAAGAAGGATGAAAATACATTTTCCTGACAGGCAGAGAGGAAACATTTTTGTTATGATTGAAAAAAGGTCTCAAAAATTGTGAGGATAAAAAATGATGAAATTGGGATGCAAAAATATTGAGAAGAGGTTAGGTGAACTCGCTGCACAAGCAAAGTGCTTGTACTCTGGGTCCCTCTCTACCAGCATGGATATTTAACAGGGATTTTGCATGGTATGTGTTTCTGAACTCACTTGCATACATATTGTAGCATTAGCACATCAAAGCTTATCCTTTAAGGCCCATGAATCACCCTGCCATCATTATACTGCACACAAGAACAGAGGTGAATGTTCATACAGGGGACTCTCTATACCTTAGGGAGTTCACGGCCAGCAGCTGTGGGTAAGGCTCCGAATGAGAATCCAAAGGACAAACTAAAAGGGATTTACGGTGTAAAGGCACCAACACTCAGTGTGGTTACTGAGCATTGAGAGCTTCATAGAACCTCCATGATGCCTATAATTGAAGAACCAAAAGAAAAAGTGTTTTCTCTATATCAATACATAAGAAACACCTACATAAACTCCTAATCTGGGAATGAACCAGAACCTCCAAGGACTAAGTAAATGTGTATATTTATACTGACTTGGAAAAATGTCATCTTTTCCCTGGGTGAAGAGCAACAGCCCAGCAGAGTACCCATCCAGCACTGCCAGTGGTGCAGTGTTGCAGATGTCCAATGTCAATTCCAGCTCACTGACAGACCTGTGCCTTCTGTTCAGAGCTGGGAGAGGCAGAAGGATGAAAACAGACCTAGGGAGAAGAGGTCTTAATTTTCTTTGCACTGTCCTTTTGTAGCTGCTTTGTCAGGATTCTCCAGTGAAGGAATTCTGGCGGCAGACAGGGTTGTACTGTCCCCAAGGACAAAGTCCCTTACCACTGGTCATATGTTCACATATATTGTACATATACTGACTGCAGTCAGTTACTCTCATATGTGAGCACTGTTTAACCAGCAGGGATACCAAAATCTGTCGGCTTATTGCTGACTTTCAATTCATGTTTGATCAAAGCCCCACTGATACATCTATCAAGCTCGCTGCTAACTTAATCCCTACTGCTCTCATTTCAAGTGACTGAGTCATTTCCCCCTGTTATGTTCAGCCTGCTGTAAACACCAGCATTTTCTGTAAGTCACTCTTTTCACCCTGCTGTTTAATAATCTCCCCAGCTTTTTCTCCATGATAAATTCCTTCATATTTCTGGAAAGTTTCATGCTTATTCCTTTTGTCATTTAAGACCTCCAAGCACTGTTGTTCTCTGTATACCATCTCTGTTGCGTAGTTGTGCCACAATGATGTGAATAAATGCTCATCTGTCTGGATTTTCATGCTTCCTTTTCATTTGTGCTTCTAATTACATCCCACAATTTACAAATTGACATTGTAAACAAATTATTAGATATAATGACTATCTGTGATGAATTTGTCCAGTCCTCAGGTTAAAACTCAATTTCTTCATCACATAAATATTTATACTCCTTTATTCTGAATTTACTAAATAACAAGACTGGTTGATCATTTAATGTATGGATTCAATTAACTATTATGTCTGTAAGCAAATTTTGAGGTAAAACTTGACAAATTCTTTTCGGAGCTGTGTGATACACCCTCAGGCAAAAAATCTGGTTGCATATTTTCAAACTCCAGCACCTTCGTGCAAAGTATGAGTATAGCCTCTTAATCCTCCTCATTTTACATCTTATTTATTTATTGTTGTACAACAGCTGCTATGTCATAAGACTGACTAGGAGTTGACAAAATTATTTTGACGTACATCTTAGTTATAAAGACAACAAAAAAAAATCTATAAACTGGGGGTTCAGTTGTGGAGATGCATTTATATTTTTAAATATCTATGTATACACACTGTATATATATGTGTATATAGAGTATAATTGTATTCTAGAGTATTATTATTGTTATATTTTATCATTGTTATTTTAGGGAAGCAAGTAATCAATCAACACACATGGTATTGGGAATATATACAACCCCCCTGTAAAAAACGATTGAGCTTAAAAACAATTTAAAAATCCAGGAAATATAAATTCATATTATGGCAATTGGATTTTGAGAGAAATCATGGGGGTTCTTTTTTTTTTTCTTTTGCATTTGCAATGGCCAGAATAAAAGTCCTCGTGATTGATGTTAGCTTTCAATTCTATGACTTGTTCCGGTTTGTGTCAAAATATTTGACTGATGTAAGAGTCTATTGTTCTTTGTTTGGATTTTTTTTTTGTGCAGTGATGTGTGACAGCATCACTTTGAAATCAGTACAGAAGCAGGGCAACATGTCAGCTTGATTTATTTAGTTGTTTTTCTGTTAACACTCTTCATCATGTTGGTAGAATGATCAGGTAGCTGGCACTAATGTCATTATGCAAGGGGCATTTTAATCATTCAGTGAATATATATTTAATATTGCAAAAAAGAGTGGTTTCCCCATGTTTGAGAAAATGTTTTCACGAAGTTATCCAAGATATGCCATGAATCAGCATGAAAGTTGATAAGACCAGTTGGATGAGCTATCCTGTCTAATTTGATATTAACCAGATAATTTGCAAGCTGCTGAGTCACTAGGAAATACTGAATTAAATAGTAGCCTTTTACACAAAGTGAGTATTTGTTAGTTTTATTCACTAGACAGACTCCCAGTACATGTAGATAATAATTTGTGCTACATTTCTGGCAGTTGTATTTCCCTGGATGTCATGATATCTGGATTACAAATTAGTTATTGATATTACCTAGTAATTTAAATTGTGCAAATAGAGCAGCACTTGAAGCTCTTGTCCCTGGTTTAAGTTCTTCTTATCAATTGTCATTGTACCCATGTTTCGTTTATATTGGCAGTCTTATTTTGCGACTTGTCAGCTTATTCTTGAGTCTTCTGTACCAGAAATCACAATATTAATTGTGATGATTATCAACACCATTTGATATCTTACAGAGGTTTTTAATCTTTGAAAGTAAAATGCCTCCAGTCTTATGAAAGAGTTCATCAACACTGCTGTATCCAAACAACTGTAAATAGGATGGTCTGTAAGTTTAGCTTGAAAGAAGGTACAAGCTGTCTGCTGATAGCACTGGGAATATCTCACAAGTGTCAAGCCTTCATTGAGTGCAAATTAAACATCAGTCTTTCTGATTAATTTACAAAGGTGTCACTGGCTTGTTCAGGTTTTCAATTAATTCCTCCCACCCTAGTTCCGAATGGCTGGAATTAGAAAGCAGACATTCATGCCAAGCTGCAAGTGCACAGCTCTTTGCTTTCAGTGCCAGAGAGGGCGGGGAGAGGTGTCCGTTGCAGAGTGTGCACGCACATAAACAGCTTCACTCACTGACAGGAGCGTTCCACAGCTCTGGGGAATGACTTGTGTAATTTTATTTCCCAATCTCTTAAAAAACACAGAAGAAATTCAATGGAGAATTCTCTTCACTGGGATATTCTCTCTTATGTTTCTTTTTTTTTTTTTATGCATTTTTTTTTTGTTTTTTGTTTGTTTGTTTGTTTGATTGTTTTTGTGATGTGTCTAAGTGTTTATTAATGTTATACTGGGATAATTTGAAAGGACAATATTTTTCTGTATTTTTGTAGAGAGATTATAATCTGTTAGAGTGCATTGCCACCACTGTATTAATCAAGATTTTTTTTAGAAGTCTCTTACTCTAAACTTTCCTCTTCTTCCAGTGGTGTGATGTTGTTTTACTTTTATTTATTTCTTTATTTGTTTTAATTCTTGATGGTGAAGAGGTTTTCCTGTGGGATATGAGAACAATTTTGAGAAAAACATGAGAAGAATCTGACTTCACTTGTTTATTTTGATTATTTCATCAATCCTGTGGTGCCCTTGAGTAAACATTTTCTTTAAAGTGTTTCTTTGCTATCAGTCTTCACATTCTCTGCAATATGAGTTTTTCAGCTCTGTCATATAAGCTTCATATATATTCATCTTAAAGAAATCCACACTGCACCATTGATCCTTGTTTTGCTCTGACCTATAATTCTTTTACGCTTAATAGATTTTATCCATGGACAAGGATTGTTTTAGGCTTTTTGCCAATGTTTAGTCCTGTGAGCCAATTTTCTACATAAAGCAGTTACAGCAGCACTCTCTGAAGAATGCTCTGGCCTTCACTTACACTGAGAGACCTAAACTAGTAGACCTGCATGGAGCAATAGGTAGTGTTAAGAAGACACAAATCATTCTTGGCCACAGGTGAAATGTTTTAGCTTTTGTAAAGCAATATTCAACCTAGAAACTGCTGAGTTTTCACTTTGCTTTGCCTAACCGCTTTGAGAATGAAGGAAAGAGTCAACATTTCTCAGAGTACTTCATGTCTCAAGTTGGTTCAGTGTGGACTTAGACATATCTGTGCCATATTTCCCTAAAAGAACAAGAGAGAGACCTGAGTCATATCTACAGTTTAGTTAACAATGTGGACCCAATGACAATGCTGGGACCTACACATTGAAAACCTATGAGAAGCTAGATGGATGTCCTTGTTTCTTCATACATTTATTGTGGGGAAAGATGCTCCCCCCCCCCATGTTTGTCTCTTCTCTGTCATTTCTAAAGTTAATACCCTGAAAACAAAGAACATGCTATTCCAAAGTGTTCATCACCTTCCACATTAGTTTAACAGATCCTGCAAGAATACTTTGTACAACAGGAAGAAAATATCCCAATTCTTAGGTTAACCTGAACATAATTTCAATAGACAACTTGTTAATTAAGTTTGCAAAATATTTGGAAAAGCAAAGCTGCAAGTCAGATGAGTATTCATTTCAGATACAGAGGTGATCAGAGAGCGATGTTTTGTCTGTATGGAGGGGAGGGTCATCACTTCAATCCTTGGTGCTACTTCATCAGCTCTGGTTATCAGAGACAAGACAAATATGGCAGGATGGGGGGAAAAGAGGAGACCTTTTAGTCACTGATCAGAATACAAAGGATCTGATATTAACAAAGATAATTTTCTCTGTGGCCCACTGAGAGAAACCAGAGATATCGGCAAAATTTTTAGACTATAAATTGCTGCAAGAAATAATGGCCAATTTTTAAAATTTGTATTTTAAACAATTCTTTTCACATTAAGTACTTTACCAAATTGATATGCAATGATTAATCAGGGGGCGATATCACTGTCAAGCAACTAGTTTGATCTGAAGAGCTTAAAAGCCCCAGCAAAGTCTGAGAAGCCACAATGGTGAGATCATATCCAACTTTAATCTAAGCAGAGATCCTGCTCAGAATTTCTGGGCTGCTCTGTGGAGTGAGATGATGTCAGACAATGCTGATGTAGTTTTTTCCTCTTTTTCACCCTGAAAAACACTTATTTGGATTACGACATGCTCACTGTTTCTAGTTCCCCAGTCTGTAGAGATATCAGAAAAAATCCACCGAGTTTTCTTCTATTATTTGTAAAGCTTCTTTAAACTGACCACTTACACATTTGTTCTTTGAAAGCAGACTAAGTGCTAATCTAGGTTAAGAAAAAAAAGTGAAAGTATTGTAAAGAGTTGAATGGTATTTCTGTGAGTATGCTGGCACTTCTAACATAGACCTCCAAAGGGGAAAGCTTCCTCATGGTAAAGGAAGAGGAAAATAGGAAAATAAGGCCTGAATTGCATATGATCTTTCCTCATTAAGTTCTTTTATGAGTTGTTACATTTCTGAATCTGTTTCTCCAACTATAAAATGTCTCAGATGTCCTCTGTTTGCAAAATACTCTGATAGGAAATACTTCAACAAATGCAAACTAGTAAATTTTTCCTTTTTTTTCTTGCGCTTTACAATTGTTACTTGGTGATTGTTTCACCTATTTTCAGGCTGGGTATATGGAGTCTCAGTAACTGGAAAGGGGATATTAAAAATGTGTGGTGCTTGAATGGCAGATACAGATACAGGAGCCCTTTCTCTGAAGTTTTACTCTCTCCCCTCTAAAATAGTCTTTTTGAGATAGATAGTAGTTTTATATATTTATATAGATGTTTATGTTAGTGCATTATACTCTGAATCATATCAATTATGAGAAATATATTAAATGTACTGGTGCCAAATCGATTTATGTCAAATATTATTGATTTCAGTGAAGTTTCAGCTCAAGATATTTGTGTGGTTTATTTGTTCATTATTTTTGCTTGTGGCATTTCTAAAATCTCATTCAAAAAAAGGATTAATCTTCGTGTCAAGTAAAATGTTTTTATTTTAAGCATTTTCATCCTTAAAAAGTACAAGTGGAAGACACTAATTTGGATTTAAATGCATGAAATATTTTTTCATCAAGTTTCATTTAAAAAAAATGAAATTATTTCAATTATATATAATTTATATATAAAAGTGTTGAAAACAGCATGATGTTACAAAATATCATTGAATTTTCTGTTTTCATCAAAAAGGAGTCAAAAGTGAAAAATAGGTAGAAAACCTGTTGTTTCCTACTATCTTTCAAGAAAAATGGTTTTCTAGTCATGCTGTTCAAATTCCCAGAATCATGATGAATAGCTGTTAACATTCACTCTATATACAATAGGCTCTATATGACCCTTTATAATATAAGAAATTTTATTAAAGCCCTGACCAAAATCACAACAGACTTGGTAGATGTTTCTTTCTCTTTTTGATTGGAAGTACTAATTGATAACTAGAGGGGAAAGACTGGCAGTTCTTAGTAAAAAGGAATCAGCAGGAAGTTAAGAAAACCAGTAATTGCATTTTTTCAAAGAGAAAGGGTGTAGATATATCCAAAGCACCATAGGAGAACAACAACAATTTTGGAGCATGAGCAGCAGAGACAGAATTCTTAACACCTTCAAGACTCTGTCTCTGCTCCATTTGTGAAATATTTTTGGATCCTGACTATTGTTGAGGAATTCTAGGGGCAACAAGGTGAGTGTTAATGACTAGTCAGGGGCTTCAGTGGCTCAGGAAAAATGCATGGGCCTGATCAGCCACTTTGGTGTTCCAACCAGATGTGCCAGTCTGTATGGTTGTGAATTCAACAAGATTGTGTGATAGGGTTGGGAGCCAGAATGAAGGACGGCATGCGTGAGGTGGGGGAAAGTATTGAAATCTCAGTCTAGTTTATTATCCTCTGTCTTGCTGCCACCACCCCCACCCCCTTAATGACAAGGATTATCTTTGCTTTAGTTACAGGCCAAACTGAAGAATTGTAGCTTCAGTAGGATAGTAGTATTTGCATAAAACTCTTCAGAACTAGATGCATTCCCCCCCCGCCCTTTCCTTTCTTCTAAACTTTATTATGCAGCAGGTAGCAAAAGAAATGGGATGAACATTTTGCTGCTTGCTTCCAACCAGCTGGATTATTTCTAGTTGGCTGATCACGTCTTCTACACCTAGTGATATAAATGATGGGCTTAGTTAAAATGGTGTGTGCTTTTTAATTCATTTTCCTTTTTTATTAAGACAATCCAGCAGATTGCTTTATTCTTCTTAACTGCAGCAGAAAGAGCATGACTGAACATGCCTGGACTTCTGGTCCCTGGAGAGCAATCACACTTTTGTGCAGACATGCTCCTTGACCCTGTGCTAAAAGGCTAATCCTAGAGAAACAGGGCAATGAGGTCTTTAATTTGACTGTGTGTTTTCTACAGTGTTGCATTCTCTTTTACCAGGATTGTGGTGGTGTATAGCTGTGTGCTTTTTCATACAGTCAGGCTGCTTTCTCATGAATCTAAATCTTTTATATAAAGGTATGTATTAGCTCTCTCAGTGTACATATCTATTTTATACTAATATTTGACATTATTAGCTCCCTACTGGCTTTTATCAGCAATTTTGTTAAGCTGAAGCAGGATATAGACCCTGAATGTCTATTCTGCATCTCTTTCTGTAACAAACCCCGTTGCAGAGGAGCTGGGTTTCTGCCATGCTTGGTGTGGTCAGGTACTCCACAGTCTGAGTTTTGGAGCCTGTGATCTAATTGAAATTTATCCTATGTTCAAAGTTTCCACAGGGGTTTGCTAAATAATAGGTATTTCTCTTTCTGTCCTCCCTTTCTAGTTTCTTCAGTCTTCTTCATCCTACTTGATTATATCTCCCAAAACTTGTGCAAAACCAGAAACAAAAAAACCATGGGCAAAGCAGGGGGGAAGCTACTAAATAATGTGTCAGATAAAAGTCATAAAGTGAAGAAAAATTGCTATAATGTAATAGTCTAGTGATAAAGGCTTTTTGGCTGAGAGTAGGAAAGCTAAATTCTACTGCCCAATATTCAGGGTTTTTTCTTTTTTCTTATTATTGTGGTTGATAGCAAGTGTAATTGAGAATATGAAGTTTAAGTTCATGTGTGCATGCATCTGTCAGTTCTGCCTTATAACTTTTGAACGTCTTGCTAAATAACAACCAAATTTGACAGGGGTAAAAATATTAGGACTGTTGTGGTTTGACCACCTGTGTGGGGTTTTTATCTGTTTGGGGTTTGTGATTGGGAGTGTTATGCTTTTTGAGAGTAAGGATTGTTTGTATGTTTTTGGGTTTAGATGTTTTATTTTGTGGTTTTTGTTTTACTAATGGAATCAATCACTGAATAAAACTCTGGAGAAGAGGAACTGAATGCTTCTCAGGAGACAAAAGCTAGAGGGGTGAACTCAGCTCTGGGTTTACACATCAAAGAATCCCTGCTTCTCAAATTCAGAGTCTTCTGTCGCAGTAGAATTCAAATGCTGGGATAACTGAGCCACCTTGCTGGCCTCTTGGGTTGTTGTGAAATACAACTGTGCAAATGGCTGTTTTCTCAGTAACTGGCAATTTAAGAGCAAGTTGTCCAAATTCTACAGTGTGATGTGAATTAAAGTTTAAAAATGTATTTATATTTTAAAAGTCCCTAACCCTTAAAATGTCCCTTACCAGTTAATGAAGCAGAAGCTTTCAAATGGAAAATCTGTTAGAGTGTTCTGAGATAATTCTCTGCATCAAAATAATGAATATCTACAGCTAAAAGTGGTGCCATATGAAGAGTTGCCTGTTCTCAATGGAAGTATTGGTGCCAGTCTTTGAGGTCAGTTTAACAAAAGTAAAACCACTTCTGATTTATTTACACCCCCACCATGATTAATTTCTTTGCTTTTGGAAGCCAGTAAGGAAACTTTCAGCTTGTACCTCAGCAGGCATCTAGATTTGACTCAATTTCTTAGTCAAAGTTCCTTCTCCACTCACACACTGCCATGAAAGAGCTCAAACACTGTTTAAGGATGGGTAAGCAGTGAGGTTTGGGAGTCAGGAGTGTTTGAGACACCAGACTTTGTGTATGGAATTTACAGGGCTGATCTCTGTGGAAGAAATGCAGCAGGTGACTTGTCTCCACTGATTCCAGAGTGTATCTAGAGAGATTAAGGGGTGAAACTGCCTTGTCAGTGTAATTGCTTATAGTTGAGATGAGTGCACACTGCCCTCAGGTTATCAAGTGTGACAGCTGATTCACGGTGTGAGGACCCATGGCTTTACACAGTGCTCTCTTTAGAGAGCAGGCTATGAAAAGGACCTTAACAGGACTTGCTTTGCTGCCTTACCCTGCCCTGTTTAGCTCCACACATAGGCATGTGGGGTGTCCTTGCTGGCATGGCTTACTGGGAGGGAGTCAGCAAGCTCTGGTGCTGGGAATGAGCAGGATTTTATGCCTGCTCTCCCTGTTGGCATACTGCCTGCTTTTACAATCAGCAAGGCAGGGACATTCTCCCCAGCAGCTCAGATCTAAATCCCAGATATGGAGATTGATTTCCAGCACAGCCTGTGCTGTGTGTAAATACTGGATCAAACAGGCTAATCACTGTTAATCACTGCTAATCAGCATGATGGTGCCTGTAGGCCTTTGCAGCCCTGCTTACTGGCTAGGGGGGACAAACTGCCGGTAGATGCTAAATCATTAACAATTGCTGTTGAATTTAAGTAGCTGATGGTGTTGAATTTAAGTGACTAGTGCTACTGTTATACACTGCCAAGAAATATTCCAGAGCTACGGCATCACAGTGTGTTTTTCTCAGCACGACTATGATTTAGGCTGAAGAAGTGTTCATCTGCCTCATCACGCGAGCAAACTTATTTGAAGAACACCTTCCAAATAAACTATGGAGTGCTGTAGTGTTCATCTGCCTCGTCAAGTGAGCAAACTTAGTTGAAGAAGTCCTTCCAAATAAACTATGGAGTGCTCTACTGCTGATTATTTTAAATTTTTTTACATAATTCCATCATAGGTTATGTTAGGAAGCTACTACCTACGTTCTAGCATCCACATTCAGCACTTTGGCTAAAAGGAAAGCTAACACTGGATCTCAGTCTTCATTATCTATCCTTGGTGTGTACCATATGGTTTATTCTTGAATAGTTGTGGAATTTGGGAAACTTTCCAGCAGGCTACTATGGTTTTCATGCTTTTGTTCATACTACACAGGTTTGTCTTTCCTTTCTTTTTTTTTTTTTTCCCTATTTCTTTCTTTGAATTTGCAAATTGCGTTTCAAAATAGCAAGGAAATGTGGCAGGTTGCACAGTTGGAGAGAATTATGGCCCCTCTCTGGTAGTTAATGTACCCTGAGCTTTTGGCTTAGGTGCCTCATAATGCCACATGAGGCATGCGGAAACTGCTCAGAAACACATTTGTTAGCTGTCATGTCAGTGCTTAATTATATCTTACTTCTGTTTCAGTGCATCATGCATAAGTCTGCTAAATGTTCTGTGTGAATCCAAACCTGATTTATAGGCACAAAAGTACCTCAGAGAATACCAGTGGAATAAAGGAGCTCTTTTTAATGTGCTTTGCTATCTGCAGAGCTCAAATTTAGTGTAACTTTGTTAATCTTTGAATCGGTAAACAATATTGCATACAGTGTGTAGCTTTAATTTAGGCAGATTGCTTACTTCTGGTCTTGTTCTCAAGTGTACTGTGAAAATTAAATTTTCTTTCTTTGCTGCATCATATGAAGAGTTGAAAATATAGTGCGTGTGTTGCTAGGTCCTCCAGTAATTCAGGGCACTTTCAAAGCCACAACAGTACCACTGATTTATACCATCTAGTGTTCAGATTTTGGTGTTATTTGTGATGGGAAACAAAACATCATTTAGAGCCTGCAGCTTTCACCCTGTAAGTCTCCGCACTAAGGGAATAGGAAAGGCAGGAGAGGGGAGATTGTGCTTAGGTAAGGAAGTGAGGTCTTGCTGCCACGTGCTGGGGGTGTTGCTGCATTCTTCTCAATAAATTATTTTAGTTCTCTCAGTTGGTGGCAGCAGCTTCAAGGTGCCATAAGTGCTTTTGCTGTGAAATGAGATTTACCGAGTGCATGAGCCTGGAGCCTGTGAGCTCTTGGAAGTTGCTGAATGGTTGCTCTCTGCATGAACGGGCGAAGAGCAAAGTAGTATCACAACATTTGGAGAGTGACTTTCTCCTGTGTCCTGTGATGCCAAAAAAGAAGTTTGCTGTTTACCAGTGAAGGTAATGCAATATCCCGATGCCTATCCAAATACTTGTAGGGGCACTGAATGAAGGCTTCAGCCTTTTTCTCTTTGGAAGTTTTTAATACTTGTGAAGGGTTTCAGAGGGAGTCTTTACATAGGCTGTTAATACAGAGGGGTTTCTTGTCTTGTTGACAGCTGAAGCCCAATCCTTCTTACCTTTGTGCTTCTCCAATCTAATACATGTGAAAGGGGGTTAGACCTGGAGCTTCTCGAAGACCTGGGAGCTCTAAAACAAACTTCTCAAGGGGCTGGGCAGCAGAACTGAAACAACCCACCTTAAGTTTCTTGGTGAAGGAAGACCATATGCTTAATAAATTTTGGAACAAGTGATAATTTTGAAGGCAGGTTAGTGATTTTGGCAGAGATTGTTCCTTGTTAGTGTTCTGATAAGAAATGTTTGTGTTTTGTGCATTCCTGCACAGGATATCTGCTAACTGTAGCTACTCCATTAAGATCAAAGCATGTGAGACGGTGTTTATAAGTCATCCAGAATGGGAGTTGTCTGTCCTGAGAAAGTGGTCAGCATACTGGAGTTCCTGTGGAAGATATCAGGAGTCAGTGGTTCTTCCTGGAGGGGCATTCGGGTGAGCAAGGATGTGAGGTGAGGCTTCATCTGGAAACAGGCTGTGGGAATGCACACCCTTAAAGAAGAGAACAAGATTCCTTTCACTGTATGAAAGTGAAGTTAGCAGTTAAGTTCAGCACTGATACCAAGAAGTTAATTCCACAAGTTAAGCTTTTCTTTGTTTAAACCAATAGACTTTTTACAATAGCTCAATTGACCTAGAATTTTATCCCACATTTCTCATGGCTATCAGTGGGCCTAATAGGAGCAAGTGAAAATAACAGCAAAGGTCAGAAATGGGCTCTTAAATATCAGCTTTGTATTGAAGAAAACTGTGGAGAAGCCAGATTTTGCAGTTTCTTACAACAAAGTTTGAAAACTTTAGATTATGATTGCACTGGTTCTTTTTGGGAGAGAGATGAAATGTCTTTAAAATGCTTTTATGCACAAAACATATAAGGTTATGCAGCTTTTTCCTTTTTTCTCCGTTCATCATGGTTGCTTACCACAGGCATTTCCCTTTTTATATTTCATGCTATAAACCCTGGCGCAGTTGCATTGTTGTTAACCTTAGCAAAAGATAAACCAGGGATGATTTGCATAGCTACAGTTGCTTATCTTTTTGCTGTTTTCTCACCATGCCCAGCAGGCACGGTAGGAATTCATCATTTACGGTGACTTTATATAATCTGTGAAACCCAGAAATTTCACTAGGAGAGGAAGTAGCTGAAATCAATCATTCTGTACTGTTTACAACTCAGTTCCTCAATGATAATACTTGCAAGACTATTTAATGAAGATGCCTGGGTTTGGTTATATTAATACACACATATAAAAATCCAGATGATGGCCTTTATCTTGTTAGATCATCATTCAATTTCAGTCTTTGCAGTAAGGACTGAAACACCATTTAACTATTGAAGGATATACTGTCTCTGCAATTTAGCTCCCTTTAAAATTTAGGACAGCTGTGGGCTTACACATGGGTCTTGGAGTCATAAACTTCAGGGCTTCAAAAGCTGCTAGGAGTAGACACAGGAAGAGGGAATCCAAAATTACTGCTGCAGTATGCCAGCCAATGAAGCCAGCTGTGACTGAGGAAGACCTTTGCTGCTGAAACCCATGTGCTTGAATTCTGCATAGGCACCCAGAGGTTCCAGATATTTTAGTGGAGACTCAGCTAAAAGAGTAAGGATTTGTTCCTATGGACTCAACTTCACAAAAGTCTTGCTCTGGGTGCTCTGCTTACAGCACGGTTTTGGTGAATCACCATCAATACATGGAACAGGGTAAATAAATTAAGGCTAGAAAGCTATATCTTAGGGCTTTAACATCTTGAAATGAAGACCTTTGATTCATGTGTCTCAGAGGAATTCTACTAAATAGTCAGCAGGGTGCTGCCTAGGTAGATTAACACCTCTTAAGGTAGGAGAGTTATTTTGGTGACAGAACAGTTTACTGGATGCAAAAAGACTAATGATGAGAGTAAATGATGCCTATGTAATTAGAGAATGCCAGGATTTGATTTCATGATTAAAATAAATCATAGCTTAAAAATATTATTTTAAGAACAGCATTGAAAATTGAGATTGGATTAGTATTTGGGCTTATATTCAGTTTTGTAGTTTTGGGTAGCTGGGTATGTAGAGATAAGGCAAAATTTGAATCTGGCCTCACCAAAAAAAAGATGATCCACCACTGTGCTTTTTGTTTATCTGTGCTGGAAATTATCTTTTTGTTTAAAGTTCAAGTCCAAAAGGCAACATTGTGTTAAACATAACTGATCAGACATCTGAAAGACATTTTTCTGCTGGACACCTTACATTTAGACTTCAATTTTTTGTGTGGGTAAAAGAGGAGATCAAGTTTTGCTGCATAGAGTATATTCAGTGAAGGAAGATATGATAAGAATGATCTTGTTCAGGAAGTAACTTGTCCTAAAATCTGCACGCTCTGTCAAAATCTGGTCAGTCTGCTTAGAGATGATCAGTTTAGACCATTTCTGTACATGAAGAAAAGTTTATGGGAACTTTATATTTCTAATTCATTTTATATATTTTTGGTGATTGAAGACAGACTGTTGTTCACTGGCTATTGTTTCTGCTTCTTGAAGGACTTTGGTAGGAGATATTTTCTGCATGATTTTCACATAGCCTCTATGAGCATTCACCATTAGATACATAAATCTGAAGGTAAAGCTCTCTTGAGGAACATGTGATAAATTCAGCCATCTAATGAAAGGGAGTAAGATGTTCTGCAGATGGGATACCCTAATGTCTGCTTCTTCTTTGGAAGAGAGATAAATTGACCTTTAGGGCATGGCCAGCCCTTGCTGATTGGTGGAAGAAAAGAATTACAAGTAGACTACATAAATGTTTTGTTCCCTACTCTCCTCACAGGGACAGGTTGTTCTTTATTTTGTTTTTTTTGTTGTTGAAATGTGGTAGACAGAGAAATTGAATGGATGTAATTGGCAACAAAACTTACTTTATTTTAGAGATCTAAAATAGACTTATTAACTATTTACATCCTTTCTTCAGTGAAGATATCAACAAAATACAGATATCTTTGGTACTATGCACAGGAACACATTGAACACTTGCTGCTTTTCAAACATACAATTATTTATTGACTGTCTCCTTAGGGGTGTGTTAGATGTTTTTTAAGTTGTGAAAAGTTTTTGAGAGAGATTTTTACATTTAAGCATCTTTCTAATCCCTTATCTTCTCAGCATACAGACAGAGCCAAACTTCTGAGTTTAGCATTGTCTCTGAGTTTTAATGGGTGCTCTGTGATGTTAGAGAGTAATGAAGTTTTCCAGGAAAGGGCTGGATTAATCCTGTCCTGTAAGAGAGCTGTGCAAAAATAAATCTATCCATGTGACCAAATTTTAAATAAATGGGTACATTTTCTAGTCTCAGAATGAAGGATTAATTTTTATGCCTGGTTGATTCATGTGAGATCTAAAAAACCATGAACTTAAAGCGTTGGAAATGTATAGGAAAATAGTCATTTGGTCATAATTCACCTTGACAGGAGTGATGGAGAATTCATATGAGAGAGTGAAGCCTTTGAGGGCATGGACCATAGTTATTAAATCAAGCTTTTCTATGAATACAAGATTTCATGAGGTTGTGCTTGCAACACAAAACCTTTATATTTAGGCAGTCTGCGGGGAAGGAGTTAATACATACCTGTGAACATTTGTTTCCATCTGGCATGGTTTGTTCATTTCGTCAGACTGATTTATTCCTTCTCACTTGCCCTGCATAGGGTATGCAGGTAAACTGAATTTTGTTCTCTAGTATTCAGACAGGGTTTTCTCTCACTTCATTCCAGAATGTCTCCTAAACACAAATGTACAGCTGTGCTAATATGAGAATGGAAACTTTGTCACTGGGGTTCTTTCTTGATTAAGTTGCTGCCCACCTTCAGTAATAAAAGAATCTAAGCAGAAACTATGACCTGCTGCATCTTTGATAGACAGAAAATCATTGGAATGTACCTGCCTACAAAAACAAAAGGTGATTATTATTCATATAGAGAAAAGTTCTGGATAAAGGAGATGTTTACAGAGATCAGAATGACTTTGCAGAAGATTGCATGGGAGACTTGCTCCTTTTCTGAGTGCAGAATCTTGATTGTGCAGGAACTTACTCTGTGACCTGATCACCTATTTAATTATATCTTGGATACATTTGTTTTACAGTCTCATGCCCAAAATCTTTAATTGGTTTGTTACAGAAAGAGGATCAGGTAGCTGCAGCTCAGGTTTCAGCTGTTAGCACGTTTACTATGTCATTTGTTAGTATAGAATATTGTCCTCTCTATGCTGCTTACGTCTACAAATTTTTTAAATGCTTGCTTTCTTTTTGACATATTCGTGTTACTATATGTAATGTACAATATTTCTCTTTTTTTTTCCCATTCTTAATCATATACAAAGAATGATGCTTTCAAATTTCTGTCCATATCCAAATTTTTTCAATATACAATAAAAAAATTTGTCCTTTCCAGTAGGGATTTTTATTCTAATTGATTGTAATAGATAATATATAAGGGGTAGTGAAAGTTAATCAAAGCTCTTACTTGCAAAAAATCACCCAAAGCCGATCCCTTGGAAAGTTAGGCATCTGACTTAAAGAAGTGCATAACATCGCCTGTGGTCTTTGTAGAGCAATTGGTTCCCTTGGGAGCTGAATTGTGTGTTTTCTCCTAGTCTCTAACAGAAAAGGATCTCCCAATGCTTATTTTAAGTAAACACATAAATGTTAGACTGTTAAGTAAGTTTTCATAAGGAAATTTCTTAATTAGATTCAATTAATCTAGTCAAACCTCCCTGGTCAATAGCTTTCTATAGTTTGTGTTCGATCAACTTTCATGCTCCATTACACCTGATTCTCTTTTCTTTTCCCTTGGAATGAAATTCTGGCTACCAGCTGGAGTGTTACTAGAGACTTTGCTCATTTTAGCTCACTATGACTGACACAAATAGTCTTCTGAGGTACCTTGGAGCTCCAGTGACTCTTGATTTATATCACAAAGCAAGTCTGGCCCAGTGGCTGTAACCAAACTATTGATAAAATCTAGAAGTTCAAATAATGCAAAGAAATGGATTTTTTAATATACATTTCTATTTGAAGGGTGGTCCTTAGAGTCATTCTTTGACTCTGAGTTGTAATCATATTCATGTTGTTCAGATGATGTACTATGCCTGGGGTTGCAATGCGTCATGAAAACCGCATTGTGTTGGACAAAAATAAAATCTGCAGTTGAATAGGACTTTTTTCACTGTTGTCTATCAAAATTTCTATTACCAGCTCAGTCATTCATTAGCAAAAATACAAAGCACATGTTCTGAGTTCTGTACAGGACTGTTCTATTATGCCAGCCTTGTAAAGAAGTACTGGCATTGATTTTGAACTGGACTGCAGATTTTTCTTCTCTTCTTTTGACAAGGCTGTTTTTATTCTTTTTAAGTGGAAACAAGCATCCTGGCTCATCTTCCAGGGTATGTCCATGACACAGGACATAGACTGACTCATTTGTAAAGAAGCAAAGTTGTACTGAAACCCAGCATTTGCAAATTTTCTTTCTTAAACTCTGCTCCTGAATTCACACCTCTTGCGAGAAATGTTAAGACCTTTGTACCTTCTCTAAATAGGAGGAAATTTTGGATAGAAGAGTTCCTCAGTCTGTCAGAGAACTACAACTTCAGATTTTTGGGTAAATGTCACTTCTTATCTCTGTCTATTTTTGACAGATTAGGATGCTTTAGGATAGTCTAGATTTTTTTTTTTGTATGTTTGGACCTTATTTCTAGAGATGTCTATTGCTATTGTAAAGTATTATTAAATTATAAATCACTATTACAATTGTAGTAGATTAAATGACTCATCATCATTCAAGGGAAACTTAATCAAGACCTTTATCAAAAAGGACTGGTTAGCACACAAATTATTACATATGTGGGAACATTGCTCCTCAAAAAGCAGGCAGAGAGAATGAAGCACCCAGCTGTAGTGAAGAAAGATGGAAAAGAAAGCATGTTATGCTGTTTAACTCTCTGCTGTCTTGCATATTTGCTCAGTTTTTCTGGGCATATATGTTTACTAGATTAATGTATTAGAGATTCAGCATGGCCATGCTGATGCTCAAACATAACCACCACTTAAATTCCATGTCAGGGGGACTGACTAGAAAAGCACAAACTTTTCCGAAAGCAAAAACCCTCAGAACTTTAGAACTGTGTTTGCATGATGCGATGAAAACAAATTTGTCAGATGTTTTTGTTCATTAGAGCTTTGGACAGGATTCTTTCTCCACTTTGTAAAATACTCCTTTTCAGAAAAGGCAGTCATTATAGTATTTGTAGGAGATCTGGTGGATTTACCTCTGAAACTTGAAATTTGTACTATTCCATAATTAGCATTCATGGATTTGGCAGAAATGTATTCTTGGTTCTGAAAGAAAAATGGAAATTTTGGTAATCTAGTGGGGAAGGAATTTTTGTCTAAGGAATAAAAGCATAAATTAGTATTTTAAGAAATGTATCACAAGTATATAGTTTTTTCATATTTTTGAATGTGTAAGTAGGAGCTTTAACAAAGGAGATTGAGTTCGTTGCAGGGTGGGAAGGGTGTAGGGGGACTTTTTGTTTTCAGTAAAATTCACAGGTTTTCAGTCCAAAATATTAGTTTTAATGAAGTTACATATTTTGCTGGAGGAAGTTTGATTTTTTTTTTTAATTTATTTTTTCAATAAAAAAAAATTCTAACCAATTTTAAAAACTAGGAAGAAGGGGATAGGGATAGTCCACACATAGACAAATACTCATAGGCAGATAGATCGAGAGGAAAAATAGATTAATATGAAAATCTGTATTCTAGGATTTAGTCTTGTTCCTATTAAAGATGACAATACACCACTATGAATAGAATGGCTCACCACATTAATATTGCATTCCAGGCTTAGCTAGAAGCATTTTAATGACGCATTAAAAGGAACGTATGGGGTTTCCAAATAAAGTATACAATTCTCTTTCAGATACTTGACCCTAATGTCACGCAACATGACAGGAACACCAAATTTGTATGTTTACAAGCTGTTAGCAACACCATCTCTTGTATTTGTGCCTGTACACAGCTTGGTGAGTCTCGCTGTTTGTTTATGATCCCTGCTCTGCATGGCTGTCACATAATTCTTCCCATCAATAATAATCACAGACGTGTTTACTCTCGAAATAGGGGGAATGAATATGCTTTACTTCAACCTAAGGGAACCTTCATAAATAAGTACCTGTGAGGGAAATAATGAACCTGCTGATAAACATACGTATTTTTTGCTGAAGACTATTAAGCATTTACTTGTATGTCTTTAGAAACAGACTGAGGAAACAGAAGTTCATGGTAATTCTTATTTGACAGTAACTATGATAACACATATCCTGCATGCTCCTTTTTTCCTTTTTTGTTTTCCCCTAAATGTCTTCCTATAAATAATGAGCGAAAACTGACTTTAGTACAGCAAGTATAGATTATTTTGTTTATTGTGTAGCATAACTTAGGATTTCTGGTCAACCTAGCACCTTGCTCTCCCATTTTCTTGTTCTTACAATGCAGCTGGGGAGAACAATCTATTGTGCTTTATTAATCCTTTTAATATCTCTTGTCTGCATTATTTGCTCTTTACTTTGAGGTTACAATTAATATTTAACTTCCATTATGCAGAGTCCACTTAGCTGTATTAAATTCTATTTGCTAGACTTCTCTGTCAAAGTGCTGCTTAGACAGCATTTGAAACCTAAAATCTCTTCTTACGCTAATGTTTAGGCAAATCTGTGAATTGTAATTATTTAATTTCTTGAATTTCTGGAGGAATTCTTATGCCTTCATCTACATAACTGATAGAGATGGAAAACAAGAAGTGTCCTTTCTACCCTGTTTGCCTCCTTCCTAAACAATTACCTGTTACAACTTGACTAGAAAATTGGCTAGAAATTGGAAATCAAGTTGGGGGTTTTTGTCTAGTTCTGTTGGTACAATTGACTACAGGCACTTTTTTTTTTTTTTTCTCATATGTGCTTTGTTGTAACTATTTGAGGTAAACCAATTCTAATGAAGTTTTGAAGGTCTAGATTGGTAAGTTATTTTTGTTCTCTCTCTATGTACGTATATTAATGACACTACTTAATAGGGCATTCTTAATTTTGACTGCAAGCACACTGGGGAGGTGTCTTGACATGATGTGAACTCTCCAGTTGCATGTTGAGCAGCCAACTTAAATAAGGACAGTACAGCTTAGTCGAGGATCTCATCTTGGGTACCAGTAACTCTGCAGGGTACTAATAACCAAAATCCACCATTTCCTGTGCTGTATGTGCATAGCTGAAAAAACCCAGATGTCATTAAGACACCTCCTGTTCACTTTGAAGAGAATAGGAGATCAATGGTGGTTTCAGCTCTAGGAGAATTTATATGCAGTTCTTCTAATTGCTCACAGACTAGTTGCCAACAGTCTTTATGGATGGGATCAATACAGCTGAGCAAGAACTTTAGAAATTTGCTTTCATTCTTTCCCGTGGAAGTAAAACACAAACTCTGGATGAATGAAGAAAATTCTTTTTTAAGCTACCTAAGTTTTGCTAAAGTGCTTCAATATTAAGTATTTCCCAGTGTTTTCCAAATTAATCACCTGACCTTCTTGTAAGTGTCCATAGTACAATCCTGGTCCTGTTCTTGTTTTGCGATTAAACAATAAGCCTGCTGAGAAGTTTGAGCAGGACATAACTCTTGGTTTTCATGAAGCACCATCTTAGGGTGGAAACAATGTTTTCAACTTTTGAGAAAAGCTATAGAAATTTAAAAATAAAAAAAAAAGCTAACCCAGGAAAAACATCCCGTTCTTCCCTTCACTCTTTTTTACTTAGATTTTTTTTTTTCTCCTAGAAGTGTATGGTTTTTAAGAAAGACAACTGGTGTTTTCATGCCAGGAAAAGTAGGGTTCTGAATGCATCTGGAAATCACTTGGTGGGATGGTAATATTAGTTCTGCCTTGACATGGAAAAATATGGAACAAAAGTAAAGACTATGGAAAACTATTTGTACATAAATGAAGCAAGGTCAGAAATCAGGACAATTTGGAGAAAAAGTCTTGGAATTTAATCTAATGAACCATAACAGTTTCAATGATACATGTGAAATTTCAAAAAATTGTAAGCAAAAGGATAAACAAATTTGGGAATAGACTTTAACTTTTGGGAAGTTGTCTGGGAGCAGAAACTGAAACTTCGTTGCACAGAATAGGCAAAGAAAAAATTCCTTGTAGGCTACTGCAATGTGTTCATCAAAAAAAAGATAGTGATCAATGAGCACATTGGGGAAAAAGCACAGCATTGAGCAAAACAGAGCCACTGTTCTCAGGAATAAGCCCAGTGGTGGGGCTGCCTGCAGTTCTGAGACTCCCAAAATGCTTACTCCCCAGAGGAAACTCAAGCCTTTTTTTCAAATTAAAAAGAAGAGGAAACAGTTATAAAAAGGCCAAGCTTTGCGAAGTCAGCTCCAGCCTGCTGTCTTTGGTTTCCCCTTTGTCAGCAGAAGCTGTTGAGAGGCAGCTTGGCAGCCCACCTGTGTTTGTTTTTCAGGTTATTAAATATCAAACTTGAGCCAAACAGTGTGGAAGTTAGAAAATATGTTAGAAATGATGAAAGAAATCTTAAAGGATCAATTCCCACAAGTGTCACAAACACATACGGGGAACATGATCAGTTAAACAACCCTGAGGGATATTGGAAGCTCTCCTGTGGTTGGTCAGGGTGTTATTGTGCTTCAGGTTTTCTAATATTGTCTTGACAGTGCTGTAGTTAGTGCCTTACAGATAGGAATGCTCTTACCCTTGGTAGGAAGCCACTTTTACAGGAAACTTGTTTTACTTTACATACAAGAGGCTAAGCTAACCTGGAATTCTCTTCTTCCAGAACCATCTAAACACATCTTTGTGTTTTACATTTTCTTGCCCAAATTGTCAGTCTTTGTCATGTTAATAGATATTCAGCTCGTGTAAATTAGGGAATTATACTGTTCTCCTCACCCACTGTTTTTTTTTTTTTTTTTCTGAACAATATGTCTCTGCTCTGTACTCAGTCTTCATTGAGTATTCTCTGACTTGAAAGCACTAGGTTTGAGAAAGTGTCAGCTCCTCAGTAGGCTCCCCAGTGTGAAGTTTTGAGGTTTATTTCTATACATAAGACTATTTTTATTAAGTAGTACTCATATTGGCACTATATGATAAACAAAGACTTACAAATCAAGGCACTTCACTAAAAGCAGTATGAACTGTCCTGTGTTTGACACCACATTTTATTGGTTTGAGTGGCCATGTTTTGGTAGCTATAGGTTTGGCTTCAGTGAGAAGCTGCTGGAAGTTCCCTGCACGTCCAGCAGAGCCAATGCCAGGCAGATCCAAGACAGATATACCTCTAGTCAAGGCTGGGCCAATCAGAAATGGTGGTAAGGCCTTGGTGATAACATATTGAAAAATAAATAAAAAAAAAAAAATTGTGCAGATTGATTGCAGTCAGTAGAAAAACAAAGTCATTGCAAGAATGCAAGTCAGAAAATACCAAAGTTCTGAGTTTACCAGAGGAAATTCTCATCTGTCCTCACTCAGTCTTCAGCAGAAGAGCAATTAATTTTTGTTTTGCTCTTACTTAGTTGGGTTTTTTTTGGGAGGATGCTTTTTTGGTGATTTCCCATTTTGGTTTGTGGGTTTGTTTGGTTTTTTCAGTGTGGGATCCCTAAATGTTTTTGGTGACACAGGCCACATATTGTGCATATCCTTTCTATGGACAATAATTTTGTTTTTCTTCTTGATTTGTTTCAAATGTATTGCATGTAATTCTGTTTCTTACCTTATAAAAGCACAGGCTGAAATCCATGGCTACAAAGTAAATGTAGGTCTGCTTATTCCTGGGGCTCAAACAGCCAGGTGAAGTTAAGCTGGACTTGAGCTGTTTATTTCTCAGAGGCAAAAGCTGCTTTTCTTAGTAAAGTATCAGATAATACAGATTTCACAGTATGCTCTTGTGTGTTTTGGAAACTGATATTTTAATCAGAGCTCTAGAATTTCTTGGGAATCATTTGCTGTGCCTAGGAGACAAAAAAGGTAGCTGCTTTCAGCACCCTCTGCTCCTCCACCTCCTTTGTATAATGTATCATCAATGTAAATTGTTACCGTGGAACAAGAGGATAGCTTGAGTTATACAGCTTGAAGAATTTATCCTGATCCCTGTTCAAGCTGACAAACAAAATGAGCAGGCTGAAGAGGTTTTCCTACATGATTTGCATAATGGATTTTTGAGCCTTGGCATGCTGGCCTGCAAACTGTGTGTTTCCTCCTTTTCTTCTCCAATGTGGAAATATAAACTGAACTCTTATTTTCATGTTTTGGGAAATTGACTCATACTTGTGATTCAAGGTAATTAGGATACGAATCGGGTCCAATGGCCCAGTAACCTCAGCTCACCTATATGTGAACAATGATTCTGACAGAAGTAATGTTATTAAACCGGTGTCTCACTCTCCTGTGTGCATGTGAAAAATCCAGGACGCAATAGATTTATTCTCATTATCTGAGAGTAGAGGGTTTTTTTGTCTCATTACTGTATTTCTCTGTTTAATTAAGAGTTTCAGGCAGTGCTATAGAAAAATGTTCTTGTACTCAAAATGCAAACTGATTTGAAGTTCATAATGTTTTCTGATATGAAGATCAAGAATATTTTAGCTGTTGGTCTTTTCCTACCGGTCATGTTCCTACTCCTCTTGGCCCTATGGCCTTGCCTTTTTTGGGGCCTCAGCACTGAGGAAAACCTTGCACACAGTGGGCAACCAGCCATCCTTGAAAAGCAATTCATACTCACCTTAGGGACTGCAAACAGTAAAGGTGTGTCTGGCTGCCTTAGCTGTAGTCAGACATCTTTGAAGAATATTCTTCTCAGACTTAGTCTGCATCCACTTGCTACTTGCCAGGAGCTGCCAGTGATAAGCAGAAAGCAGGGCTGTTACATATATTCCTCTGTTGCCTTTAGTCCTTGAAAAGTCAAAAAAGAGACTTTGCAGAAAACATTCAAAACTCATCCTGAGGGTCACCTTGCAGCCCTACCTTAATTGCCTCCTTCAGCTCAAAGAGTCTTTCCTTCTTTTGCCTTGCTGTGTGGCAGAGTCTCCTCTTATGCTGCATTATTTAGTATCTCAAGAGTGGGCACTGTGATTTCAAATGCCCTCAAGCCTCCAAACCAACTTCTTGGATTATTTGAAGAAACGGGATTTCTCTGTGGTTCTGAGCAATCAGGATATAGGAAAAAGTGGTGGTTTTTTTAAATACTGGACCCATGGATAACAAATTTTCTGCTTGGATAAAATGAAGATGTTCAGCTTAATGGACAGGAAAGAAAAACCTCTTCCTGTCACTTTGACTGTGACTTGTACCTTCAGCCCCTCCTGGGGTGTTCCAGTGGGCCCATGTAAGGTCTTTGGCTATTCAGGTCTTGGCTTAATCTGTGGGAATTACCATTGAACATACGAATTAGTGCCAGTGTTACATTACATGGACATGTGAAACCACACAAGTCATTTGTGAGTACAGTAGCAGTGTGTTAGGGTAGGGATTTAGGGGTGTTATTTGATTAAACCTTAAGCACAGCACTACGAACCAACAAAATTCTCCTCCCTGCTGGAGGAGCTTCATACCTACAGAGTATCAGATTCTTTTGGGTATAGAAATCAGTTCAGATGTTGAGAGACTTGTCCAGATCTTTTTCCTGGGAAGGCTTTGCTGGTACTGTAATTTTGCTTTTTAGTTTTCATTGTTTACTCATTTGTTGATGAGCTAGCATTCCATGAGAAGAAACTTTGCTATGATATTTGTGTACAGCATCAAGTAGGATGATCAGAACAGTGCTGAGAGAGACGTTTATGTCAACTCAGTTTAACTTCAATTTTAAAAGCAATATCTTCTCTTTCATTCTTGTAGTGCAGGCACTTCTGATGGCCTGTCTTTTTTTTGATACCAAATGAGAAAGTTTGCATTTCTATTATTGATCCCTGAAAGTTTTTAGAGGTGTCATCGGCTGTGTATGTTTTCTCTTGGTGTGCAAGTGACTTGTTCCTTACTTTTGGTATGAAGTAATGCTAATCTACACTGGGAGCTCTCAGCTTTAGAATGCACCAATTTGGTGGGTTATAAATACTGTTAATATCCATACTATCAAAGATTAATGATATTTAGTTTTCATTTGTTCTGTAGACAGGAGAATCTTCTCATTTAAATTTAACAAAGTAAGAGAATCTTTTTGACACTTGATGTGAACATGTCACTGCAAAAAATCCAAGTTATGTAATTTATTGGTTAAATCTTATGAACATTTTAACTGTACTCAAAGGAATTTTTGTGGGGAACATTTTTGTGTACCTTCCAATGACCCAGTAATTCAAAGAATACAAAATTGAAAGCTCAGGATTCCACATGGTTTCAGGAGGATAAGCTAGCGAATAATCTTTAGACACAGTATGTCCTAAATAATGTGTTTATCTCTACAAACTGAAATGGCTTGCAAATTCAGTGACTCTTAAGGCTGGTCAGAAACACCCCAAAACTCTAGTTTATTACCTTTCTCTGGAAGAAAATGGGAGGGGTTTGATATTTTCGTTTGTATTAAATACATCTGATTTCTATGGGCAAACAAGCTTTAGATTTGCCATCACGTAAAAGATTATTTTTACCCCATGCTAACATTTTTCCATGTCATTGCATTTCAGGGGTCTAGGCAGCTCTAATAATCACATACAAATGAAGCCTGATTTGTCCATGGTAACCATGAAGGCAAACTGGTGCATCCTGACACTGTTTCCTGAACAAAGGAGGCAGCTGTGTCACTTGTGGATTGTCTGGCCCAAGAACAGCAGTGGGCTTTGCTGTTGGGAAGTGTATTCAAGCTGTTCCAGCACCTTGTGACCTCAGATGGTGAGGGTTTGAGTGGTGCTGCTTTGGATAACATGAGAACTGGCAGGGTGCTGGAGGTAGAGCAATCTCATGGTCTTCCAGGGCCTCTAATTTATGTATGCTTTGCCATTGCTCTGTCAACCAGGAGCTGTTATGTTGTTACAACATTGGTATGTTGTTACAACATAACAAGCAACATTGTTATGCCAGAAGGAACATTGTAGGCAGGATATCCTATTTCAGGTATTTATTAATTTTTATTTTTTTTTTTAGGAATGGGAATTGGGCATCACAAAGACAGAATTTTGGGTTTACCGGTCATAGCCTACAGCCCTATGCTGTCCGTATTAAAGTCGGCTGCCTTCACTTCTGTAATTTCAGAAGCCTCTCTGGTTCTGAAGGGAAGGACCAGGTTATGCTCTAAGAAAAGTGCACAAATGCTGGTGCCTCAGCACTGCTGAGGGTCTTGACTCTTGTATTTTTAGGCTTTTTTGAAAACACTGAGATGCTGTGAGAGGATCTCACCATTTTAGAGTGGAGGTGTAAGTGTACGTGCATGGGTTATGCAGACCCAAAGGATTCTTACAAAGACGAGGTTTAAGAATGCATTTTGTTTTTAAGGGGCAAAAATGAAACTGCCCTAAACATTTCCATTATGTTTCTGGTTTTGCCTGTCTGTTCATTAGTGTAGAAACGCATTGTTAGAGACATGGTTCTGGGAATATTTCTGGGGTACCTTGCCAACACCTCTACAGTTCTCAATGAAAAAACCTTATGGTTTTTCTTTGTTTAATGGCTTTAAAGGGCTTGCTGCTTTGAAGATAGTGGCATCTCACTTTTTCCCCCTCTACCAGTTTTCATAACGCATATAGACGAAGGTTTCTGTCACAGTAACGACACAAAAGGAAGAGACAGAGACACCTGTTACCGGGAGGAGAGAGCAGGAAGGAAGGGGGGCAAAACCCGCCGTCTTTATTTTTTATATACATTTAGAAATCACTATTCATTGGAGGAAATCAGTTCTTCCTCCCTCAATCACAATGGTCAAAGGAAATGTCCATCAAAGTTCTGTGTCCAGGAGAAAGGAATGTACATGATAAGATACAGTTACAATAACATGGCCATGTTTACAGAGAAAAGTGTGAGAAACTAGCTACAGAAGAATGACAATATCCAGAACTGCAAAAATCAGGGCAACAGGTTTCATGCAGTCTGACTTTTGCAATGGTGAAAAAGGCACAAGAGAAATTTGTGAAGTGACTTGGGTTTTAGCTTCACTGTGAACCATCTTGTAGTCTTTAAAAGACTTGAAATGTTAGTAAATTGCTACATTTTCTGTACTGAAAAAAAAAAAGAAGAAAAACCCCTACAATTTTAACTTTTTACTCATTATCTTGGGGATGAAAGACCTGCACTCAAAATTGACTTTGGTCTGTTTGCAGGCTGAAAGAACCAAAGACATTTAGAAACCCCTCTGTCTAGAAATGCATGATAGTAATGCCAAGATAAAATGGATTTGAAAATTTTGCAATTATGTTAAATGAAATACTATTTTATTTTTGTATGTGAGCAATTGTGAGAATGTTCTTTGAGCTCATTGGAGTGTACAGTGTAGCTCCTACTTCACTAGAGGTGACTGTAATTGTAATTAAAGATGTATTACTTCATTTAAATATGAAAGTCAACAACCATCAACCAACCGAGCTGGTAAAATACCTATCCTTCTATCAGAGGTCATTATCCAAACTTATCTATGAGCTGTGTTTTATCCTTCAACATGTTTTGAGGATGGATTTTTCACAGCTAAGAAGCTATAAAAAGTAATATTTCCCCAAGAGGTACTCCTGAAACCATTCATAGCATCTCAAATCTGTCAGGACTGTATGCTTCAGCAATCTAAAAATTTATCATTCTCATCAGTCTGTTTGATGAAATGAAATCTGTAAGTTGGTTGCTGGATATAAACTATGTGGAAGTCTGAAAATTAAAAGGAGTTCCTGAACAACTGGAATGAAGAAAAAAAAATAAAATTGAGACACATTACCCCAACTCACTGGAATTTTATAAGGAAATCTATTCCCAGGCAATTGGTTTTACATTATTCATTATTTTTTTGAGATTTGAATGGCAGCTAGAATATTATAAAAATAAGGAAACTCTTCAACGGCAGTGGAAGTACAAATTCAAGCCCAGTTACAGGTATATGGCTCAAAGAATGCTCTTATCCTTGAAAATGAGCTTCATTCATTTTCAATACACTGAGGAAAAACAAGTGCATTTGAAAACTCAGTGCTTGGTTCATCAGCACTTTTTCTTACCTGCCTTGTTTTAAGCTCCCAAATAGTCCCACCCTTCTAATCATTTGCCTGATAAGCTGTGATTTCAACTGAAATTTAGGAGATCATAAATAGCCAACTGGTAATTGATTCTTGAAGAGTACAGGGATTGCTTGCAGCTTGTGAAGTTGAACAGGTGGAAGAAATTCTATTCAATCACATCCATGAAGATAGAAACATCCCAAGCTGGGGTAAGGGGAGTTTGGACAATGCTAAAATGATCTGTTTTGGCTTACAGATAGGGACAAGCACTTCCCAAAGTTCTGATACTAAACTGAGGCTGTGGTCTGTGTGAACAGTGCCATGAGCGATGGCCAAACCGTTTCTGCTAAAGCAACTGTGATGGTTTAAGACTTCATTGCTTCCTCCCTTTTCTCCCATCAGTACATTAGCACTGTTCTTCTGTCAGCTACTGCTCATGCAGCAAAGTCAAGGAAAGAAAAGCATGAAGGCACTAAAGTTACTTGAAGGATCAATGCCAGGTAGTTTTGTATCACTTTAATAAAACCTTATCTCTTTTTATATTGTATGTTTGTTCTTGGAAATTACAGAAATATCTTCACCGAAACTTTCTCAAAGTGTTTTGCCTGAGGTACAGAAAAATGTTGGGAAATTGCAGACCGAGTTAACATTTGGCAAAGTTAGAAGCAATACCAGTTTGCTATGATCTATCAGGCAAAGCCTGGTATTGGACATTGCTGTCACGTGTAAGAACAGGCAAAGTGTTAAAAAACCAAAACAATCAGAAGTCTAAAAATTACATGGGGTTTGCTTCTGTCTGCTCACAAAACCAACCAGTCGTTGCATTCAATGTGCAGTTTTTGCCTTGTATCTTGTAGAATCATTCAGAGGATGCTTTCAAATGTTTTTAACAAACGACTTTTAATGTGGTGGTGGAAGAGGCTGGCACTGCTTCTAAAATTTTATGGAAACATTGTTTTTGAGGAATTTTGACCATATTGAAATAAGGCCTTAAAAAAGCTAAGTAATTCTTAAGTCTGTAAGTCTCAAGCACCTTTATGGGACTATTTGTTCCCTATAAACAGCACAGACCTTGCATTGCTGAAGCTTATAGCCCTGAAGAGGAAAAGTATCATGAAAAAGGTCCTGGTCACTTGTTCCTCTCACATTTCCTGTGCTGATTCTAATATTGATATGGTTACACAGTAAGATAGATTGAGGGAGAGATTCAGCTGAAAACTTAAGAAAAGAAGAAAAACTTAAGAAAAGAAAAGAAGAAAAAATTATTTCTTGACTATTTGAATAATTTCAGTTGTAAGAAATTATTGTTGTTTCAAAAAAAAAAAAAAAAAAAAAAAAAAAAAAAAAAAAGCGTTTAAGAGGAAAAGCCCTTCCCAGCTCTTGCTATAGTGATGGATTAGTTTTTCTACAGGTTTCTCTCTAGAGGTTTTGCAGCATTAATTTTTATAGGCAGGAATGTTGCATTAGGACTTAAAATTGCTCAGACCAAAGAGTTTTTAGTGTTATTGGTTTTTTGACTTCCCTCTTCAAAGACATTACTTTGTTCATGATGAATCCATGGAAACTTAGTCTAGATTTGTTTGTTACCCAGAGGTATAGCTTAACCCTGCACCAAACACTGGATGATATAAATTGTGTTTATATTATGCCAAATGAATTAGAAATTGATGTCAAGTCCTGTGGACAAATTTTGTCATATAATGAGGGAAGTAGAATAAGCAATGTGTTCAGGAATAATATTGGAATGATATGTGCTTGTCAGATTTGAATATTATTCATTCTCATATCCAAGGCTTATGAGACATCCTGTTTAATCCACACTGAAGTTTCGTGCCTCTTGGGTTTAATTAACCCTGATGTAACTCTGATGACTTCATTAAAGGTGGATGAGGACAGTGAATCATTCACTGGAGCACAAACGTGGTATTTTAAAAAGCTATTTTAAACCCTCCAAATCTATGGTAAGAACTTTAGAGGAGATAAACTTGACTGGATTTCTGCATTTATACTCATGTTCAATGACTGCTTTGGGTTGGATTTTCACCAAAGACTGGGGTTTGTTACAACTTCAGGTTTTTCTTGACTGAAGAACTACAATGGTTTGGCATCTTCAAGAGCAAATCCCCAAACTATCAGATGGGTTAATTAAGTAAGATTGTTTTTGACTTGTGTTCAAAGGGGCCATTCATTCCTGCAGATGATTATTTAGGTCAGCTCTCAAATGTACTCTTAAAAAAGGCATTGCTCATACACACCATGTGTTCTTTTACCCCCCTCATCTCCCAAGGGTGTTTCTCTGTCAGCTTCCTGACACAATAGCACCTTTCCTGCATTTCCTCATAGTCCTTAGATGGATTATTGAGAAGAGTGACTGTAAGGATCTGGAAAAGTAAGTGAAAACAGAGACAGAATCATGACATGAGATGTGAATAAACCTCTTCCACCAAGATTCAGAGAACTCCCTACAGCCAGTTCAGTTCTCCGAGTGTAAAACCAAGTATGAGAGGAAAATATTCACTGGATAATAACCTTTTACTCAGAGAGAGTCATCCTAGGCAAATTTTAGTCAAGCACTGGCTAAACTAATCTGGCTTGACACCAATAATAAATTGTGTAAATTCCTGTGACCTTCATCATTCTTATTTTTTATTAAATGTCATCTTGTTAGATGATGCATGAATGAATGGTACAATATGATAGATTGCATGAATTATTGTTCGCTAATAGATTTTGTTAAAATGTCTCCTCTCTGGGCTGGTCCTTGAGAAATATGCCCAAAATTATTTCTTAGCAGGCCTTAAAAATCGAAGGAATTGAGACCTTCACAGGAGTTGAAAAAATGGCTTCTGATTGATGTGTGTTTGCTTGTGTTTGGGGGGGTGGAGGGGGGGGTGTTCCATTTTGGATTTTTTTTTCCCCCTCAGTTTAAGAAATGCCTTCTTTTCCTTGCTTCTGTTATGACATGGTTGTGGACACTTGGAATGATGGACACAAATGCACAAGCTTGACGCGGATCAGACTGTAGAACATGGTCATCAGAAAACTTTGAGAAAGGAAAGGAGGCTGGTTCTGAAATACATCAGGAACCCTGCAGACTAAGCAGGCTGATGATTAAACTGAGAGGAGGTGAAAACAGATTTCTGTATACATCCCCTTAATGCTGACACTTCTGGCCCAAGTTGTATTCAAGCTCCCTGCAAAGCCCTATCCCGTGGATACCGTAGGCCATGGAAATAAAGGAGGTTCAATAGGCTTTTTGCTTTCCCCTGGCAAACTAAGCAGCTGATCAGCAACCCTTAAACCTCCATTAAAACAAATGCACTAGAAGAAGTGTGTTTGCCTTTGAAATAATGTTACTGAATGACAAAAATATTTGCTTAATAGTTATAACAATTAGGATGATACCTAGGCTGACCTGATAAATTTGTCTACGAAATGATGTCCTTAAACAAATCCATCTCCCAGCTATCTGTGAGCATACAATCAAGTTTTAAAGTTTACTCTTCTCTAGACAGTATTGATAACTATTTTTAATATATTTCCAAAGACTGTCAAATAGTAAAAATTTTAATTGCTAATGGTTTTCTTAAAAAAAAAATTAAAAATCCCCTACAACTGTGATCTTTAAGGCTTCAAGATTGTAGAGAATTAAAATATGATATGTCTTCAGCACAGCTCCTTTTTCTGTCCACAGCTGTATATAGATGTGGCCAGATGATGTTTAAGATACCAAACCAAATTCCACAAGGCAATGGAAACTGTTCTCTGGCTCAGATCCCATTTTCTCAAGATGACTGATTTTGTAATGTGGTTGTGTGTCTCATGGCATGGATTTAGTCTGTGTTGTTTTCCTGTGTATACATGTGATATCTTTGACACACCTAGAGGCCCTCTAAGTGGGTATTAGGAAATTGAGACTGACTACAATGTCAAGTTTTCTGGTGCCTCTTTCTCTCCCACATGGGGTTACGTTTTTCTAGTCAATCAGCATATACTGAAGCAGTCTCTAGTCTGCTCTGACAATGTTGGTGTTCAGACCTGATACCTATACTTCAGACAGAAAAAAATGTACCTAATATTGAAGAATTCCTGATTGCAAGGCAACACCCTCATATTCTGTAACTGAATTCTTACTAAATGTTTCTGCATATCAAGAGTGAACTTCTGTCAATGGACTCAAACATTGTTCAGCATGTTTAGTTTTGAATAAGCCACACGTATTTATTCTAACAACTATATTTCTGTAAAAATCTTTTGATGTGCCATTAAGTAACAACCCATTTTGAACAGGAACTGATGTTTCCTTCTTATCCCACTGCTTAATGGAATTGTCCTAGGCTCTTTCCACTCAACTGCACTTTAATTGGGTGTCATAGAAGGTAGGTGGAAGGCATGAGAGTGTTCCACCTGAGAAACCTTCAGAAAATTTGGCTAAGTGCAGAAAACAATGAAGGAAATGTAGCAGTAGGCTTCACAGGGGCTTCAGCTTGTCTGGGATAACAATATGAAATCAACTAAATCTTGGTACATATGTGTCACCACCCTGGGAAAATGACCATATAATTTGATATAGGATTTTCCCTGCCTCAGTGTTGTTCTTGGCATTAATCTTTTTTCCCAACTTCTTCGATCATCCTATCTTAGAAATATTGAAAATTATTATTTGAGGAACTTCATGAAAGTGTCAAGAAGATGTTATTTCTGAAGTGCATTATTCAGTCATGCACCTTTTACTTGCAACCTGGAATATAATCAAAAGGATAGATATGTAGAACAGGCAATTATAATATGATAATTGGAAGGGATGGAGTACTATGTTGGTACAGTTTGTGCTAAATTTTACTTATCAGACTCTACACTGAGTACTTTTTCTGCTTGTTTTTGATAGTATATAACAGAGTTGTTTATTTGTGCAGGTTTTTTTAGTATTTATCTCCACAAACTTTGTTGTGTTTTGACTTTGATATGTTTCCAATTTGATTTAGGTGTATCCAATGCGAGAGTGAAATTGTGACTGTTAAAAGTTACTAGCCAAATTGTTCTTTGGGGACTATGCCAAGACCAAATAAGGTCCAAAATCACCTTTGCCTCGAAGGTAATACCCTCTTGCTTAGACTTTTGTTATGCAGAACACGCAAAATAAACTCAAAAAGGTTGGTGCTCAATTTAGTCTGCTTTTGACAGGAGTAAGATTTATCAGTACTTTAGCAGGGGTTTTCTAAGAGTGGCTTCCCCAAGATTGAGTATTGACATGCCAGCAAGAACCTGCAGTGCATTCGTTTCCCAAAGATTTCAGCAAATCCAAGACAGACATATTTAAGTTCAGGGTATCCCTGAACTTAACATCAGTGCATGACTTTCTGTGAACATCGTGCCTCTGGGACTGGGGTGCTCTCTGATTTTTCACTTTCCAATGTCTCATTCAGTAAGTCCTTCTCCCAAAACGAGGTATTCATAAACCCTCACTTTATTACATCATGTAAAATATGTTTAATCTTGTTGAAATCAATGGGAGTCTCATTCAAATGGTGTTTCCAAGGAAGAAAATCTTGAAATCAAGTAAGTGTTGACATGACATTGCAGTCTAGCACTTATTTTTGTCATGTAAACAAGTGAGATTTGGGCAAATTAGTCATATTGATGCATGAAAAATAAATTGCATCTTGACATTTTGCAAAATTTAGGATTTTCTAGCATTAGAAACAGTCTAACATAGCTTTAATTGAAACAGTGGAGATATAAAGAAACCCAAACAGTCCCAGGCTTTTTACTATCTTTCATGAATAAAGGACGTGAGGTCACATGAAGATAATTGTGGGTAAATTTCAAGCAAATGAAACGAAATATTTCCTCACAAAACACTTGGATTATGCTGGAGGTCAGAATCAAACAGTGTAGCTGCACTTTTAAAAAACACCAGCTAACTTTATGATTGCTCATAAAATTTTTAGCTTACCTGCTGGTTTGGGTTAGTCTAAGTTCATGACTCAGGACATTAGTTGATTACAAAATGAACAAAAATAATTTTTTGCCTTTATTTTTTAGCAATGCTTTGTGGTAACAGTACAGACTGAAAACATTATGTATTGTTAAAAGAATGATGCATGTAGCCAGGTGCAATTTGAATTGATTTTACTTCAAACTATTTTCAGAATAAATTTTTTTAAGATGCCATAAATATATACCTGCAGACATTTTATTTGTTCTAATTCAACAGTTCTGTCTATTGCAGTGACATGATGTTTTACATTTGAGCTGATGTCACATAGATCTCTTGATTAAACTATATCCAAGTGTGTTGCTTTAGCTTAGAACACAATTTTAAGATAACACTTCTGTTTGTTTTCCATGTTTTTCATGCTATTATTTCAGGTTTTATTAAGGTGCACTTGTTCAGATTTAATAGATCATCACAGTGCTCTTTGGTCATATTAATGAAGAATGTCTTCCCCATTTTGAGAAATTCTGAAACCTTCAATTCTTCCAAAACTACTGTCCCTTTGAAAACCAGCTTTAGGTTGTCATCTTAGCCTCTTGTAATATATGATCCTTCTGTACCTGTAGGACTACAGTACATTTTATTCAAAGATATTTTGTGTTATTAAGGCAATACCATAATGCAACTGAAGTTAGAATTTGTATATCAAATTGGTTTTAAAATATATGAAGTTGAAGGAGTTGGAAATAGGCTGTTTCACCTGGAACACATCATCCTCTGATGTCTTCACAGGTTCACTAAAATCCAGATTGTTTCACTGTATGCATGTCTGTTAGAGCTGTGTCAAAGCAGATCCTAGGAACTGAAATGCAATGTGGAAACCAGATGTCAGCAAGGCTGTGAAACAAGAGGCGGGTGCCCAAGCCTTGTACTCAGTCTGTGATAGTGCAGAAAAATTATGAGGATCACTTTTCAGAAATATTTACGGTACAAATGTTTGTGCAAACCTCCAACAAAATCAAACCGATCTCTAAGGTTCTATAAATAGACTATGGAATCACTGTTGACTCATAGTAGTCGGCAGCAGGGAAAGCAACTGCAACTGCTGGTGAAACTGCAGTTACTTTGATGGAAAGGATGCACTAATATCTGAGACTCCTTCATTGTTGTATGGCTGCCATCAGGAAAAGAGAAGTTGCTTTCAGTGTTAGGACATTTAAACCCAAATTAATTAAGTTTTGGTTAGTTCTGATAATGCACTAACGTTCAACAACAATCTGTAACAATTCCAGTGGGACCATGGCTATTTCCATCAGAGTACTCTCAGGAAGCTTCACATTGGGTCTTCACTTGCTGTCTGTATCCTCCATCTGTGAAATAAAAGCATTCCTGACTTCAATGAATTCTGCTGCCTGCTTGGAGAATGGTGACTTTCCACATTGCAGAGGTGGCTTGTGTTTGTTCCTGTGCTACAAGCAATAGTGGATGTTGCAAAGCAGAGAAAGGAAAGCAATGAGGAAGTGGGAGCCTCTCAGATGCAAACCCAAAGTAGTATGTTGAGAAGGGTGCATGAAGCTGTTTTGCTTCATAGCTGCAGGTTTTCAATTTGCCGGAGTGTAGGGTAAGTGGGAGAAAAGAACCCATGAGTTTAAGAACAAGCAGTCTCCTGTTCTGGGGTTGCCATTTAAACCCTTGAAGAAAAATGTAAAATTTTTAGTTTCTCAGCTAATTCTGTAGTGAGGAGGGAAACTAGGAAAAAAGGATCTTAACAACAATGAAAGATCCTGATTTTTTTTTCTCTAGGCATATTTGTTTGATCATGCTGGAGCTTTGAGACCAAATAGTCTGCAAATTGCTTTCTCATTTCAGATGTTTCCATTGCTGAAAAACAAATACTTTATTTTGTAGCTTTTAAATGATCCTCCCAAGAATTTCTCCTTATCCTGTTTCTCTTCCTTGCTTCAGCATTTTCACTGTTGCTGCCATTCATCTGCATTTCTTTCTTCTTTGATATTTATGAACTCAGCTTCAGCATCAGAGTTCACAGAAAACCTCCCCTCCTTTGTGCAAGACAAGCCACGTAAAAATAGCTTACTGAAATGAAGAAAGGAGACAAACAAAAAAAAAAATCTTTGTAAATCAGGCCCTCAGGCCAAATTTCACTGTGATGTGGGGAGTATTACCTAGTCATCTCCCAGAGGGAGAGATCTGGGGTTGACCTACCTTGCTTCTGAAATGTAAAAAGATGTCTATACCTAATTTAAACTCTTCCCAGGAGAAGCAGAGTCCTGTGAGAGTCTCACAGGATGAACAGAACAGACTTTGTCAGAGTGAGGGTTTTCAGTGTCTGAAGGGTTCCAAAGCATGGGACCTCCCTGGTCTCTCATGTTCTTCTAAGCAATTTCTTCCATCTCTGCCTCTGTGTCTTTTCTCCCATTCATATTTCAATAATGTACTTCAACAAACACTTGCAAAGAGGTTTGTGTATCTTGAAGGCAATTATTAGTTCTGTTGTAACCACTGTGGCTTTCATTGTCAAGGTGTCTAAGAGACACCCAGTGTCTGTGTTTGTTTGTTTGTTTGGTGTATATTTAGAGACCCACTTCATGTATTTTTCTTCCTTTTATTTATTTTTTTTTTTACTGTGGGATAATTTTTAATTTTTCAGCCCCTAATGAAAGCAACAAAAACCATCCCAGATTTTGTGGGCAGGCATCCATGTTGAAACAAGAATTATGAGAAAGAAAAGAAATAAGTTTTAAAAATTGGAGTAGGACAACCTTTTCTAGTTTTGTCATCATTTGGTGTTGTGTTGCTTAAATTAGCATTCACAGTGAAGAGGCAGAGCTCCCAGAAAACAGAATTGTGACAAACATTCCTATCTGTAGGTAATAAGATCATTTTCCCTGAAACACCCCCTCCCCTAGCTGGAGGGCTGGAGGCATCCATTGCATAAAGGGAAACTGGCAGCATTTTCTGGCAATTCTTCACTGATTTTGATTTTTTTTCTTTTTTTCTTTCTGGATGTTTAAATTATTTTAAATATTCTGGATAGCTAATTTCTTAGTTTGTATATCTGTGTGTATATGTGTGAATAAGGAGTCTCAGAACACTTCTCTTATGCATTAGATTTTTCTCTTTCTTCCACTGCTAGAATTACTGCATGAAATCCAGACCAGTGATTCTGTTATATGAGACTTCAAAATAAATAGTGTTAACAATCTCTTGCAGCTTTAAACATCCATGAATCAAAATCTATTTGCTCTCTTCATTGTTATATTTCTACATCTCAATTAATGAGATTTCTGAACAACAGTCCGGGAGTAAGAGGTTTTAATAGAGTAGATAAACTGAAAAAGTTGAAAAGAAAAAAGGCTGAGAGGGAACCCAAAGGGACTGGCTCCATCTCTTGGATTGTTAATATGCCTTTGCTCTCTAATTTCTTCAGACATTCTTCTTGAGGTCAGTTAAGTTTCATTTTGAAGTTCACATTTCCTCACATTTTGCTTTTCTTTCTGATTAACACTTCACATTTTCTGACTTGTTAGCTATGTCCCAAATAGTCCTGAGTGTCCTCCTATGAGTCATGCCATCATGAAAAGAATGGCTGGGACTGTTTGTCTGTAAGACATTAACCCTTTAATTTATCTAAGGGTATACTGCAAGATTAAAGACATGGCAGAAATCAACCTGGACTCTTATCAAGTCAAACAGGACTAAACTAGAAGAAAAGCAGCAGCCACATCAACCAAGAGTAGGCTGGAAAGAAGGATTGTAGGTGATGCTGGGAACCACAAAAATATGTGCAAGTTGGTAATACGTAGTCAGCATAGTTGGCCCATGCTGTATTTGATGGTAGACAGGGTTTCCATTCTTTTCAGTTTATAGTTTGCTATTTTTTGTGCAAACATCTTGCAGACACTGACTTCTTTCTCAATCTCCATAATGTTGGTGTGAAGGACTCCAAGTGTCTGACTGCTTTGAGTGCTTTAGCAATTTCTGTGTGTCTCCTCTATCAATTACTCTTCTGTGTAAGATAAGGTCTCTCCCTGTTCAAAACCTCCACCATAGCTATTATTGTGCTGGAGTTTACTGATTCAAGCTGAGAGAAAGTTAGGACTTTGTTAATGTAACATCTTTCCTTTCTCTCTTTGGAAAATCCACAAGCTGAATGTGGTGTGTTAATTGAAGTAATTTTATGTATTTCAGAGTGTGATGGGAATGGGGAAGCCTGTTGTCTTAGAGAAATAAGATTTTATGACCAAACTGTAGGGTTGGAAGTTCCCTGAGCCCTCTAATAACCTTGAAATTTATTAGCCAATTTCAATAAAATACAGCAGATCTACAAGACAGTAACTTGCTACAAGTTTTATGACAGTTGGGTCCTAGAAAGACAAGGGACAGGTACAGAGAGAAGGATATGGACAAATCAGCTCTTAGTGATGCTTGCCTAATTTGCTCAGTGTGAATCGCCAATGCACAAGTCAAAATGCAAAAACTCAAGGAAAGTGGCAGCAAACTGGGTTTATTTCTCAGCTAACATGGGGGGTGGGTGGGAGATAAAGAAATGGAGGGCATGAGCTTCAGAAGTGTTGACAGAATCTGGGGTATTGTCAGGGGTGTGAGGAGGAGATTGCAGTGTGCAGAAGAACTCGATAACAGGTTGGTGAATATAAACAACAAAATTTTATGAAAAAGCTCAGCTTGTCTGTGACCAATGTAATAAGTTATATTTCTGGTTAATCATTGTTTCTTGTTTATAATTTTTACTTCAAACCACGAGGTTCAGCTCTTATGAATAAAGGTGAATCACACTGCTTTTATTTCCAGATTGATTTTCAGTAGGCAGTTAGGGGCAGTATGAGAAAACAGTAATAAAAATACAGAAAACTGCAGGCACGGAAAAATTTGGAGGATTGGGTATATAATTTGTGTGGATGTGTTTTTAGGACAATCATTCTTGTTTTTAAACATTTTCTGATGTTCAGTGTCTTACAATGGGGCAAGATTTTAATTAAAATTTCTGTCTATGATACTTTCTTTGTAAACTCTCTCAGTTTGCAACTTCTGTGTGTGGTGTTATTAAATTACAGAAACAATGTTGTAAGTTGATATAACCACCATTTCTAGAACAGAAATAATGAGAGGCAGTTTATGAAATTCTGTGATATTTTCAAATCTACTAGAAATGTGCTGAAAATGAAAACAATTGATGCCAAGATTTTTTTTTCCCTAATACATTTTAAAGAGCTATAATTCTGTATTATTACAGTATATCTGGAAGAAAGGGGAAATGTGACTTCAGATTTTGGTACCACCCAAAACAAGGACAGGATAATTGTTTTTATAGCTTAGCCAATGATCAATCCATACTAAGAAAATGTCATGGTAAACAGCTCACTCTGAAGTGGTCTATGTTCTTAAGTTACTTCCCTTATCACTCAGTTGTTTTATTTGCTTCTTGCAATGGCCTGTGTGACAATTTCTTCACCTGGTTCATATCTTCCTTAGGTTTCATCTTACCTCTGGCTGTCTTTCCCTCTTTATGTTTCTTCTCTCTGATAAAAATTGTAGTCAACAGATCAAGTTTAAAAAATATACTAAAAGCTGACCCAAGAAAAGCAAAAAGAATAGGTTGAAAGGAGTTGTTTTGTTGTCTTGAATAGTTTTTTTTATAGCATACTGAATTCTATGAAGTTTTTTTAATATTTTTGAAGTTCAGGATGGAACTTATAAAAAAAAAAGAGCCAGTGCTTGTGCCGTGGGAATTGTTTGTGCACTCACCTGCTTTGAATGGGGAGGTGATTCTGGATACAGTCAAAAATAAGCACATGACTGAACTTTTGTCATTTGTAGAGGTTTCTTTTTTTCTTTTTATTGCTAAAAAAAAAGATTTATAAAAAATCAGGTTTCTCAAAATCTGTTGAAAATAAGTATGAAAACATTGGAACTTCCTCATAAGATGGAACTTGTTTCCAAGTAAACCTAACTGGAACTAGATACTGCTTTAGCTCAAAAGCAAAATCTGTTTTTACCCCACAGTGGTATCTTGCTGTTACACATAATACTGGTAGCTTTAAGGTAATCACCGATTTTCATCCAAGAAATCAATAAAAAGCTTTTTAATCAGCTCTTGTGTACTAACAAATAGATAGCTTCATCAGCCTGTTACCACCCACTGCCATCTATGTTTAAGAGGAACACATGCTTTGTGAGTATTTCCCTGGGATTAGTTATGCCTAGATTCTTCCTGAAAGGCATGCAATAAATCCTTCTAATTGGCAGTCTGCAAGCATTTGATTTCTGCATACTCAGCCCAACCCAGCCCATGGTAGGTGAATGCAAAACTATGTGCTAATGAATCAAACAAACATTCGGCTTTTGTAGAAATTTGCATGGTGGTAATATTGGAGTAAGTGATAAATTCCAAATGAAATTCAATGAGACTGAATCAGCCTTTCTAAGATTTATCTATCTGTCTTTTTCTCCTTGGAAAATATCCGAGAGCAAAATGTTTATTCTTTTCTTGTTACATTTATTTGGATTTAATGCTGGACTAGGCAGACTGGATCAGATCCAAGTTCCATGCTGGCCAATGTTTCGTCTTCATCAATGCCCAGTGACATAGACCTCAGAATAAGGCAAGAGAGATCTGTAGGAAGCTGTAATGGGAGTCTTTACTCCCTTTTTTGTGTTAAGAGGTTATCTAAAGGTGTAGATCATTGAGGTTATCCGTAATTTTATATTCAGGGGTCTTCTTCACAAGGAGGTGTTCTCCACAAGCATAGGAGCTCTGGAAATCCCAACATAAATAAAAACATTTAGACTTGGCTTCTAAGCCTCTTGTCTGGGCTCTCTTACTGGTTGATAGAGAAAGATGGACTCTTGTAGGATGCAGTTTATCTTGCTTTAAGGCAGATGTCCACAAGATCTGTCTGATGTCTAGGAGAGACATTCAGTGAATTTTGTCTTAGGTAAGTCCACTTCTTTCTGCTGATTGCAAAAGGAACCCGGAAAACTAGCTCAGAGGTAGGCAACTACATCTGTGAGAGATTAGTCTCACTCTTGTCAGCTTGAAATACGTAGGTAGGACATGGTGTTGATTTTTTTCAACTCTAAAACATATTTTATACTTTCTTATAAAATGCTGTTCAGTCAGGAGTTCAAGAATTATTAGAAGTAGAAGAGGAAGAACATTGGAGATCTCCAGGGTTAAGATGACAGTCATAGCAATGAGTATTGATGTATAGACAAAAGCCCAGCTACGGATGAGCACAGAAGTGTAGCTGTTCTCTTGTTAGTTGGTTCAGTGTCTGCCGCATGTGACATGACACACTAAGATAAAAAAAAAAGAGATAGGAGAGGCAGAACACAAACCATGATAAAAGTGTGCTGAAGATCTTACCCGTCCTCCTCCCTGATAGCTAGGTATATGTGAAAACAATGGAAAAAGCCATGGCTAAATATTCCTGGAGATGAGCACCAAGGAGCAAAGCTCAAGCATAGCAAGTACTTGGGTCTGTGTAGAAAGACAAGACTGGTTTCTGAAAGGAGATAGATGTCTCTCTTTTATAGAATATATATATATATATATAAATATAAATATCTTAGGTTTTTATCAAAGCCTTTTGTCTCCATATTTGGAGGGCAATTTTTCAATGGCAAGTTACCAAACTGCAGATGACTTATGGGACTGGAAGAGTCACACTTGCCCTCACTCAGAATCAGAGAGAAGCTTTTTCCCTTCTCTTTCCCTTTCTTCTTCAGTCTCAAAACTTGCATGTGTCTCTAAAGAAGATATTTTTTGTGGTGGTTTCAATGCTTTTCTGTTTTTACTTACCAGCTTTATTCAAAATCCATGTTCTGGAAACTTGGAAAGAAAAACTACTTTGTCCAGGGCGATATTTAAATGTTTAAAATACTCTTAGTAGTCTTTTATTTCTGTCTCTTTTCTTGCACTGGACAATGCTTTCAATACACAGTTGTTGCAAGAGAAAAACATACTTCGGGCTTTGTATAGAGAAATCTTGCTGAATGCTTTATGTAATGCTTCATTATTGCCTGTATACACAGAATTTGACTAACTTTAGGAAGGAGCATTTTGGTATCATTTTTTTAACAGGAGATGTCCAAATAAGAAAATAATTTATCTTTTTGATCTTACTCTCATGTATATTTTCCATTTTGGTTTAGCTTTCCATTCATCATGTGGCACTAGTGCATATTGTATTAGGGTATTAGATCAAACTGTCAAAAAGCTGATTTTTTTTCTTTTCCCCTAAGCATATGCATTTTTGGAATAGTAATTAATTCAACCAACTGGAACTAAGTAATTAGTGGCTTTTCTCCTTGTGCTTGTTGCAAGTTTTGATACGAAGTATTTTTGGAAAGTTGCAGTTTTAACATTTAAAAAGCCCTTATTTTTGGGTACCTTGGTTATACAAAAGAATGCATGATCTTAGGAAGTACATTGACATATGTGATGCTAAATGTGATTTTGGAGTGGGAAATGCCCAAGTGCCCAATGACCTTAGGGGACAGCCTTGTGGATTATCAATGCTTGTCTGCATAGGTGGTTTGAATATTCAAGACTTCAAGTTCCATAATTATAGCCAACTACTGTGATGATATGTAGGACTAGTGTGTTCCATTCCTAAAGTTCTTTGTGCTCTAAGTGGTACAAATGTTACTTTGGATGAACCACATGAAAAGCACAGCTGTATGGGACCAGTCTGATTGTGACTGACAAGCACTGAATAGAATAGAATCAAAAGCAGAATGTTTGTTCTCTGAAGAGACTGCAAAGCTGTGCACAGGAAGGTACTGCTGACAGGGCAATGTACAAATATAGCAAATGCAGGTACACAACATGAACTGAATCCACAATGATTTTAAAGATGGACTTGAAAGTATAAAAAGCTATGCAAAAAATCATTGACTTATTTTTAACAAGATCTAGTGGAATGATAGGAGATAATGGCTGGCAGGAGAATGACTAACACTGCAGAAAAATGGCTGATTCATTGTACTAAGGAAAGGAACTGAGGTTTGGATTCAGGATGCTGGACCATTGAATGCCTGCTGTGGGCTTTTTGGCCATACCTTTGCCATGTTAAGCTTCCTGTCTGCTGGCCTGAATAGACAAAGTTGTGCATAAATCCAACATCCCATTATGTCGAGTGAATGTTCTACCTGGAAGCAAAGTACAAGGAAAATGTTAGAAGAGATTTCTAGACCCAGCACGTGATCTCTCAGCTTAGAGTGCTAAGACTGAGTCAAGTTACTGGCAATGTCTGGGGGACCAGGAGTTCTGGGACCAGAGGGAGTACAGGATGGTCAATATAGAGTATTGTTAAATTGTTCAAGTAGTACCATGAATAAGCAAAGGATACAGATCCCCTCAACTCTGCTTCCAGTCTGATCTACAACTTTAATAAGGAGCCTTTAACCCATCATTGTCTGGGCTGAGATCTGCTCACCTCTCTTACGCTGTTTCATCCTGTGACTTTGGTGTATTTATACCACAACATGGAGAAATTAACTAGAGGATGGTGAAGATGAGTCATTATCTATTACTAGAAAGGGAAATTTTGTGGCTAGATAAGGTCCATGATTTCATTTCACATGACCTGAGGTTGCTTAGTTTTTTTAGAGCAGCAAAGGCAAGAAAGCAAAAGCAAAGCTCTAATGTTTGGGCATCTTTACTTCTAATATTCCTAACCATGTGATATGTCTTTCCACACCCTATGATGTCATCCCCAAACACAAAGACTTTCTGTTCCCTTTACAATATTTATTGAAAAAAGAATATTTTTTTGTATTTGATGCTAATCTATAATCTACTGAAATATCTTCAAATACCTGCTTGGTCTCCATGAACGCTGAACAAAATCCCCACTCTTTTAGCAGTCTGGACATGGGGTGAAAGTTACTTTGAAAAGGCTTTCATTGTCATGTGACTTTCCCTGGCTGCAGACCATTAGAGACTCATCCTTAGTGAAGAACTGGACAGGTCTTTTATGTCAGTCTAAAGACTGTTTTGCGGGCTTTTTAATTTTTTTAAATTTTTTCCCCCTCTATTAGAGATCTGAGATAAACTTTTAGAAGAAAAGAGGTCAAATGTGTTGTTTCTTTTTACAAGGAGGTAAACTAAAGGGAATGAGATACTTGGGCTTCAACAGCTAGATCTTCCAGCTGCCCAGCTTGCAGAAAGTAGATGAGCTGTAGTCATTTATGTGAAAAAGGAATGAATCTGAGGCTTTGTCCTCCCCCTCTTTATCCTCCCCCACTTTTACACTTACCTGAATTGCTGCATATCAGTTGGATTGAAATAATGGGTTATCCGTGCTTTGGTAAGTCAATGGATTATTGACTTCTTTCCTCAGTATGTAGGGGGGCATGGTATAGAGAAGAATAGAGCATTCATGCATGTATATATACGTGTGTGTCTGCACAGAAGTGTGCCTGAATGTACTACATAATTTGTGGTAGTATGTATGCAGTGTTATTTTTTCCATATCCCTTGTTTGACCTTGTCTAGAAAACCACAAATATAATATTAACCTTGCTGCTTCTGTGATTTTTATTAACTTTTTCTAGCCATTTTAATTTTCTTATTGTTAATACCTCCTGTAATTCAGGCATGGTAGTGCACAATTGCATGGTAATTTGGAGCAGGGGAGAAGTCAGGCTCTTTAGTGACCTTTTCACTAGAAATTTCTCATGAAAGCTACTGTTAGCAAGTTTGGATGTGTCTTTTTATAACCTTTGCAGTTCAGTGTGTGTGTCCTTCTAATGAGCTATTCAATAACTCAGTGCCTCAACTCTGCTAAAACTAGTCATACTTAACGTATGATTGTGTGGCCCTGAAATTCATTCTGTCTTTTCAAGGCAGAAATAAGCAATGCTGAGAGCCTGGTAAACAGTTTGTTGCTGTTCCCACCTAAGATGCCTCTAATTCAAACTTTTCAAAAATAGACAGAAAAAAATGCCTTGACATCATCTTAGCATATGAATAGGCAAACACATAATGCTTCTTACATTCTCTCCCATCTAACCTTCCAGATTTTTTCATGAGTAATATCTAATAGAACTTGATTGTGGTATCTTTCTCCCATGTTTTTAACAAATTAGTTTTGAGACAATATGAGTATTAAACATTTTCAGAATTATTCTCCTAAATGCATGTCACCTTAATTCTTTTGTTGGTTTTGTGTTTGTAAATAAATATGTTGTACTTTTAAAATTTATTTTTATCCCCTCTCAGGGTCATCTTTTTTTAGCCATTACAATACCTGATAATCATACCTTTTATCAAGGTATGTCTGACTGGTTCTGCCCAAGGGTACTTGTTGAACAGAATATCAAATTCTTATCCTGATCATCTCAGAAATATTAGTGTGGCAAAATTTGCTTCCTACCATTTTCTTTCTAAATGTAATGATTTTTGGTGTGTTACAAAATAGTCCATCTCTGGTGTGATCTGAGCCTGGTTTTGATGGGGGAGCACTGATCAAGACAAAAAATACTTTTGAACTTGCTATTTAGTCAGAGGTTAAAAGGCTGAGCTTTGGCTAAAAAAATTAGGTTTCATTCCTAACTTCAACACAGTCTCCTTATTTGGTACAAAATTTGTTTCTCCATCTGCTTTATTTGGTCCAAGAGGGCTGACAGCCGTTCCTTACCTTGTAAGGATATTACAATAATAAATTTCCCGAAAGATCAAAGGAGCTTAGATAGCACATTACTGAGGGCTGATGAAGTATCTAAGAAGAGCAATATATATCAGTTACGTGGTTTTTCTCAGTAAAATTTTAGAAACCAAAAGAAATTCTTTTAGACTTAGTGAGTTGATATTCTTTCATTATCCTTCTCTGTATATCCTCTTACCTGTAACAACAATTTCCAACATAAAAAGGCACAGAAAAGTGCTACTTTTAAGAATTGTATCTTCTAATCATATTAGTTTGGTGGCTTGTAGGCCTTTCTTTTAAGGTGTTTCTGTTCTGAATTGCTAGCAGCCTGTCAGATTCCCTACATGCTCATTTGGACCTGCTGTTGTCTTTGGCACATCCTCTGGTCCTAGCTGAAAAGTTTTATGGGTGTCTCTTAATTGTCTTTTCTTTTTGGGGGAATCTTGCATATGTGAAGGCTTTCTTTTGATGGCAAACTTACAATAGTTTGAGGTAGTATGCATCCATGAAGCTATGATCCAGCCATTGAACTAATTCTTTCTCTCATTTATTCCACTTAGGAGAGAGCAAAGATTTCTTTTGCCAGTATCAAGTGCTGACTAGAGCTCTCACTTGTGACTCGAGATGAATGATGTGAAAAGATAGGCTGGGAGACTTATTCTTGGATAGTTCGGTGATCTCTTTGAAGAAACTGGGGGGTTTAGGTTTTGTGGGGTAGAAAAGCATGAGGATACTCAGCCAATAGAAGATGTGTAAAACCCGTCACTTCCTGATGTCAAATATCTGTCACTGTAACCAGGAAACATCCTGAACTGAAATGCAAAACAGAAGAACCAAAGGCAGGATTTCCACACAGCATCCCCCCCCACACACCCTGCTCTGTCTTCTCACATATAAAACTGATTTCAGACTCTCTTCTTTGAGACAGAACTTTGATGTTCTGAGCTCATTTCATCTGTGAAAAGCCTTTCTAGCATTATATATGTGGAGGCTTTATTGTGGGAGTGCACTGGGGATGTTCACAAGTGATGACAAATAGAATGTAATTTCCTAATTAGTTGCTGTCTCTTACTTCTATGGAAACACAAAATATTGCTCAACTACTTTTCATTAGAGGAAAGTACAGGTGCTAATTCTGAAGTAGCAAAATGGCTTTTCCCTTATAGTCTTCTGTCCATTTTTGGATTATCAATCCCTCTGGGTGAAAAATTAATCCGGATTAAGGTAGATATTTTATTGAGAGTAGCTCATGCAAAATAAACAGCTCTATCATCTTTTCCCTCTTTGCCTGGACTCCAGCCAGATTTCCAGCAGTGTTGTCAAATAATATCTACTTTTTCAATTAGCATTAGATACAGTGCTTAGGCAAACTAGAACTAAATTGCTAGTCACCCAGTCTCTTCTTTCTAAAATCTGAAGACTGCAATTTAGGCACTCTCTTCAGGCATAAATTGTTTTTATCTGTAAAATTATATCTGTGTTTTACAGACTAGCTGCAAAGATAAACACACATGCTTTTCTTTATTCTGCCTGTGGGTTTCTCAGGGTGTTACACAAACTGAAAACTAGGTATGGGGTCTGGTAAATAAAGACAAAGCAGCTGGAACACAAACTGTCTGGAATGCTATGTATCATAATACTCTTCCTTTAGTAGTCTTGTTATTTGAAGACTGGCTGTAAATCTTATACTGAAATACTGGAACTTATTCTAAGTTGTGGTTACACCTGTTACTGATAAAGCAGATCTATTTTGCTTACGTGTTTTCAGCCTAGGTACTAATCATAAAGCAAATCTACTGTGCATCTGAAATTGCAGGTGCAAAATTTGCTTGCTAAATGTGAAAGTTGGTGGAGTCTTGTTGTGAAAAATAAAACGTGTCTCACTGACCCTCGCAAAGAAGAAAAAAACACTAAAGTAACATGAATTTGTTGTTGACTTAGTCAAAAGCAGCAGGGAAATCTGTAGCAATAAACATATTCACCTAGAAGCTCTGTATGTAAAGGGCAAAGTTGCAGAGGTGACAAGCTAGATGTTTTGAGATGAGTTTTGCTGCTGAAAAGCATAAAGAGTGTTAGGGGTTGTTATATTTTTTCTGAAAAACACCTGGTGACACAGTCTAAGGTCAACATGTAATATCTTTTCCATGCTCTTCTAAAGTAAGATTAGTCCTTTCAGCAGTAACCTTTCTCACACTGAGTGTGTTTGCTTTTCTGTCTTTAAAATTCATCTTCTCTGTTTGTGATTCTGACAGCTTGTAGGATTACATTGTCCGTATATCAATGCGGATATGCCCTCTTTGTCATATTTTGATTAAAAATATAGTTTCACTTATACTAAGATAATATAGTGTATAGCATATATATAACCTTTTAGCAAAGTCATTTTTTTTCTTTCTTTTTTTTTTAAGAACCTTCAGATGCCATTTAACTATTCAAGCTCAATACAGTAATACTGAAAGAGAGTTTGGTGGGTTGAAGAAAAGATTTGTCTCAGTCTTTAGGTAGATGGAAAGGAGACCGGGGAAACATGAAATAGAAAACTCCTTGGAAAAACTTGAGCAAACATATATCAAATGTTTCCCATATACATTTTAGAAATGATCCAATAAGAATGGGTTCATTGCACTCATTGTCATTTTATAGCAGATAACACTTTTCATATTGAGGACTTTCACATCATAGCACAAAAGCCATGTCTGCACACAAAAATGTTGTTCTTGGAACATTGAATCTGAGACCTCCTGGGTCACTAAGTCCAGTACATTTACTGTTTTAGGGAACTATAACATTTATATAACCTTTTTAGTTTTTAAGTGGTTATCAAAGAGATAAAAGAATAAAAATCAATTTACTAGCCTAGTACAATACATTTTAAAAACATAATAATACTTTTTATCATGTATTTAAAAGCAGAATTGCCAAAGTCAGACATGGTTTAATTATCATTATTGTGAAGATCTTTATTTTTCTGATTTTTAACAAATAATTCTTTTTTTACCTCTTCCAGTAGAAGGAAAAAAGTGTGAATATGTGGTGTGAAAGACAAGAAACCATCATTTGATAAAATAAATCCTGGTTCCAACATACTACTGTTTGTCATCACTTCTACTAGGACTGAATGATATAAGTGATGTTAGTTTACAAAAGGATAATAAATACATAAAAGAAAAGGAATTTCTCTAATTGTACGGAACAAGGTGATAAGAAACCTAACTGGAACCAGCCACCCTGATTGTCAGTTGTATTCTCTGTCCTTTGGGCAACATGCTTTCTTTCTATCTACTTTGCTCAATAACTTTTATTGAATTCTTTAGAAAGTTTTTCAGCCATGTGAATTGTTACTATGTGGGGCTGAACAACCAAGGCTTACTGTGGATCTGCCCACTCTCCAAATATTTTCGGAGCTATTGATCAGGTACCACTAGATTCAGAAATAGGTGGAAGTCAGCAATCTATAAAGCTTTGTGGTAATGTAGGATTGGGCAAGACCTACATTATCATGATTTCACAGTTTTGCGGGATTCCTCTCACTGAGTGACTGTTTTCCATCTTAATATGAGTGAGCTTTTCCTTGATGCTTTTTCAAGCAAGCTGTTGTGAAACTTTCCAAGCTTACAGACTTTCTCCTCATTTTCTCTGTACTTTCCATTAGGTCCAAGCTGTGCTGCTTTATTTCCTTGCCAGCAGTGACCTTGAGCTTTCAAAATTCTATTACCTTTCAGTCCTTTGCTATATCTGAAGAGAGCTGTGCTACCTCTGCTTTCCTGGCTAATCAGTGAGATCTTTTAGTCTCTACAATGGTTTCTAAGTTCCCTTGGGTATCCTAATAGCCAGTCTCTTCATCTGTTACCATTTAAACAAATTTCTCTCCAATATAGGTGGCCAGAATTATGTGTGATACTCTAGATGGAGCCTTTTACAACATCGTTAGTAATCTTGTATCACTACGGGAACTACCTCATCTTTTACGTACTAGCAGTGCATTTGCTTTTTCATGATCACACCAAATTAATTGCTTCTCATCATCCTCTCATTGAAAAATGCACATTAGGTCTTTCCCCTCTATTTTTTCTAACTGATGAGCATCAGCATAGATCAGATGGTCTTGATATTAATCCCTATGAGTATGACCTTGTACTTTATGATGGCACAGTCTACACAGAGCTTATTAATGCCCCTCAGCTTCAGACCAGAAGGACTATTCGTTAGGATATGCAGGCCTGGGTTTACTGGGGGAGAGGAAGGAAATGCATCTCTAGCTCCCATCTTCAGTAGCACCATCTTGTGCTGGGTGTTCCTTCACATCATTGGCCATGAGGCTGCATGATCCTCCTGCAAAGACTGAGGTGTGTTAGGCCTTGCATTCTTACTTCTGATTCTCAAGATGACACACGCTTTCTCTTTAATCAGTTCCTTTGCCATGTTAAAATCAGGGTCATGGATCTTGGAGCAAGATTGTTGCTTCCCTCGAGTCTCTTCAGACAGGAGACACTCTCCAAGGCATGACGATTTTGTCATTACATAAATATAGGAAAGGGTTGTGGGAAGACTGCTATATCTTTGGAGAAAAGCTATGGAAAATTAGAAGAGCCCACACAGCCTCCTATGGTCACCAATGAACCAGTCACTTTTTCCTGATGAAATGTAGGCTTCTAATGGGCACCAAAGTGTTTCCAATTTCACTGGATTTTAGCATTTGTTGAGCTTTCCCTGAGTGTTCATTAATCTAATTGTGAGGCAAATGCCAACTTCAGACTAAAGGTGACCTAAATGTCGCACCGCTTTTAGCATTAAAATAAAGAGTGCTCAAGAATTAATGAGCATAGTGGCCACATTTCTTATGCATAGGAACTGGTGAATCTCACCTCTTGACTCTTTAACAAAAAATGCTCTTCAGCCAACTCTGTGTTTCCCAGGCAAGTTGCTTCTCTTGTAGTTGTCAGATAGCTGCTTTTTATCAATTTATAACAAACCACAGGGGTGGTGGATCACAAGAGTCGGGACTTTTGATTAGTTCTATACAATATCAGAAGTTTCCTTTCCTTCAACAAAATCTGTTCAGCTTCCATTTCAGTGTTGTCTCCAAAATTACAGGATATACCTAACATTCCCCTGAGACACTTGAAAATAGCAACCTGACTCCTTTCACTTCTCTTTTCAGATATAGTATTTCTATTTTCTTACCTCTTTTATCTTGCTTTTTATCCTTTGTGAAATGACAAAAGACAGCGCTGTGAGTAACGGGTTAGCTAGAAAAAAAGAAGGAGAGGCCATTTTGGAGGGTGATCTGAATTACTTGATTAACAGGTCACAGATTTAATGAGGTTTATCTTGGAATCATAAGTCTTAAACATTTTAAACACATCTGTGGTATATACGGGAACTAGGAATCTGGGTTATACCTGCACTTACAAGAGAGAAACTTTGGCTGGAAAGGGCAGGGATGTTCTCACTTTAACTGAGTGCCTGAGCTGCCAACTGCTGCTCAGCTGTGCTGGGGGGCACCTACAGCAGTGCTAGGTAGAAGCAGAGCTATAGGACAGCAGTTAATACAGACCTGAGCAGTTATTCCAAAGGTCTGACTCCTTAATGGTAATGATCAGTCATCTCAGAGCCTGTTGTTTTGTTGGTGAAGCAATCATAATGCCCTTCAGCACTTTCACACAGTCTGTCCTCTTCTTTACCTCTGAATAATTTTTTATTGGCAGAAAACTTAGGCCTCTCTTTGTGAACTCCAAGCTACTAAAGTGACGTGGGGCATGAGTGTAATTTTTAGGTTCTTCTGTGAAATACAGGAATTTAGTCCTCAGTAGGCTGCAATGCTTTAGTAATATTTAAGTTACTAGATTGATCATCTAGTGCTGGGGTAACATACAATACCCAGTAACAACCAGGAATAAGTCCTTCTGGCACACAACCCTGTGAAGCTCTAAAATGCATTGACATCCCAGATCACAATAGTGAGCATCTGACATGAGTCCTATGTCGTTATTTCATGTCCTGTCTCTGCACTACAATCATTCCAGCTTCCCACATCTTCTGTAATCATCACTGTTAGAGTACTTTTTCTGTTCTTCCATGTCTTATGGGCTAAACCACAACATTTTTCTTGTCTGATTAAGAACTACATATGTACATATTGGCAAGCTGCCATATGTGTCCAGGTGGCCAAGCTAGTTCCTGCATTTTAAAATTGTAAGGATCGAGTTTGGTCTGTCTTTTCCTCGCCTAAAAGAATAATTGTAGAAAAGTGATGTAAATCAACCATCTAACCATTTGACAGAAGCATAGAAAATTATCTTGAGTATTTCTATTTCTGATTGAAATTTGTTTATAGGCAGAAAAGGTAATAAAGCCAGATAAGTGGATAGCTAACACAACAGCATAAACTGTGCTGGCTTAAGAGGCAAGGTTTCTGCAAGGAGGGGGCATCCTGCTGCCATCACTGTCCCCAGGACCTGTTAAGTTAGAATGTGTATGGAGAAAGTCTAGAAGATAGCACATGGTGATGATCTGAGGATTTGGAAATGAAGGCAAAGACCAAAGGGACTGATCTTTTGCATGAGTAAGGGTGCAACTTCCTATAGCAGAAAGGAGATGACTAGGAAAGAGTTATTTGGTTCAGAAGTGTCTATGCTTTTGAGTTTGAGCATATCAGCAGGTCTTGATTTCTTCCTGTTATATCTCACAGTTGTAGTGTCCACACAGTATTTGTAGTTTTGCTTCTTGTGGTCCTCATGCTGTGTATGACTGCAATTAAACAATTAATATTGCTGATTACTAAAACTCTCACTCTTCTGTCTTTCAGTGCAATTCAAAGGTGCCAACTTCACCTTTTGGTGTCCTGTGGTTTTATTAATCCTCCAAAATTCCTTTCACATCCTTAAAGAGAGTTCAGTCTAACTTTTTTAAGGGTGTTAATTAAGGGGATTTATTAAGGGGATTTACTAAGGGTGTTTTACCTTTGAAATTCCATGTGCAGTGACTGCCCCTACTGGAGAAGAATCTTTGACACGCAGCCATATTTGACAGTTGTATGGCTTAATGTGTATAAGTCTCTTAATAACTAATTTAAGATTCAAACTCCAACACTACCAAGTGATGTCAAATAAGAACACAATTTTTAACTTGTCATGCTGAATAATTGTTGACATTTTCTTCCACTTTCAGCCTGTCAGCAAAGAACTGTGGGGAAATCTAACTACCTCATTTTAACTTTGCTATCTATATAATCCATCTATTTTCCATTTATAATCCATTTATTTTCTGTCAAATGCATATCATAGCATTTTGCTAAGGCAGTTATGGCATCGTGATATGCTGATGTTGCAATTAAAATTTGAAACAGCTTTTGTTTGATCTTTCTTGAGGGAGAAGAATGTTGATGATGGTGAATCACAATGATTCAGTGAAGAGTTAATCTAAGAAAAATTTTTTTCTGAATCTATTAATAATTTTCTCCAAGTCTTTGGGATTTCTCTGACAGTATATGTGAACACATTATAAAATAAACATTAAAACAGCTGATAGAGTCTTAATAGTATATGAGTTCTATGCTATTGAGTGATAATAAAAAGTAAGAAATTTCAATAAATATAGCTATTCACAGATATAAAGAAATATAGTCTCATCAGTCTACAGCAGTTTCAAGTAGCATGCTTAAACTTTTAAATTTAGGACAATCTGACAAGGTCTCATGCTTTCATAAAATTTGGATACTACTTCCTCCATAGAAGTGCTTAGCTTAATAATTACCATATCATTACTGAAATGGCTGCCCTTTCAAGGTCTGTCTTTTTATTAATGTGCTTTTCTGGTTGCTGGCCATTTAAATTTGGCCAGGATGAGCTGTCATGCAGTGCAGTAAGTGGATATTGCACTTTTCTCCCTCCTGTCTATGCAATACTTTCCAGCTAAAGAGCACGTGAGATAGAAAGGGATTCCTCTGCAATGAAAAATGAAATAATGGTGACAGGAGGATTTTCCACTTATCAGAAAAAGGCATAATGAAATCCAATAGCTGGAAGAGAAGGCAGAGACAGACTTATTACCAATAGGGTGTGCAGTTCTTGCAATGAAGGATAGCTGTCTATTGGAAAAACATCTCTAGAAATGCAGTGAGATCTATGCTACCTGTAATCTTTATGTGTAAAAATTGATGGCTTTTTAAAATAGACATTTTAACTTCAGGGGAAAATATGAGCCTCTTGCAGATTTTTTTTTTTTTTAAGTGATATCTACTGTTCTGTTTAGTAGATCAAAAAATAAGTGATCACAATAACTGTTTTCTCATTTCCAATATGATGAATATATCATCTCAAAACTTTCAGTTTTGAACAAAATGAAGAGGGAGGGGGTAAATTGTAGCTGCAGTGTGATATGCCTTTATATTTTTTAATCTTTTTTTAATCCTATCTGTTTTTGAACTTTTTTGCCTGCTGAGAATGAGATAGAGGCTGCTTCTTCACCCAGAAGAAAAAATTCATATTGGGAAGAAAAAAAAAAGGTATTGATGTTTAAAATAAATTTTCAGTTAGAGAAAGACAAGGGAAAAAAACCAAAACACTCAATGTGTAAATTTTTTAATGATTCTTTTCATGGTGAACCAGCACAAACTAATCCTTACATATGGTGAGTAGCTGACTGGGACTTTTATATACCTAGTCCAGCAACTTCAAAGTGAAGTGATAAATGTTCGATTATGTCTACAGCATATCAAAATAAAAGTTGTTCCCTAAATATTCAAACACCATTTGATGAGACATAGAGATGCCCTTTCCTAACACTAGTTCAGAATTTTTGTTGAAATAACATTTTTGGAAGGAAGGGTTAATAAGGAGACAGGATTGGTTTTATCAGTGGTATTTTGCTGAATCTTTTTCATTGTTTCACACGTCATTGTTTCAGTTGATTTTGACTGTTTGAAGGATTGCTTTATATGTACAAAATGAGTTATATGAGTTTGTGTCTCTTTCTTTTGTGTCTAGAGATCTAGTCAAATCTTTTGTACTTATAGCAGTTTGCTATTTCTGGTCCACAGTCCATGATGAAAGGGAGCATCATGGGTCTAGTGAAGAATTTTCAGGGCAATAATTTTAATGATAAATTTAGAAATTGCTTCCTATAAGAGGTGTGTCCAAGTATGAATGAACCCATTATTTAACTCCTAATTTTTGATAGGTAAACTCATCCATCAGATCAATAAAAGAGACTATTACTGGTGGCATAGACCACCTACATGCTTTACTACTTAGTGAGTTCATATGCTGGGCAGACAAGGACTCCTTTTTCAATTCACTTTGTCCCAGATATGCATAGTATCCCCATTAATATGTATATGCAATTTTATAAAAGGAAACTTCAATGTGAAAATGACAGATTTGTTGATATAAATGCAACAGGCTGATAGAGGATATTTTTTCCCTTATTGAAGTGCTAATGCAAAATTTACAAGGTGTTTCCCTAAAAAGAAGCATTTTGGAATTTGGAGTGGTGTGTCATGCCCTTCTCTCCCATAAAGGGACTGCAGATAAAGGACATTCCTTTAATTGCAGCTTAAGATAATACTTTTCAAGTGCTAGGTTCAGGGCAGCCAGGCTAACGTGGAGCTCATAGCAGGTGGCTGAACCAGCTGGAGTAGAACTGCCACCTGCTGCAACATCCACCATTAATTAACTAACTCATCATTAATTGCATGGCCTTCTAACTAAGATCAGGTGGAATATCTGTATACTATCTAATGGAATCTATGCTTCTGAATGATAAATCTGAACTCTCGGGGGACTGGTTAAGACCTAATGCTGAAGACACTGGATGTGTGTTTAGAGAGAAGCCAAAATCCCAGAAATGCTGAGTTCATAGAGCCAGGTCTCAAGCTGCTTTATTTGGGCACAGTACCAAGTCAGCTGCCTTTTGGAGTCAGGAGGGCAACATCAGTTTTGGCATGCTGAGAATCCCGATCTGGAGGCCTGTGCTGAATTCAGCTTCATCCCACTACAGATGATCTACTCCTCTTGAAACAAAAAGTGATTATCAACCATCAAAGGACCTCCATGCACTGTAATTCTATACTGTAAATATTAATTAATAGCAACTCTGTTGTTAGCAGCCCAGAAGCTTCTGGTCTTTTGGCATCTGTCAGATGGTGAAGTTTTTGTTTTGTTTCCTATACCAGATACCTAAGGTTCACCTCCTTTTGTAAGGAGTGTCAGTCATCTTGAAGAGCAACATGAGTCAAAGAAGCAGGGGTTGAAGTACAAGCAGCAAGTATGGCTTTGAACCTGCAAAATAACAATTTGAAATTAGTTTAGGAGTACTGATTAATTTTTAATACAGCTCCTCAAATTCCACCTAAACACGGGTTTGTTATTCCTTAAATATTTGTTAATAGGACTAGGAAGATCTTCAGAAATACAGCTGAACTGAAACAGCACTGGTAGTGACTGAAGACAGAATGTCTAACGCTTTTATCTTGCCAAAAAAGGAAGATTTTTTGCACTTTCATAAATCTAGTCAGGTAGTGCTCAGCTACTGTATGAGCAGCTGAGACTGCGCAGCACCCATAAAAGAGAAATCCAGGGAAAGGGAATTTTGTCCTTTGTGTCTATTTAGGCATTGAAATCTCAAGAGATATGGTTGCAGGCTGGAAATTACTAAAATAAACTATCCGTGTGACCCAGCATGTTTGGTTGTTTTAAGACAATTTTTTTTTTTTTTTTCATTGGGTGGGTGTGATGTAAAGTCATCATTTTTGGGTCCAATTCTACTGCCTATGTAAATCAAGTTCAAGTGCAAGTGGGAAGTTATTGGTAGGGGCACTTTGTGCAAGTTTTCTGCTTGGCAATTTCTATGACCTTGTTTGGCTCATCATCAAAAGTAGACATTGTGGTTTCACTAGAATAAATAATATAACAAGCCTGACAAGCTCTGAGAAATGCCAGGTTCTTACATTTCAGGTTAACCTAAGGCAAATAATCCATTCTGATACTTAGCGGCTGCTCTTACTATGATGCCGAATATCAGTTCTTAGGCTGATATATTCATACTTCTAATTTTCCAGTAATTAGTGTCCCCCTGAAAGTGAGTTCTTTTTTCTTTATTTTCAATCACATTTAATTAAAATTCAGGAGGGAAATGCTGCATCATATTTATGGATTGAACACTGTGTGATATAAAATTGTTATTATTTTAAAATACAGCTTAAGCAGAAATAAAAAAAATACAGTTGTTCTGAGTGTGAATAATTCATTCCTTGATTTTGAAATGGAAATTATTATAAATATGTAAATAACTTGAAAATTAAATGAAATTAGTTTTCAGTTTTTGTCATTAAAGAACTGAAAAAATGAAGCTCAGATGTTATATATAATTATTTAAACAAATAAAAAAGAAAGTACTAAACAATTGCAAAAAGCAGAAATTGAGTAGGGAAACTTCAGAATTCTAGGTCATAGAGAAATCCTACATGAAAGAAAACCACTTTATTTTTATGTTTATTTATAATTCTTTAAACCTATAGAACCAAGGACAGTGCTGCTCACTGCAGAACGAGTTTAAAGAGTAGATAAAAGCAATTGTTTTGATGCAGAGCATTTTAATGTACATTTCTATACCTTTAGGTTCTGATCTCAGTTAAGTTGACAAGCTTGGTCTTGTGAGATACTGAGTTGGTTCAACATCCTTAGCATGGGGCAAATGAACGAGGTAATGATTCTGATTTGCATATGGAATTGCTGTTCTGACAAAAAGTGGTGTTTCATAAGAAATGACCCTTTTCTTTCTCATTAAAAATGGGTTTGTGTGTGTTTCCAATCCAGGAATGTGCAGCTTTTTTTTGAGAAGCAGCAGCAGCAGCAATGCACATAAAATATTTAACAGGCAAAGGAGCCTGGCCACTGGTGTGGGTTTGGAGTATTTTTGTTGCACTGCTAGATTCAGTGCATTTTTCAAAAGAGAACAAAAAAGATAAAGAAGTGGAGTGTGGGAAATGGCATGAAGATGTTTTCTTTGGTCAGGTTTGAATGACATGACTTGGTCATCTATAGGAGGTTAGTGGTGATACTTTTAAGAGAAATAAGTTTTATTCTTACACTATGATGCCCAGGTATTTCCATAGTGAAATCAGAGAAGTTCTAAATAATTTAAAATTTGATGAAAAAAAATTATCTGAATTTGGATTTTTTTTTTAATGTCAAAATAGTTGCAGAACAGGCAATCCCTTTTGTGAACCATTACAAGTCTGAACTCACCAAAATATATCTGTTTATTCAAAAAGCCCTCCAAAACAAGCCAAAAAACCCAAATGAAATAAAAGGGCATTTATATTCTTTAATTATTAAGGTGTTGTGATATTTGACTTCACATGGTCCCTGATTAGGTCCAAGATTGCCCTTCATTCTCACTGTGGCCAAATTTTGCTGTTTTGTTTAAAGGTTTCCATACATTATGCCTTTTTTTGTTGCTGTAATACATGATCCAGCCTTGGACTCTGCCATGTTGTGGTATCTCCCACCTTTCACAGGGAAAGAATTTATTTCCCTGAAAATTAAGTATTTTCAGCTTTCCTGGTGATATAACCTTCACACTGATACATCTCTAAAATTGAGGAGTAAATATTATGGGACATGATTTGAAGATCTTTATGGCTGAGGTTTCTTCTATCTAAAGAAATCTCCCTCTTTTCTTCTGCAAGATCCACATAGCACCTGGGAAGTGTCAGTCTTAGAGTGCATTGTGTTTTATTGTATAGGTGCACTGCATCACATCTGTACAAAGACTTCCTCGTGTTGTCGTTCAGAATTGTCTGTTGCTCTTCTCCTTTAAAACACTTTCAACTCTGTATTTCTCAGCAATATGATTAAGCATATATTATTATGAGACAAAATGTTAATAGAAAAATAAAGGTTGTTTAGACGACATAGGACTAATTTATTCCATTAGAGTGAAATTTTATGCAGTTACTCAAAATAAGTAGACATGCGAGTTATTCAATCACTTAATAAATTACCATAAAGTCTACTCTAAATCTAATATCTTTCAATTCCTCTAAGATGAACTTTCTGATATCAATGACTTAATCCTCTAATAAATTCCACACAGGCAACTTCACTTTGGCATAAACACAAACAGTAATAGAGTTAATAGGAAGTGTCTTTCTATACCAATTAAATTTGACCTTGAAGACCAGAAAGTCAACTGATATGATGTGGTGTATACTCTTTTTAGGATATTTCATAGGATTAAATCCTATGACGATGTAAATGGAGTCCACAGAGATATAACTTTTTTATCTTTCTAAAACCAGGCTGGTATATGATTAGTTCCATGATCTTAAAGTTCCATTGGTTTACAAGTTTTCATTCAGAACTTTTATTTTGACAGAAAAGGAGATTGCAGGGTGCCTTGGTTAGATACTTTTTCTCAAATTATTTTCCATTATAAATGAGACCTTCATAATATGTATTTTCAAAAATCTCCATTATCATGATTTTTTTCTGAAAAATAATTTATTTTGTTTCAGCATAAATGGCTTAATTTGATCTCTAAGTTAGAAAAAGATATTCTATTCTACTCAGTAGCTTCCTCTTAACAGTTTTATATACAATAATAGAGGGCTTCGACTATTGTCATTAAACATCTATTGCTGTATCATGTCTTGAAATTGTACGTCAGTTGTATATGTTGTGAAATAAATGGAAAAGTAATTCTATGTAGGAGGTATTTTTAAATTAATTTCTTTTTGAAATCTCATTTTAGCAGACAGATTTTAATAAACTACGTTTTTCCACAGGTTCCTGTGATATTTTCTTTCTTGGCAATTTGACATGAAAATGAAAGTTTGAAACATTGAGATTTTTGGGAGAAGGCAGGATTTGGTTATATTTTGGTTTTTTTTTAATCCTCTGCTGTTTCTGCAAAGCTCCAAAATCTCACAAATCCAGTTTGATTTTCAGCATGAAAAAAATCACATAAAGGTTAAATGGAGTGTGGTACACTGTTTAAATCTTGTGTGTAAGTAGTGGGTGGCTTCTGTTTCTTGTGAGTATGATCCCAATTCATTTTACTCTCAAAGAACAGGTCTTCTTTAGCACAGAGGTTGACCTGATGAAGCCCCCAGCAGCAGTGAATAAGTGGACCTTTCCAGATCCTCCTGAGCTCAGGTTTTCTCAGCTTCCTTCATTTCCTGGATGGCTACAGGCACTGGCCTGATTTCTCCTGACTGAGTCTGAGAGTTGAACATCTGTCTCAGAATTAAATGAAAAAAGCCTTTAATATATTACTGAAACGTGAATTAATGAATATGTGACACAACTACTCCCTGATGTTAAATGTTGTCCCAGCTATTAAGTAATTGAAAACACTTTAGCTCTTGCCATGTTATTAGTGTCAGCTGATTGCTTTCTGGGTTCAAACCCCACAACCATTCAATCAGGCAATCAAGGAGTATAGCAACAACTGGATACAAACTTGAATGTTGCAGGCTAGACATAATTTTTATACTGCATGCCTTCATAGCAGTAGGAAGATAGTCAACAATAGTGGTAGTTAATAAACATTCTTCTCACAGTTTTGAAATATGTTTTAATAACCAATATTATTTCAATATTTTCATATGATTTTTGGTAATAATATCATATTTTTCCTTACTTGTCAAACAGAGTTGTTATTATGCACTTTATGAATGTGGCATCCTATTTAATATGAATGATTATTTAGAAATACTCTTATATAGTATCTTCTCTTGTGCTGATTTAATCAGAAAAAGTGATTCTCACTAAATCTGGGCACTTCAGAGAAAATAATATTTCCTGAAAAAAAAATGAATTCAGCAACTGATATCGCTTGTGTCATTATTAATGTTTCACTGGACTAGTATTACCTGTAAAGTAATAAGGGCTTGTCTGTGAATCAATACTGAGTATAGGTCTTTGAGAACAAGTAAACCTGTTTATTTTAGAGTGTATTACTAACCTGAATTAAGATTGTGAAATAATACTATCAAAAAGAATTAAAGCCATTTTAAATTGGTTTAACATAATTCACTTTGGAAGTCAACAGAATTAAATTTTATTGAATTCAGATTTCTCTATTTGTTTAACCTGGATGGATCTGTCCAGAGCAGGTCTCCAGTGACAATGCCTATTAGACACTCTGATTTAAATGGGCAAAGCAAAACGTAGACGTGGAGCAATCTGCCCTGTGAATGCTAAAGGGCAGGGAACTCTGTCCTCCCTGTCTGATCTTGCCAGGGTGGAGCTGTCTGTCCACATTGGTGTGCTCCTGCCTTCCACTGTGGCTCCAGCTATAGAAAACACGTGGGGGGAGGTGACCTTCCCAGCAAGACTATAAAACTTTCCTTTAGCTGCATGCTTGGATGACAACTGTATACATAACTCGTCCCATAAATTGTGAGAGCAGTGGATTTAGGTACTTTCTCAAATTCACCTACTAAATCAAGGAAAGAAGCTTTTTGAGACACATGCTGCCTGCTCTAAAAACAGTTTGAATGCTGGCAAAGTATTAAGTGTAGATGCTCTGTATGAAAAGGGAAATGGAAACGAAATGTATGTGATGGGAGAGGATGGTAAGTGGGGTCTCACTCTGCTCTGAGGGTGATGGATAACGGACAGAGACAGATAAGAAGCAGCAGAGATGTGAATGTTCTTGATGGCCGGGATAAATAAATGAGGGGTTGTATATTGAGGGCAGCCAGAGGAGATTCAGTGATAGGAGTAGTGAGTGATAGTGGGGTTGGTGGTGCACCTGAAATAGCAGTAGAAATTCCACAGGATTTCAGAGCTAAAGTAATAAGATTTTTGAATTTTTTTTTTTTTTTTGTAGAAAGAAGAATTGCTTAAGTTTGTGTGCGTCTGTGTATATACATACATATTATATATATATACATAATCTCTTATATTTTCTTCTGGAACTCTGAAGTTGAATTCAAACAGTTATACAAGAGCTCAATTTTTTTTCCCCCATTATTTGTATTTCCCCTCAGCTTTCTTCCTCTCCCAGGAAAAATGAGGGAGCAGGAAGACACTGAGGGGTGAAGGGAGTCCTTTTACCGAAGCAATATTTTTAAAGATTAAAAAAAAAAAGCTAATACTGTTGCAGTTTGATATTTATTCTGTGAGAGAAAAGCCTCCAACTAATAAGAACAGCAGGGAGTTAATTCCACTCTAATTCAAATAGAAATGGATAAATAAATAAGTCACAATGACAGGGGTTTAGCTATTGGAAGAAACAACCAGAGGAAATTGCAGGTTTTGTAGATTTGGAATCTGCAGACAAGGTTTGTTAGCAGAGTTTTTGATGATCTGTTCTATAAACCTTTATTGTTTGGAAATAATTGAATGTCGTGTTGTTCTGAAAGTACAAAGTTTTGGAAAGGAACCTGCCAAGTGCAGTCAAAAGCAGCTTGGCAATTGCAGGGAAGTGATCAGGCTGCAAACAGGAATGCTGTTCGTGCTTTCCTTACCAGGTAACATTCCAGCCTCTGTTCACAATTACTTGGGTGGAGGCAGGGGAGCGTAAGTATAAGACAGAGACACAGCAGGGTGGGGGAAAGAAGTGTCAGACTGGGTGGCTGCAGGGCAGGAGAGGTTCAGGGGGAAGAGTTGATGCATGCATACCTGTAGAACCTGAGCAGGGAAACAGTCTGGCAATCATACAGGAGGCTGGAGTATTGTGGCACATGCTGAAATTTAATTTTTGATTGTCTCTGTTGATTTTTGTTTCTTAACACAGCTAGCAACCTTCCTTCAAGTAAAGACCGGATGTCTCTTGGTAAAAAAATCCTTTAGTTAAGCTTCAGGGTCCTTTTTTTTTCTTTCCAGCTCACTGAAGGTAACACAGTAAAAGGTAATGTTCTCTGGCATGTTAGATGATAAGGAAAACTTGATGAACTAATGATCCTTTCTAGCCTAAAATCTATTAATCTGTTACTGGCTTGACTTATCAAGATTAAGTGTTTGTTTGCCTTCCTCTTCTCTTGCACAGCAAGAATAGCAAGGGGAATATTCATTGTGTTTGGACTGCTGAGGAAAAAGTGATACAGAATTACAATCTTAATTATCTTTTAATTTCATTTATCCAGATTTTTTTTTGGAGCAGTGTCTTACTATAACTACAATTAATATTGTTCTGTGTAAAAAATGCATAGCTGCAACTAGAATTAAGGGAACTGTAACAGCAAAACCTTGTCTAGTGATTAATGCGTGTGTGGGATTTAAGATGGCACATTTTTATAACCTGTCTAAGAAGCACGGACACTGGTGGATAGCAAGCTCTCAAAAAGCTGCAGAAGATGATTATAGATAGGGTCGCCATTGGTTACAATGATGGAAGTACCTGATTAATGACTTGCAACAGAAGAAAGACCAGAGATTAAAGTTGGCAAGGCAGTCAGCCTGTGCTGATGGAAGACAAATGTTTTCAGAAGAGGAGATTATTTTTGTAACCCAAAAAATATGTGAGTGAATATGTGTAATAGCAAAACCATATAGAATTAGGGTTTTGGTATTATTGAGTGATCTCTGTCACTGCTGTGAACCTAACAAAAGATCAATAAAGGTAACACAAATAAATGTATCTTATTTAAGAAATTGCGCTTTCTGAAAGTTAACCTGGTACCCTGTATGAATCAAATGTTCATGTGATGGAAATCAGTACAGCTCAGTGGGATAATGTTAGCTCATAGCATTGCAGAATCTGTCTGAGGCTTCAGGACTGTTTTCACATTGACATCCTACTTTGTTACCCTCCACTTGAAATCAGCATCCACTCAGTAAAACAAGCTGATCTCTGAGGGAACTGTAAAGCATGAATAACATTAACACTGCAACACCAATTACCTACCTTGTGATTTTTTCATCAAAGACTGCAATATTCACCATTACTTAGGACCTACTCTAAGCAAGTGAACTCCCCTCTGCTTGTTGCTCTTCCAAGAAGGTTCAAGTTTTGTCTTCCTGTCAGTAAATGTTTATGCTTCCCTGACCAAGACCCTAAAGAGTTTAAAAAAATTCTCAGCTCTGAGGAGTTTCTGATTGTCACGAATAGCAGCTTTCTTAAACGAATCATGTTCATTATTTTCATCATATCTGACTGGAAATATATGCCTATAGAAACAAAATGTGTAAATTGTGCTCTGATTCCAGGTTACTTATGGCATTCTTTGTTTTTGCTACAAATTTAGGATAGGTGATTGGTAAGCTGCATTCATCCTTGAATAGCTTATGTAATTTTGTGCAACGGCTACAAGGGCATGATTGGTTTGCTAGGAAAGCAGTGTGTCAGGGACAATCTTGTCAATTATCCTACAGTCTTTACTCTCTCAATATCAAAAGAAATTATTGAGGAAGTGGTGAAACTTGAACACCCCAGGAGTCCTTTGGCTTCTCTAGATCTGATTTTAGCTAAGGTAAATTATCGACCATGTGCCAGACATGCCTTGTGGTAATGACAGAAGATAAAAGTCAAGATTGTGATTTTTGCTTGTGCCTTCAACCTTTCACAGTGGTAACAAAGCTCTTGGCTCTCTGTGTCAATACGAGATTCCATTTTGTAAAATTTGTAAAACAGTTCCATTTGGTGCATGAATCTTGAAATCCCTTGAAACCCACTTAGTTAGAAAACAAAATCAGCCTTACCAAAAGGTTTTCTGGAATTCAAAATGAACACAACTTTTGATTTTCGTTTTTTTTTCTTTCCTTTTTTTTAATACTACTATGACTTTTTCTGTGAGGTCATCAATACTTTGCTGTGCCTGAAGAATTTGATATATGAGACCGTAATATTATCTCTGGTCATCTCCTGCTGAATGTGTGCATGCTTAATATCTGTTTGTAATCTCTGGTATTTGAATAAGGGTTATTTGGTTTTTCATATGGCCTAAGAATTTATTGCATTTCCAAATGCCTTTCACTTATAGAGACAGAAATATTTGACCTAATAAAACTTACATTGGTGTTTTAATAACAGAGGTCTTTAGAGGAGGAAAAAATAAAGCATAGGCCCAATTGTAAAAGCAGTGACAACTTTAAGGTTAAATCCAGGAGATTACATCTGAAGCATGGTGTTGAACCTTCTGTTTTGGATACAAAACCAAATGTATATTTACCAGTACATGCAATTTTTCCATTTACCAGAGCCCATGTAACATCTTGAGTAAAAACATGGTTAAGTTAAGGGTTAAAAGGTGGGAGAACAGCTACAAGTATGAAAAGTTTTACTTGATTTAAGTGTTAGATCAAAAATTATAATTGGTACTCACCTATGAATTATTTTGTTTTGAGGATCAAGAAAAGGAGGCATTGCAGTAGAGAATGGTGAAAGCAGTATAATTTTCAGTATTAAATTTTGTGGATCCAACTGATGCAGAGAAGTTGAAGAAATGTGTTGGCCCATGTTAAAAGAAGTAGTTGCATTCTGCTGCTGAAAATGGATTGATGTGCCTGTGCTTTGAAGCAAAACCAGGGATGTGCTTTTAGAATTCTGTGATATTGTTTCACATATGTTCCATAATTCCTTAGATCTTTAACAAATAAATCCCACAAAGAGACTGTGTTCCAGTCCAAGGGGTCCAAGTGCTGCAGCCCCCAGGGATGCCAAGACCGTGGTGGATGTGGGCTTGAGCACATTGAATAAAGAACACAGCCTTTCCAGTACTCTGTAGTGCAAATTTCAGAGAGTGACAAAACAGGCAGGAGGATTTTGGTGGCACAGGAGGAAAGTGGCAAGATCAGAATTTGAGGTTTACAGCATGGGTTTGAAGAAGGGACATCTGAGATTTGCTATTATAATTCTTATTTCGTGCTTTAGAAATTAATCCAAGATTTAGATTTCAATTTGTCCAAAGTGCCTGCATACCTAGCAGTGCATCATCTGCCTCCAGTACTTCTGTTGGGCATTGACAGTTCTCCCAGCATATACAAAACTGCTGTGTATAAGTCTGACAGTTCCTGAAAGTGTAGGAGATTGCTTTAATATGAATTCTTCCATTGATAATCATAGGCGTAATCAATCTGATCTTTCTAAAAGGCACTGGCATTACTGTGTTTAAGTGTGTAGCTCATATTTCTTTCTAGGAAATTCAGAGCAGGCACCACTTCCAAAGAAGAAAGTATTTCACAGTCATCTTGCCCTAATTTTTGTAAGAGTGTTCAGACTCTAGCAAACAACTTGCATAAAGAAACCAAACAATTCACGGTTATAGAATGCCATAAATCACAAATACAATGAGACCACTAACTTCTGATGGAAAGGGCCTCACATGATCTGTCATCAGAAAGGATTTTCTGTAGGTATCTGCACTGAATTGTGCTTCAGATGGGAATGTTTTCTTTGATCCAATTCTGAGCTTTTCCAACCTAAATATGAAATAAATCTTTAAACGAGATATTGGAGGAGGTGATTTCATAAAAAAAAAAAGTTAAGGCATCAGTTACTTGAAGCACAGACCATAATATATGTCAGAACCTGCAGACTTTGGCTTTTAGAGACTTTTTGCATGTTCTAAAGTCTGGGGTGGGCTTTATGTACTACCCCAGCTCAGGTCATTAGTAGCTATTTCATCAGCAGGTTTTGTGCTACAGTTTTAGAGAATGTTTTATACTTGTTCAGACTCCTTTCTTTCTTGTTTCAGACTAGGGAAAGAAACAAAGGTTCATCTGGTCTGGTTTGCGGAATTATTCATTGGTGATTTTTTTGTTTGTTTGTTTTGTAAAACAGCCACCTCACTAATAAAGCAGTTAATTTTTATCTAAACAAGTATAATGCCAAAAAATTAGCTGATAAAAACATCCAAAACACTTAGGGATAGTCTTTGAAGTCAACCTGCACATTTGCCTCCTCTTAACTCTTCTTTCTCATTTGACCTATTTACAAACTAGTATTGTATAATACATAACAAAGAGAGCAGTATTATTCTGATCAGAATAGCAGGTAGAAGGGAGAAGTACTATCTGTCCTACCAAATTACCAAACTGAAAGAATCTCTCCAGCCTAACCTGTCTTTTTCTCTTTTTTAATGATATCAGTTGATGTCTGCAAGATTGTTGTACTCCCTGGTGCTAGTGCCTACCTCTGAAAATTTCACCAAGCAGAATTTACAATCTTCCTGAGAGAGATAAGACCCGCCATCACTGCAATCTTTAGATGTATGGTTTTAGCTGTTACAAATTCAAGGTTGTTGGTCCTTTGCCAGCCAACACATTAGCACAAACTTTATGCATTACGTGTTTGCAAAACAATTCAGACTTGAAATGTATAGATCTTTCAAGAGGAAGTTTCCTTGTAATTTATGTAACTAACCTGTGCAATTTTGTTTTGGTCTTTGAGAGAGTGTAGTCTCTATAAATAACAGAGGTAAAGTTCTAGGTTTGTAATCAGTCAGACGTTATTTAAAGGAATTGAAAAGTGCTGGTTTCAAATTCAGACCCAAAATTAGTATCAGTGTTTGACAAAGCTGCAAGATTTCCTGTGAAGCAAGATTTAGTGTCTTTATTTAAGACAGTAATTTCTGGGAAACTCTAGACACAACTGAGCTCAAAAGACCACATTGAATTTGTCGATGAGTTGAAATATTCTCAAAAGGCTGTTTCTCTTCTGACTGTCAGTCTATTTGGGCGTATCTACAGCACCTTTAATAGTATGTCATTGACATGGAAGAAGTGTTAATTTGACCTCTTATTTTATTGAGAAGTATTTCTGACATATAAGCAAAAATTGGATAAGCTCAGTTTAATGCAGCTGGGATGGTAGCTGAGGCCAGCACGAAGCTTTTGCAGAAAGCTTAGCACAAAAGACCCTGGCACCAGGATCACAGGACAGAAGAAACTAATGAAACCATTTATACAGAGGTTTTATTTTCCTGCTGACTAAACTAAGTGCTTAAATATGGCCTCAGAAGAGGATTTTTTATATATTTAGCAACTGCTGCATCATTCTTATCAGTAGTATTCTTTCCAATCAAATATAACGACATTTTTGAAGCAATCAGAAAGAGAGAAACAGTCATAATCAACAACTTGGGTATCTCTGATGCTCTGATGCTCACTTTCCTTTCTTTGGTTAGGTTTGAAATTATTTATCAGGCATGAGTTTGACTCTCAGAAGAATGACTGAAGTTAATTCTACTTTTCCACAGCTTTTGGCTCTCACCAGAAATGCTTTGTCTCTAACTGTTGCTTTTGCTCTCAGGCAAAACCTAGGAAACCTGTTTTTCTGAGGAGATCAGAACACGTGGTATGCATCTAATGGGGAAAAAAATTAAAATACTTATTCTGTTTTATTTGTGATATTCCTTATATAAGTCCTTTGAAAAAACAGATTGTTGGAAATGCAGACTTTTTGACTCTCCATTAATAACATACAGACTAAAATGCAGATACTTAATTAAGTATCAGGGAGTAATTTAGGTAGGGATCTGCCAGTGAAGGTTGTGTTGTTCACCATGCTTTAGCTCAAACAGATCCAACTAACTAGATCAAGTTACTCAGGGCTTTGCCCATATAAGCTTTGATATCTTGAGGAAATAGAGTCTTCAAGTGGTATTTAACAACAGACATTCGGTTTGATTCTCCTTTGCCTTTTGCCTCCTGCAATTCTTATCTCCTGAGCAAAAGGGACTCTGGAATGCTTCAGGACTGAAAGCCATTTTATACATGCGCTTTGCTGAGGCCATAAAACCTGCAGTTAATCAAATCCTCAAATCTTCCCTCAGCCTTAAAGTTTAGACACATCTATGGCATTTGACCACTGTAAGCTCCTCAGGGGAGGCATGGACTGTGGAGTTCCTGTTCATCTTGAAAAATGCTTCTCTGTTTTTTTTTTCTGAATTTCTTCTTTGAGGAGTTGGTAGTGGCCTCTTGACCTGAAAATATCTTTCACTTCCATTTTAAGACCTATAATCTGTCTTCTAAGAAGCCTAGCTGTAAGGCATCTGCTTTCTCTGATAAAGGATCTACTATTTATTTCATTACACTGCTGCTCTGTCCTGAAGGTTTGTAATCACCCTGGTGATGTCAATGCAAATCCCTCTGAAAGTCTCAAATTGTAGAGATTTATGGTAAGCAGAGACAAGATGAAATAGTGATCACAGTAAAACAGGGAATATTGCACTATGGTTCAGGCTTATCAGAAAGCATTTTTGCTGGTTTAAGAGCAATGCTGTAAGACAGTTAATCCATTGGCAAGGTGTTGGTTTTGTTTTTGATGTTTGTAAGAATTAAAGGTACTAAGCACGTTTCAGAATGAACTCTTTACAAAATTAGCTCTCAATTTACTCTTATAATGTCACCCTTGTTGACTTGTAAAGAAAACATTTGTTTTTTTCACCTTATTCATATAAAGAGTCATGATAGTTGTTTTGAGGGATATCTGTGTAATACAGTATTTCCACTTAGATTTAAATTAAGATATATTAAAATAAAATTTGTCATCTAAAAAAAAACACATTGAGAAAATCTATTCTCACATTTTGAATGAAATGTATTTTAGTCATGTTTGCTTATTTGAAATAAAATTAACATTTCAAACGTTACATCTGGAGATATGGTTCATCAGCATCACAGTTTCTGCTCTGTCCCATAGTTGCACAACTCTTTTCCTTGACTCTTGCTGTTGGTCCGCATACATTGTGTGGGCTAAAACAGTGGATTGTGAGGACTGGGGGATCCTACATTCTGCTTCTGGCAGCCACTTCCCTCCTGCTACTTTTGTCTGCCCCTCCACCATGCTTCCCAAAACTGGTTTGCTTATATTTAGGGATGGCAGAAGGTTTTGTAGCTTTACTATAAATCAATATTTCACAGTTTCACCTACAGTGCTGATTCTCAAAGAAGTGTCAGGAAGGTAGAAGGTGCATTTTGGAGCACCTGAAGTTGGAGTGAGTCCAGAGGCACTGGGAGGCAGTGGGAGAGGCAGACGGAGAAAATATTTATTGGGTAGCTTTCATTTATTTCAGTTGATTACATGCATCCAAGAAAGAGTAAATTGGCCACAGTATGAATACATCCTGCTAAGAAAACCTTAGAGGCTTGAAGATCTAGGCTTCCTGTTTTATCTGCACCTAGAAGTCCATGCTCTCCAACAGCACCATTGCTGTAAGAGATTGGCTCAATTTAGTCCTGGAGGGCAGAGTACTGCAGCCTGCTCCCACTGTCAGCATAACCTGAAGTTCCCGGCTTGTCTCTTCTCCATGTACTCAGACATGCTTGACCTTACTTTGTAAACATAATATGGCAAAAGTCATGAGGATAATGTTGCAGGCTGAAAAAATGAATATGTGCAGTTCTTCATGCTTCATGCTGTCATTTTTTATTACCTCAAATGTCAGGTCAGTCTTCATTACATACAAGACTAAATGCATCCTTTCTTGCCTTCCTTAGTGGCATTTTCTCCCAGCCCCTCTTTGTTCTATATTTCTTATCTCCTGGTTCTTACAGTTTTCAGCCTGGTTAGTGCAGAGATATTCCCCCCATTTTATGTAGTTTTGGAGGCCAAATATATGAGTCACTATTCCCAGCTTTATTGTGCTTAAACATGTGTCTGTATTGCAGCAATGAATCTAGAAGTTCTGTAACATTTCTAATATGATGAATCAAACACATTTTTTTTGCAGTTTTCCCAATTTACCCCTCCTCTGATGATTCAGCCTAAAAAATTACAAGAGATGTATTTTTGCATCTACTATTTCAACAGTTTATCTACGTTGATTTTCTGAGATTTTGTATACTATATTTCAGTAATTTTTTCTCCTGGTTTGTTCTCTTATATTTTATTAGTATCTTCACTCTTCTAAGGGCTTTGGGATGCATCAAGCAATTCACAAATGCAATTAGAGATAAAACATGCACAATGAAATAAAGACATCATAAAACATTAAAGTAAATTTTAGTGGTCTCGTGACTGGAGCCATGGGACAACATTAGAAGCTTGTTTCTTCTTCAAAAACTAGCCTGGGTAGATTGCTACAAAACTATTTCGTTTAAGAGAAATGCTTCTGTGCTGAAATGCTGAACTGAAGCTCAGGGTTCACCTTCAAGCTTTACAAAGAATTTTTTCTCTTTCTTAGACTCCAAGCTGAACAATGGAAGAATACCCCTTTTTTATTTTTCTTTTTTTTTTTTTTAATAATTTTCATCTCTAAAACCCTCTGTATTTAGACTAAGGTTTATTTGGCATAGTGCTTTTTCTTCTTATCAACAAAAAGGAACATGTGAGTAGCTGGGGTCACCAAGTGAAGTTCTGTATCTGATGGACTATGAACAGTTGAGGAGAACAGCTCAGGAGATGTTCTTGTTAATAAGGCCTTCTACAAGGCCCAGAGATCATGATAATTAACTCTCCTGCTGCCTCCTTAGTCACACCATAGATTTTGTGTCTTGAAGCTATGCTATTTTGTAATAAATTGGAGAGTGAGAAGGGTTTCTCTTGACCACACTTACATAAGGATGTCTTGTTTTGCCAGTTCCTCATGAGTGATTTCTGTTTCTAGTATGTATGCAGAAAACCCCCAGGCTGAGAGAACAATTTATCCATCTGTCCTTCCTGGCACCTGCGTCCTGAAAGCCTCTGTATCCCTCTTCTGTCACTTAACTGGAAACCTGTCCAATTAAACACAGGAGATGACCAGATTCTTGTCACATGCTGATTAAACTCCAGTTGCCAATATAAAGGAGTACTCTCCCAGGGTTCAGGGTAAAAGATTCTTCCCATAGTAAACAGATTTAGTGAAATTTTTTATCTGAACAATATTACAAATCTAATCTGAAAAATCTAATTCTCTTTAATTAGTTGTTATTTCATATTTATCCTGAATGGCTTGAGAATGTAAAGCAATAATTCTCACTATCATAGCATATTGCCAGTTACTGTTTGGGTAGAGGAAATTCTTATGATCTCATAGCTGGGTATATGAACTTGATTTCTTTCACAGAGCTGAATAGTTCAGTCAACGTGTACAATTCTCATACTGCATTATGCAAGAAAGCAGAGCAGTAGGGGGAGAAAAAAATAGCCTGATCGATAAAAGACCTTTCTTGTTTAAACCTTTTTGAGGAGTAGGGAGGCTAGTTATTTTCTTATCCCTACCCATTCTTTTGCAGTTCAGTTCAGCTAGATAGCATCTTAAAATAGATTATACTCACAATGATAAATGGATGAGTTTGTATTGATTTACCAAGACCACACTATAATGACATAATTAGTCTACTTATGAGTTGTCTCTACTGTGAAGTTAAAAGAGAGGACAGTAAAAAAAAAAGTTCCTGCTTGCTCACTGAATACTGAAAAAACAAAATCTAGTCGACATTTCCACATAACACTATCACAGAGACTTTGAAAATGCCCATTTTTACATTTTCCATGGTTACTCATACAGATTTCCATTGTGCATTCTCATTCCACCTGTAGAGTTCTTTGACCCTCATCCAAGAAAACACTTAAATATTTACTGGGCATTTGTGGTTGCTTCTTTTGACAACCAATTCTCACAATCTCTTTGGGTGATTAGACCACCTTCTGTTGCAGCATGGGGCTAATGCATCATGTTCTGTTGTGCCGGGATAAAACATGCATTCAGTTTTACAGTAAGATTAGCATCTGCTATGGGGTTTAGCATCCCAAAGAACTGAGAGCCAAGCACACATTGACACTGAAATTCTAGAAACCGTCCAACTGCTCACATCCTTCTCTTGTGCTACACTAGTTCTAACTCATTTGCAAAGTGTATGATGGTAGTGTGAATCCTGACTCACGATCTAATAGTTAGTGACAGGAAGGAAAAGAGAAATGTTTCAAAAAATATAAAAAAGAATAGCAAGACAGAAAGGAACAAAAGACTGTTTGATCAATTGAGAAAAAGCAGCAAATTGAAATAATGAGGCAAGTTTTTTGTAAAGTCCTGAAAATGAGTCTTCAGAGTATCCCTTTTACCTTTTTCATTTATTAAAATAATTCCTACCTGGGAGGTGATAAAGATAACCCTGAAGTTTTTAAATGAAAAACTGAAGTTTAAGTAAGCCCTTAGGATATACCTTATTGAAATTCTTGAACCTTATGTTCTTGTTCTGAGTGAAAAGTGGCAATATTTTAACCCTTGTAATCATAGCCTGATAATACAATTTTCTAGCTTAAAAACCACAGTGGAAAGGATAGAAGAAAGGAATAATCAATCTCCATATGTAAATTCTATTTCTTTTAAAAATTTTTTGGTTTTGACAATAAAAATGTTCAACAAGTCTGAGAATGTACAACTTCTGTTTATGGCACTGACTGTCATTTGCTGGTTTATGTGGTCTATCTGAACTCTAAAAATATGCAAGAAAATTCATCCAGTGCCAAATTCAGGCATGCTGAGAAATGAAATTACTCAGTAGAAACTGAAATTAGGACACCAGCATCTACTGATCACCCAATTACTATCAAATTTTGCCACAAAATATTATCTAACTGTACTCCTGAATTCGTCCTTGAAGTTGTCTCTCCTTCACAGGTCTGACTTAAGGAGGAGGGACTATATGGAGCACAGAAAGCTAAAAACAATCCACACACAAATCTATGAGGAAAAACACATTTCAGAGATGAGAACCTCTGGAGAATTTGTTTTTCTCCCTTTTCATGAAAAGACCTTAGTCCTATATGCCTTTTCTGATGTCCACAGTGTTGCCTAATGTTTCATAAAGTTAATGAGTTTTGCATTCTTCATACCCCAAGACAACTGTTGATTTTTCTTAGAAATATTATTGCAAGCATAATGATTTGGAAGGGAAATTTATTTGGGTAATTTTGTGTTGTCCCCTCTGTCACTAGCTAAAGGCACAAAACAGTAAATATGACCTCTGCTCAGAGGTGTGAGCCTTAAGCCACTACTAAATACAGAGAAGAATCTCAGAAGAAGAACCTCTTGATTCCTGATTTTTATAGGCACATGTTTGGCAACAAAGTGTGTCCAAAATCCTTCTGAGGAGGTGATGTTCCTGAGACACTCTTCAGCCCAGTTTGTGATTTCTGAAACTTTGTTCTGGTCTCACAAAGGTTCTGAGTTGTTGATGTCTCTCTACTATGAACCTCAAAGCCTTCTGAGATTTGCCCATAATGACAGTAATTTCTTTGCTGTTGTGCATGATTTTTAGGCAGCATACTGAGAAGTGTTTTAATGAAGACATCACTTTAAAGTAAGCTATTACCATCTGTTCTGCCCTCTAATTACAAATAGGGAAAGGAGGGAGAGAGAGTAATTTGCAATTGCATCATAGAGATAGCAAGGATAAAGAAGTGACATAAAGGTGTGCAAGTCTCCAAATATGGCCTGCATCACTTTTGCTGCTTTCATGATTCATATACAAATGGAAGATGAAACTGTTCCCTTGTGAAAGGAAAAGTTCTCTGTGACAGTAATTTGTTTTCAGGACATCTGAAATGGCATGTCTGTGACAAAATATACCAGTGTGTTCTCTTTTGGTGTTAGTTGCTTAGTTCTGGGGAAAATTATAGATGTGAGTTGTGTGTGTTTGAGATAAAATAAATGTTAAAAAAGATGATCTGGTAGGCAGTGGATTGAGTCTCCAAAGAATTGGGTTCAGTTCCAATTTTCATTCATTTCAACATAAATAAACAACAATTGGGTCTCTAATCTCAAACATAACTCTAGATTTTATGTTCTATGAGCCTTACAGAGTACTTGCTGGTACTTGTAATACAGGAATAACAGCTTCATAATGCATAGGACTGTTGCTAGGATTCAGTCAAATGAATGTTTGTGAGGCATGGAGCGTCTTGCTTGACAGGAAGCATGTAAGATGCACTGAGATACAAGGGCTTTGATTTGATTCCCTGCAGCCTTTCCTGCCATATTGTGGCACCAGCTTGTGCCAGAGAATGTGTAACCTTCTCTGTAGTACTTATACCTTTGCAGCAAATATGGACTGGGCTGACACTGAAGAGTACTCCTCAATCCCTCAGAGATGGTGAAACCACATATCCTTGTTCCCAAAGGTGCTGCCCAGCGTGGTTCAAGCGGCTGCAGTGGAAACTGTAAAATTGCCTGTGATTGCAATGTCAGTCATAACCTTCAGACATGAGACGGGTCGCTAAGCAAGGAAACATCAGCTGCTTGAAGACACTTTCTTCTCCCTGATTGTCTTGGAGGCATGAGTTTCTCTCTCAGCACTATGCTGTGACTTCTGGGTGGCAATTATGCACTGTCAAGCTGGGGAAACGACCTCCTGAAGCAAATTCCTGCAGGTCCTGCATTACGTTTATGCATTTACTTAATCAAATTATTAGCATCTGAGCATGCTGCACAAACTGAGCAGGAACAAATTCCTATTTGATGCAGGAAAACAAATTCAAAAGCATGTAGCAAAAGGGAGACTTGGATGATAGTAAATTCTTCATGTCAGGGAGGATCTGTTGGCATCTGATCAGTGTGGACAATCAAATCATTGTGTATTCATGGGCCTTTTCTTAAATATCCATCGGTGATTAAGAGGTACAAAACATGGTGTTCAAAGGGAGGAGAATCAGACTGATAGCTCTTCCTTTTTTCCATTCTGCAGTTCAGCCTGTAAATCTAGGAGTATGTATCTTGTCTCCCAGCTGAAAATTGGTCCATTACATCCTTTACCAAAATATTGACAAAGACAAATGGAGCAGAATTCTCTCTCTTTCCATCTTCTTCCCTCCTACCATCCCCAGTAGTAAAGGTGAACAACACAAGCTGTTCAAAGACATGGCCATTCACCAGTGTGCAAGTGCAATCAAATACTTGCTACACCAAGGACTCCACCAAAATCACTACATTGTGTTTGAGTAGAGGAAGGAATAAACCCCAGACCTGCCCTAACCAGGAATAATTTTCTGCAACCATATGGTGCAGAGGGATTTCGGCCATGGTGAATGCTCTCACATGCTTGTTTCAGTTAATGTTTCAGGCTCAGAAGGGATTGCAAGGCTGGATTTAATCATGTTTCTAAAACTAGTTGAACTCTTAGGCACTACAGGAATGCAAATTACTATTAAGTTTGAATCCCAAACACAGAGATCAGAGGGCAGTGTGTTCTTTTGATGCATTTTCTATATGTAACTGTGACAGATAAAAGATGGTGCATAAAAACCTCTCAGCCAGCACACAAATATATATCTTTCAGCTTTTCCTTTAATTATGGAGAAAGCAAACTCCAGACCCAATCTTGTGAAAATATACTTACCAAGAAGCAATGGAAAGCTACCTACATTTGTAAATATGATTTTGGTTCCTGATGACTAAAAGGCCATCTTAGCACAGGGCTGCTTGGGAGACAAGCAGGTGATGTCCTTTACATTCTGACAGAACAGGACAATAGATATGTGCCCAGCTATGAACCCTCTTCATACACACATCATTGCTGCTTGGAGAAAAAATCAGTGAACATAGTTTGTTCCAAGGTTAGGGCAAGTCTAAAGTACCACAGAACGCATGAAGTAGGAAAGGATCTCTGCAGGACATCTGGTCCAGCACCCGTATGTAGCTACACCAAGCTCTCTAGCTTTACATTCACTGAAAGTGCCCAAAAATGTGGCACATATTGGGATTAAGGAAAAGGAGAGGAATGGTTTCATAGCACTTCTGACACCTGCCTGCAAAGAGATGTGCTCTAAGTCTGTCTCGTAGCTCCCCTGAGACAATGTGCTGTCTCAGATGAGAATGTGTAGCCTGAATATTAATGTCATTTTGTAATAAAGGTTCTTGATTGAGCTGTGTGAGCAATATTCCTTTACATACATGAGAAACCTTCCCAGCCATCTAATTCCCCCAAATTGAGATTGCAAGGTCAACCTGCTTCAAATAGAAAATGTAACTAGTATTGAAAATAAATGTAAATGATAAATGATCTTACTATTTCTGTGTTATATTTTTCTGCACTCAGCAGACTGTAGGGAAGAAATCACCTTGGATTTACTTTCCGTTTCTCTGCAAATACAGAAATTAGTTTGTGAGACAAATACTTCTAGGAGTCTCTAGTGTACAGCTAGTATGTCTCTAACCTAAAATATTTTCCTTTATCTGCAGCTATCCAATAAAAGAGGGAAAGACATTTTATATCTTTCTGTGTAACAAAATATTTTGATGGTCAGCAATGGCATTAATACTATAAATCTACTTCAACAATCCCGGTAGCACTATTAGCAGCTTTTTAGTTCTAAGTGAGACATCAGATAGAATGCGAAAATATTTTTAAAATGTACAAAAATCACACTTTTTGGATGAATTGTTTGGATCTATAAATTATGTCAAATAATATAGAGTCCATAGTTGACAGGACAGTATTACAATTATTGTTGCTGTTGTTATTATTATTATTTCTGCTCTTTGGTAATATACTTGCAGAATCATAGGGAGTATTTTCCAATAAATTACTTTGAGGTTCTAGAGCTCAGAAAAAAAAAAGAAAGAATTTTGAGGTGGTCTGTGGAAATAAGGGTATTTTCTATTCCTTTACCGAGGAATGAAAGACCTACTTTTTTTTTTTTTAATTGGTTTGTGTGGGTTTGTTTGTTTGTTTGTTTGTTTGTTTTATGTATATTGGTTGCTGAACAAATCTTACCATTGGAGAAATGTTATTTCAAGAATGAACGAAGGATAAATAATTCTTATTTTTGTTGAATAAGCATAAATTTTAATTAGGTTAACAAGTTTGTGGGTTGGGAATTCAAGCAGAAATTATTAGCTTGAAAATTATTGCAGGGAAGAGTGACACCTTATAACTTAACAGAGCAGATTCATATGTTTGTTCAGTCATAGTATATTTTGGCTAGGAGGAGAGAAATAACATTTCATTTATTATTTATTTTTCTATTTATTTTTCTATTAGCTCTGTGTACTAGCTCATTTTGCACAAACTAAGTTGTCTTCACCTTCTCCCTGCAACAGCTAAATAATCCCTCAAATATCATCTACATTATTTCTTTGCTTTCTGTGCTGCTTTAAGGCTCTAAGGAAACCACACAGGCAGACTCCATACATGCACATTTTATATGAAATGTTTTTGTAAATATAAATTCCTGTGGTTTATGCAGTCACTTTTGATTCTTATGTATGAGGATTGGAATCTTTCACTGTCATGAATCTGTGCTTGCTTTCCTCATTATACAGCAGTCATAAAGAAGTAAAAAGAAGTTATAATGTTGAGAGAGGACAAATGAAAATGGAGAAGGGAAGACAGAAAAATTCAAATGTATGAAAGAGTATACTCTAGGGAAGGGCATATTTGTAAGAATAGCAAAATGAGTTTCTTCTCAAATATTTCTGCAAATACTTAGTGGATAGTAATAGCAGTTGAAAGAATATTACAGTGAGAATAAAGTAAAATTGGAAGCATTTAAGAAAAATTCATCATGACTTTTTGAAAAGAAAACCTCTTTTCCTTCATGATTCTAGAGCTGCTTGGCAAATAGCAGGTTGTTAATATTTGTGTTTCAGCTTTACTCAGTATTTTTCTAGCCCTCAGAATTTGACACAAATACTTTCTAAATGTGGAAAGGCTAAACTAATGGGTATAGTTCGGTTCGTTCAGCTGTAATGAAAAAAATCAGGCTTTGGAAGCAGGGAGAGAACCAGAACTGATGGATATTGCCCACTCTGACCAGCTGCATAGCACAGCTTAGCATTTCATCAAGGTCTGGGAGGGAATGAAATGTGGCAATCTTCTTCTCAGGTGCTTTGACATCTGAATTATTGTCTTAAAATCTGGTAGTTCCAATGCTATTCTCAATACTATTCTTCCTCCTCTGCTTGTTCAGGTTAGGAAGAAGAAAAATTTTGTTTTCAGATCCTATTTGATTTTTAATTAAGAGCTATGTACTCTCAAGAAAGATCCATGATTATTAATCACAGATGGAAGGAGTCACACAGGCTTTGAACAGCAGGAGAAGCTCAATATTTAGAGAACTTGCTCAGTGGAAAATCACCCAGGTCCCTCTCCCTGACTCCTAACTCCTCCCATGCAGCTGTGAATATCACCACAAATCAGGCCCTGGGCTACTTTCATGGGCCAAACCCTCTGTTTAGACACTTGGAATTATTTTCATGAAGCCCTCTTTTTCTCAGAGCTGACATCTCAACATGATAATGAGAATCTCTTCTATTTCATCTGAGAAAGTCCAACAAGGAATTGAGACATCAAACAAACAGGAGAAGCTTTCAAGTTTGGAAAGCTGACTGTTCTTCTAACACACATCTTCACCATATTTTCATCTTTTTCTAGAGAAAAAAAAGAAACATTTGCCTCTGCAAGAGGGTTAATTATATAAATGAAGCACTTTCCATTCTAAGATACAGGATTAATGAAATGAAATCTGGGGAGCTCTTGATGTCTGATCCAAGGGGAAATAGAATCAAACACAACATAGGCCAATTGGCTGAATGTGTTAAATAAAGATGGAAAAGAGAAGAGAAAATTTGAAAATGCACAGAAGTTTGAACACAGAATAAAAAAAAAAAAAAGTAAACCAGAAGTTGTTGATGACTGAACATCCATATTTCCAGGATGCTCCCGAAGAAGAATGCAGCTGTTATTTGGCATGGAAACAGTTTGTGAAGAGTTGACAGGCTGAGTTGATTTAAGGGGCTTGAAAAAAAAAAAAAGTATAAAGATAGGTAGAGGTTTTTTAACTCTTAAAAAAAAGAACTAAACCCAACAAAATCTCATTCCCCGGGTGTGATAAATGCTTTTTCTCAAACTAATTTTCAGTGTTGCTGGGAAGAGGAATACAGAGTTCAGTATCCTGTGTACAAATACTTCCATTATGTCCTTTGTATCTATTTGAAGGCTGCATTGTGGAAATTGCTCTGATCCAGAGGTTATTCGGATTTTTCCTCCTAGACAAGGAAGTGATGAACAGGAAATAGCCATTTTTCTATTAGAGAAATCAATGACCATAGCACTCAGCCTGAGGGGAAAAAACCCCAAAACAATCCTGCAGATTCATCCTGGGTCTATTGAATCTGCCTTATAAAACCATAAAGAAATCCTCATTCAAATACATGACTGCTTTCCATGGCTTCAGTTGTGAAATTACACAGGTGCCCTGAACCTCCGCTCCCATTAAAAAAAAAATAAAGTTCCTTGTGAGAATTGCCTTGTGGGGATGTGCTAGAAAACATGCATCCTGAATGTGCCTAAATCGGGCAGAGGGTATAAAAAAGAATGCTAAATGTATTTTATTCCTTTGGAGGTCTAACTGATGCTTTTCAAGCCCTCAAGTTAAATTTCATGAAGGTCTGGTCCTGTTGGTATGCATTAAACTTGCTGTGATGCAATCTGAACAGAGCATGCCTCCACCCACATGGATGAAATTCAGGGACATTTAGGTTGATACATTTCTGGATCCCTTCAGTGGTTTGAGACTGCTCTGCTGTGATCAGTAAAAGCTGCCAGTATCTTTGGCTCTGCCAAGGGAGATTTACCCAAGGACATAACTCTTTTGACCAAGAGGAGTCACAAAACTACAGACATGAAAGGATTAAAGTCCTCTGAGATCAAGAGTGTTCTGGACTTTAGTTTTCAACTGGAGGACTTTGTGAGCAGATTATGCCCCTTTTGGATTCACCCTAAACTCCAGTAAGAAATCAAGCAAAATTTGGTTTCTGGAGTATTTGGATGCTGACTCCTGCCATTTTTTAATTATTATTGTCTTTCTCTCCATTTTTGGAGTGGCCTTGGTAAATTATGTGGTTCTTACACTTCTTCCTTTTTTTTTTTTTTCTTTCTTATTTGATTTCCAGGACAAAGGAATAGAATAATGAAACCAGACAAATTGTTTAGTGTGCTTAATCACATGGTCAGTATAGTGACTAAAGTGAGAACACTTTTCTATGTGTGATTTTTAATTGGTTTATTTTGTTTTGGGCTAAGTTTGGCTGGTAACACTACACTCATAATTTTTTACTTATAAAAAGCCTTTTTTTTTTTCATTCTGAAGACTATATTTAAGCCTCTTGAAATCTTGGGAATAAAACTAGGAGTCTACATGTTCTCTCTTCCGTCAGGGATGGATCCAGTGCTCGTGTCCTCTGACAGCAGGTCAGGATAAGCATCTCCAGCTGGCTAAATGCTGCAGAGGATTTTTCTCCCTCTCTTATGATTGGCAGCACATTTCAGGCTGGTTTATGTGAACAAAGCCAGTGAGCAAGAAGCAATAGGGCACGGATCATCTTAGGCTTCAAAGCCAAGCTTTTCCCACTTAAATGTCAGTCGAATGCTGTTTGTCAGCAGCATGGAAAGCCCTGACAGAAGGAAATTGAGTCTTTTCTGCTCGTTTAATACCCCTGTGGCAGTGGGCCGTGTGCAGGGCCACACTGGGAAATGAAGCGTGCCCAGGAAGAGCACAGCAAGGAGAGGTTGCTGCCTCCAGCATCCCAGGAGCAGGCACTGCAGCCATGCAGGGCGCCTGTCCCCTCTTGTAAAACTCACCTCAGGGGCGTGGGGAGGCTCCCAATCTGATTGGTTTTTGCCTGGAAAAGTGTGTCCTAAACACTCTTCCAATACCTTACTATCCAGCTCTGACTGGTTTTGATGCTTTCCAGAGTGGATAATTATTCGTACGGATCCAGGAACATGTGAGTCCTTCTAGGGCAGCCTCTGGCCTTGTATATGAATTTGTTCTCTGGTCCGACACTGGCAATGTGGGAAACACCACCAAGGTTCTGTCTGGGCTCTAGGGGATGAGAAGCAGGGTAATCCCATACGTGAAAGCACTAAGGTTAGGGTTTTAGGAACAGGAGTCTTCAGTCCTCGCTTCCATCACTGACCTTTGAGGAGATTCTTTGAAAATCAAGGATGCTGTTTATGTAAGTGAAGGTATTTGGGAAGAAAAGGATCCTGACTCTGCTTGTCTATAGCTGTGCTGAAATCAGGAATAGTGTCTCTGTTGTAAAAATATAGATTAAAGTCAAAAGATTTACTCTAATAAAAATTCATAGTTCACCTACCTGTTCATAAGCCAAGTGCTGCAGATGAGTCACCATTGAGGGAAGTTCATAGTGCAGGTATCACTGTCTGAATAAATAATGCTATTAATTGTTTGCATTCAGGTCTGTTTGTAAACTCTCTTGGACATGTTATTTGCAGTTGTCATCAAGATAAATATGCACTCTAACAACTGCAAACAAGGACTGCCATTCCCACCAGTTTATTTATGCCAGTGGTTTCAATTAACTGAACTCTGAAATACACCGGTCTTAGAAAGGGAAGTATCATACTTAAGAAGTCATATTTTCTCTGTGTCAAAATAGCAGTATCACAATGAAGATCTGATCTCAATGACTGGCATAGAACTATAAACAATAGTATCTAATCAAGATATTAATTAAAACTTGTAATATCCTCTTAATGGGAACATGTTGCAGAGTTAAATTGGATTTTTTTCCCCTTTTAAATTAGCACAGTCAATTAAGAGGTGTTCTCCATATGTAATTATTTTCAGTGGAATGAAAAGCAGAGTTAAACATTAGAGTTATATAGGGGTAGATTACAGTCAGGCACTTTGAGAGGATGAAGGCAGAGAGGAGTGAAAATGTGGACCAGGATGCTTTGGCTAAATTCCAGTTTGCTAATCACATCCTACTTTATCAAAACTGCCTGATAGTTTCAATTAGTTACCGTGTTCACCTCATATTTCCTTGGAGGGCTGGTGCTTTGCAATATAAAATTGAAAAGCTCCTTCTCCCCATGTGTGCCTGCCTTTAACTCCCAAGTGACGCAAATTTCAAAAAGCAAATCTATTTCAACTTGTGTGCAGGAAAGGCTTCTCAATTTATCTCTCTGCATAGGTATATATGTATGAACACACATATGTATGTTTTTCTTTAAAGGCTACCTACAAACTTAGTCCTTCTGTGAATATAATATTGCTTTTGCTCTTCTCTTGGAACCTTCCTGGGTGAAAACTTGCCACATTGTTTTTGCTGAAAAATCTGGTTGTATATTTTCTAGCTTTCTAGTTGTACAACTGATAGCCTCACGGGCTAATTCGGCTCATCACCCAGGCTGAATGTGAATGTTTTGTCAATGAGGGTCTAGTACTGAGCTTCCACAGCAAAAACACTTTAGAATCAGTAGCTTTTGATGGGCTGGTGATCACAGGGATAAAACAGGGATACCGGGTCTGAAGATATGGATAGAGGGCAAATCTGTGTTTCTTCAGGCAAACCCAGATTTTTTGTTGTCTTGGTATTTTTAAAGTAGATTATTGAACATCTATTGTTACCCACATGCAGAGTCATCAGTGTGACTTGACTGTGTGATTTATGTCCGACAAAGCTGAAGAGATGGATCATCTCTTCAAGTAAGACTGAAGGAGCCCTTCAGAATTAACTCTATTTGCCTTCTTATAAAATGAATATTCAAGTGAACAAAATCTATTTCATCCAAAATCCAAAGTCTGCCAAAATCAGTGGAGGACTCTTCACAGTCTTCAGAGAACTTTAGTTATAAGTGAAAAGAATTAATTTTGTGAGAATAAAAATGTCTGAGCAGCCTTTACAAGTGAAAAGGAAATCATAGAAACAGTTTGTATTTACACAGAACTCTTCCCCTAAGGATTTTGTTCTTTGAAAATGGACTCTCTGAGCAAGTTTTAACTCCATTTAAATACGCGTGCCTATAGAAAGAGTTTATTTTATTTAAGAACGTTTTTCTTTTCCTCCACCCAGCATAACTTCTTAATCATGCATTTTCTCCCCTCTTTCTGGTTTCTCAGTATTTTTCACCACCTCTAGCCAGACATTAGATTTCCTAAGACAGCGAGATCCATGTCTTGACAGGTTATTAATTATCACAGCTGGAGGTAGGGTGTTGTGGCTGTTCTTTGCTGTTTGTCATTTGACAGTAAAACCAGATGAAAACTAAGGCTTTGGAAGAAAATAGAACTAAACCCCAACATTTGTATACAGTGCACATTGGCTGAACAGCTGCTGGGTTGTTTTTCAGACCATCGGCAATGTCTCTTATCCTTCTTTCTTGAACTTCTCTTTTCTGAACTCAGAGGTCTTAAAACAGAGAATAATGTGATAGCAGACCAGTACAGAAGGTAGTAAAATGTTTATGAAAATATCTTGCCTTACATAAAGATATATCCCAGAAATCTGGGGAGCGAGGCTGAAGTGAAGTAATGATGACAGGATACGTCCAAAACAAACAGAAGACCCCTTCCAAGGGGAAGGCCGTTTACCAGGAATCACTTGGGGATTCTAAATTCCCTACATCTTGCTGTTGTCTGGAACCACTCACTTGAGGGGTGGTTCATTTGATCTGAGGTGATGACGTGGTGTCTCATTTCACAAAGGCCAGAGGTGGTGCTGGTGGCTGTCTGTGTAAGGTGGGTGTTTGCAGAATTATATTGTTTGAGTTGCCAGGAAGTTTCTGTGAGCACCAGTGCCACTGGCATATTAAGGTGAAGCAAGGCTCCCTCAGGAGCACACACAGGCAATGAGGAAATCCAGCCCAGGGAAGGTGAGTTCCAGCATCAGTGCCATGAGGTGCAAAGGCAGCCAAGCTTCTCCCCTAGAAACACAGAGCCTGCAGAATTTGTCATTTCCTGTGTTTTGGAAGCACCTCTGGGACTGCTGTTGAGCAACAGCATAGAGAAGGAATCTGTACAGCCCAGGCCAGGCCGTCTCCTGAGAAATCTGAATTTATATTTGTGTATATTTTTCCCTGACACTCCAGGTTTATCTGCTGTAGGAAAGCTCTGAAGAGCAGAGACCATCCAGGAGAGGGCAGTGCTGTACTCATACATTGCCGGCTGGAAAACCAGGACACGTGTGGGAATAGTGATGTAAATTGTTCTTCTCATATAATCAGTTCTATTAATTAGGGACAGATTCTTCTGCCAGATTTGAGTTAATTTTATTTTTCTATCTGGTCAATCTCTAACATAGAAGTCGTGAGATTTGACACCAATGTTGCCTTGTGGTTTGTTTTTTTTTTTTTTTTTTTCCTAATTTAAATGAGATCTGAGAGTAAGAAAAGGCATGGATGGTCATCTTATGTTTTTATTTAATAACAGGCTAAAATGGAAAGACTTTATTACCTGAGAAACCCTTTTCCATGTTTCCTGAAAAGGAAAAAAATCTGTCTCCTTTCCGCTTTCTCCAGAAGTTTCACTGTGCTCAGATCCCTCAGCCTGGATATCCATCACTTGTAACTCACGCACATGCTGTGCCAGGTTTTCTCATTCATTTCATTCCAAAAGATGCCAGCAGCCTTGACTGCACTAAAATGGAGCTAAATCAGTTGAGATCAGATCCTTTTGTTGCTTTGCAGCGTGGTACCAAGGCCTTAAATTGAGGAAAGAGGTAGGGAGAGAGCTGATAACAACGTTCATAAAATAACGAAGAGACAAAGCATGTGTTTGAACTAACTGGAGCCAGGCAGTGAGCTGCAGTGATCCACACTGGACATGACAAATGCACAGCTCACCCTGGCCTCCATCTATAAGAAAAGGAGAATGACAGACACACTTTGGCTCCCAAGGAAAGACACATGAGGATCTGTGAACTGAAGAGTCCCAGGAGCCACAAGAATTGTCTGGCACTTGATGCTGGAAAAGAGGGTGTTTTATGCCCAGCAAGCTTACAGACTGGGACATCAGCCTGTGTTTGTATGAAGCCTGCTGGAAGTACCTGCCATTTATCTCTTCTGTACTCGTTTTCCAAAACAGCTACTTCTTTCCTGTCTGAGCTTCTCTTGTCAAATGTCCAGCTCCTCATCCTCACTGAGATGGAGAACTAGAAAAATTCTTTAAAAAGTGTATCTTTAAACCCTGAAAATATTGTAGTTTAGAAACTAAACACAGTTTGGAAAGTGATGCTCTGAGCAGTTTCCATTTATCAACCTTTGAAAGACTTCTAATATATAGGCAAAAAAAGAACAAAATGTTGCCAACTAGTTGAGTTTTCATCTTTATGCCATTAAAATCTCTCAGTGCTAGTTAGTCATGCTGCATATTAACATCAGCAATCAAAGAAGAAAACTTTCTTGCAAATTTGTCTTGAGGAAAACCTAATGAAGCTATTTGGTAAATGACCCTTTTTTCAATTCACCTCCTCCTTGAAGATATTTTGTAGTCATAACAAGCCTGAAGACAAGCTACTTGAATGACAATCTCAGACTTTGCAAAATAAGCAGGATCAGGACGGGGACATATTTAACTGGAGAAACTTGTGAGAAAAATCCGGCAACCCCCAGGAGGTGACATGAGAATTTCAGGGCTGAACCAATGTCACCGAGTGATGACTGTTACTGACCTGGCTGCTTTTGTACAGAACTTCACCCTTGGGTAATGCACTTACTTATACATGAGGATATTCAATGATGTATTTGTAATTGGAACACCCTCCACGTAATGGGAAAGCTTTCAGACATTGATTATTAGTCAGAAAGATCCCATCAAACCCATTGAGAGGTTCGAAGTTTTTTAAATGTTAATGTGGAGAGAGGAGAACATAACGGAACTTTTCACAGGAAATACATTCTATTTGTTTGACATCTGCTGCAGGATCTGAGGTGAAATTCTACCCAAACATATCTGGTGTGCAAATAACTGCAATAGAAAATGGCAAAGTATTTCTTATGTCAGTGACAAACCCTTTCAAAGGGAAGGACTTCCTGGGCGCCTTATCATAATTCTGATTCATGCATTCTGAGAGAGACAGTTGTTTGGGGATTGCTGAATTGTTGCTGTTTTGAAAATTTCAGGAGAGGAAAAGCTGAAATATGAGCAGTCGTTATCTGATTACACCGGTTGCTCCTGAAGTGTTAAGTGTATATAATGCTTTTTCCTTACAGAGCTTAAACTGATAATAGCCTTGCTGTTAAAATGCCATATTGTGTAATGGAAGAAGCTTATGGTTTCTGCTGGGTAGTGCACTTTTGTCAGTGAAATTTCTGTAGAGGTGGTGGGTTCTTTAATATGTTCTATCCAGGAGGCTCTGTTCCTAGTTTGAATATTTGCCTTTTGGATCCAAGTATGGACAGGTGAGTCTGCAGTGGGGAATAAAATTCCCTCCTCACCTTACTGCGTTATTGCACTGCATCTCAGCAACAAACATGTTGCTGGCAGCCTCCTATTTACCAGGAACAAAGGTCAGTCAGTACCCCACCAGTTTTCATTCTCCCTCCACAATTGCTTCTCACATTGAAAGAAATATTTTTGTAACTCTCTGCCAGTGTGTGTTCATGCATAGCTCATGTCATGGATTTATTTTCTTTTTCAGCTTGTTGGCATGTCCACTTCTTAGTTCATCCTCTAATTCTTTTTCAAGGAAAGGTTTCCTACACCCACGTATGTGTGTATAGAAGGGATGGAGACTTCAGTTTGACAGTCTTCCTGCATTCTCCAGAAGTTCAGTTGCAGCTGGTTAATATGAAAGGAATGAAGCAAATTAGCTAGGTTTGTATTGCAAGCTTTAGAGACAGTTTATTGAGGGACAAAATATTTCGGTCACTTGCATTTACTACTTAATATTGTCTTGCATGAACAAAATATGCTTGTGGAAATTCTGTCAGAAAAGAATAATCTAGGAAAGGTTATTTAGATTTTGTTGCTCTGTTCATGTTGCATAGCTAAGAAAAAGGCTGCCTTCAGCTAGAAATCAAAGCTTTGTCATAAAAGCTAGATTTTCTATAAGAAAACAGCAAGACTTTTGGGGAGAATAATAAAGAAAACATTGCTTTTTTTGTAAGTGGAAAATCCAGTAGTATGAGAAATAACGTGTTTTTATGATTATAATCTGAGGACAGGATTATCAGTGAACATTGCATAAAGCATGATCTAATAAGCACTAAATTTTCATGCAGTCCCAGTGTGCTTGCAAACCAGGCCAAGGTAGCTACATACACTGTTGTGATAGGTGCAGAGTCAAGTTAGACTTCAAAATGTAAGTACAACTTTGCATGAAGCTAGACCAGCTTGGTCTAGCATAAGTCTAGCATAAAAATGGGACCCATTAGATTCTGGTTCCTGTGCACTGAAACAAACTGGTGCAGCACCGACCTTCCTGTGCTCACTGCCCACCCTACGCTGCCTCTCCATCTCTGCTGGAGTAGGCAGAAAGAACACATGCCCAGCACATTCCGAAAGCTTCATGTTGGCACGCTGAGGTAAGCCCAGCTTCAAGGGTAGCTTAAGCTAATATGTTGGCTCTTGACTTTGCTGTCCAATCTGTAAACACACAGTCCTTTACAGTGCTTGGGGTTGATAACCAGTGACAGAAACCAGAGGGGAATAATGCCTTATACTCCTGAGTTAGGTTTCAAAAGCCTTTAGGCTCTCTGGGACTGTCTTTTACCTGTAAAAGGAGCTAGGAAGATACATGCCTAAAGCTTCCATAGTGTGCCATATTGAGGATCACAAATGTGAACAAAGCCAGACTGAAGAGATGAAATAGAAATCCAAGCTAGTGTGGTTCTAACCACTGAGAATTTGTGGGATAATCTGGATCTGTTACATTTTTCCAGGTTATCCTACAACTAGTGTACCCAATATAAAATTTAGTTAAAGGATCAGTAATTCATTCTGCCATTCCCAGCTTTGAAATCCCTTGCTGATATGTTGATGAAACTGTACTCACTTGGAGAGCCTAATTAAGAGCACAGCAGTTTACAAAGCTGGCTAAATTCAGACATCATCCACTGCAAAGCTAAAAAGCCAGGCTTTCTGTGAGATATTCAAAAAATGAAAGGAAAAGAAAAGGATTAGAGAATGGAAAAAAAAAAGGACCCATTAGATATATATTATGTAGAGGTACATATACATACATGAATATGTATGTATGTGTATATACATGTACATATATGACAGAAACAAAATTGAGTTTGTGTGATTGTCTAATTGAGTGAAAACAAATCCCTTGGCTTTTGCTGACATAATAAAGATTAAATACCATAGTGATTTTGCTGAAGTGATAAAGATTAAATATCACAGTGGTTTTCCAGAGAGTCTTTTCTTTTTTTGGCAAGTTTCTGAACCACAAAATAATAATTTTGAGCCTTATCCAAATCCCTTCTACACTGAGTTCACTGAGATCCCTTTTGCTGAATCAGAGCATAACACTACCATGTGTGTTTATGGTAACAGCTCCTTTTGGCTGGGAAATTAGTGAAACTGCTCATGCTTTTGACTAATTGATGAGTAATCAAATATCATCTATTATCCAGTTGCTTCAGATAGTCCTCTGGTTAGGGCTGAATCATACAGCAGAGAGACATAATTTTCTTTTCTTAGCTATCACTGAACTGATATTTTACTGTTGGCCAGTTTTATTTTCCTGCTGCCTTTTCCTGTGTTATTTGTTTTGTTTATTTGGTGGACAGACACAATAGCTGCAATTTTGCATTGGATTTAACACAATTAAAATCCAAACTAGTCTTGAAAAGGATGCTGCTGCTTCTTCTTTGATCCAAAGCTATCTGTTCCCTTGCCCACTTTTTGCCATGCCAAAGCTGATGTAAGTCTCTGATGAGTCAGGCCAAGGAGATGCTCTGGCTGAAAACTAATTTAAAATAAAAATCTGGAGATGTTTATGCCAGCCTTGATTATATTGTCATAACATAAATGGGAAAGGTGAAGTATTTCTTGCTACACAGAGCATAGATTGAAGGAGTACTCAGTTTCCCAAAACTCATACTAATACATAAATGACACATTTTGGTAGTGTCTGTATAAAAATGCTTGGTGTTAGATGTAGCATTAACAGGAACCAGAACTCAGAAATACCTCATGAACAGGTTAAGATGCCCAAGATAAAGATGGCTCCAGTCCTTTCCTGAAAGTCTTGGTTCAGTGTAATTATGTCTCACCTGTTAACTTTGTAAATCCTCCAGAGATGAGGAAAATTATTTGATATTAAATCTTACTAAATTAATTAGGTTATTTTGATGGACTACATTTGGTTCATTTCAGAAGCAGCACTCCAGTTTCTGTAAAGTCACATCACCATTCTGAGTGCATAATCTTTGACAACATATGTTTCTTTCATGCAGATTTTTCTAACCTAAATCCAGAGCTAGAAGAAAAGCAGTTTTTTGTTCAGAAGTGAAGTTGTTTAGGTTTTGTTTTTTAGCATAAACCATTTCTAATTCTTGTATTTGGCTTTGTGTAAGAAAACTGCAATGAATCATTCACAACATAATCATTTGGTCATAGTTATTATAGAACAATAAAGATTTTGCTTTCTTTTTAATGTCTTATCTGCAAAGTAGGAATGGAGTTTCTGTCTTAGAGAAGTGTTACAAAGATTTGTTGGTTAATGCTTGGACTGCATTTTGTCTGTACTAAATCCTGTATAATTATTTAATGTCCCAGTTACAGATGGTTGACACTGTGTTGTATCCTTGGAGTTTTTCTCACTTATTTTATTTTTTAAGACTCTGAAAAGTCTGAATGATAAATTGTAAATCTAAGTGTATGTAATGTTTCAAACATTCAAGAATAAACGTGTGTTTTTAATAATGCTAAGAAGAATACTTCAATGCATGAATTTTTCTGCTTGCTCCTAATACGCAATATATTTCTGTCATTTTATACAAAAATGACAAAAAAAACTTGCTATAGTTCTTTTAATCTCAAGAAGGCTCTTGGATATTTTGTTCTTTCTATGGCCTAGATTGTGACATGGTTTTATTGCAGCATTCACCTTTAGAGGATAGAGCTATTTATATGATCAAATTTCAGGTGTGCTCAAAAACACGAGTGCAGTGTTGAGGAGTCTAATAAAAGCTCATGACTTATTAATTGGAAACTAGTTTTAGTATGTGCACCTGAGCATAAAAAATAGCAAGACTGAGTCACTAAAAGTGCTTGTAGAAGAAAGTCTCTCTGCTTTTTATAATGAGTTGAGGGCTTTAGGCTTCAACACCACACACTCTCTGATTGTGACAGCTGCTTGTGATGAGCATGGTCGTTTTGAGGGGGTTACATTTATTTGATTTCACTTGCTGAAGTCTCTACACACCAGCCCAACACCAAACAGTCCAGCTGCCAGTGGATGGAGAGCAAAGCGAGCAAGAACATGTCTCTGTGGTCTAGATATTGTGAATATACTTCACAACCGTATTTGCTGGATTTATAAAAGACATATAAATAAACAGAAACAATTCAAAAAACACCTGTATGGCTCAGGTGCCTTTGTATCCCCTATTACATGTTGTGCTCTGACTATGGCACCAGAGAGTCATGTTCTTCCTTCAGTACATTGAAGGATCTCTTATTGCCGAATTTGTCCCCGGGTGTTGGGTGACTTTATCTCCTTCCTTCAGAGCACAGTGGTGGGATGTAGCAGCACGCTTGGCAGAAGCTGCTGCTTTTGGATTAAGGTTTTGGTGGGAAGAAAGCCCAGGCAAAGCCCTCAGCCTTCTTCTTCCAATATCTGAACTCTCTGCCTAAGCTGTGGTAAAATCCTATATTGCCTTTGTGTTACCTGTACCCATATCTCAGATGCCATATATGGCTATGTCCTGGAAAGCTCTTCTCCACTGGTCACTTTGAACTATGCCGTTCCCCATTGGGTGTTTCCTGATCCCATCTCCCTTTAAAAGAGCCCTGCAGGGCTTCCTCCTGGCTCTTTCTTCTGGGTTAGTCAGCCATCTGGATAACTCTGGACCCTCACAACGCAACACTGGATTCACAATAAACGGCTGATATCCCGGAGAAGGGCCCTCTGTCTAAGCCTTTTATTCTCTTCTGCGCTATCACACCATGCCTGGGGAAACTCATCCTAGAGGAGCCAGGAGAAACAGGTTATCTGCGGTAGCTAGGACTCTGTCCTTTGGGAGAGTTACACAACTCATCCCGGCAGGGATCCCGCATGCATAAAAGCGCTGTCATGACCTCATGAACATTCCAGGCTTTGTGCTTTTAGTGGGATACCCTCCAGGGAAGCAGCCTGAATTCTCACTGTGGCAGATGGCTTTGTGGTTGAGTATTACCTTGTACTTTTGGTGTAGCCCAGTCATTCCTTGCATGCAAAATAGAAAGAAAACAGCCTCTATGGTCATGGCCTATTGAAAACCTGTCCTAGGAATATTTGGATCAAAAATACAAATGTCTAATGAGATCAGATGCTTCTAAACTGGTTTGCTAACTAGTGTTCTACTATAGTGTAAGATTTAGAAATTAAGACATCCTTCAAGTACAGTTTTAGATGTTCAAGTTCTTCACTAGACCTGGTCTGTGGGCTTTGAAAGGATCTGTCTCTTTCAACAGTTCAATTCAGGTAGGGTCTGTATTTTCATGACTTTCTCTAGTCAGTCCTAGGACCTCCTGTTGCCGAAGCTGAATCACAGATAAATTTCAGAAATGCAGCCTGCAGACAGTGGTCTAATTTGTCACTGAAAGACATCCTTAAAATAAAAGTCTTCAGGTGTGAGACATTTGTCATGTATTTACCTCTATTCCCTGAGATAAAGAGTCTCAGTTTCATGAAGGGACAGACTTAACAATCCACCATTTAAGGAAATCTCCACTTGGATGAGACCTACATCACACTAAATTTTCAGAACATGCATCCCCAAAAACCAGCACCGCAAACCTTTAAATCCACTACTATATACCCACATCTTTCCAAATAAGGGCTGCCACCGCATTTTTCTTTCTCACTTTCTGTCATAAACTTTCTCCAAAGCATATACCCACCTACCCTTGGCTCTATCTTTTTTTTAACCTCTTGGGGGATATGATTGGTTCTGGATGTATTTCAGTTTGCTGTCTGTGTTCAGCACCTCAATTCTCTGCTGTCCACCTTGAAGGGCTGTCCAGCTTTCCAGTCGGTCAATCAGTCACTGGTTCAACAGAGTTCCTTTGCAAGATGTTACTCCTTATGAAGTGGAAAAGCTGCAAGAGACAGAAGTTTTACCTCCCAAAGATCATCTGCCATGCACTGTCTTGTTCCCGCTTGAGGCAGCAACTCCTAGCTCTTGAACTTTCCAGTTCATTTCCATACATATTGCTGTCTAAAATTAATGCCTTTCACATTTCAGCATGCTGAAATATGAAGTCAGAAAATCAGCACATTTGATAAGCAAACAGATCATGAGCTGCTTGTGAGACATTTTTTGGCCATCAGTATTATAGTTGATAGAGAGAAACTACAGAAAAATTGCCCATAGTATCTAAATATGAAAGCTTTGAGAAAGGAATTAGTGCTTTCTTTATCTTTTGACAACAGAAAGGTATGTCTTTGTCTCTCCTGAAATTCCACCAGAGGTACAGCACGGATGAATCTGCTCCATAAAAACAAAATTACACAAAAGAAAATTAAACTAATAAAAAGAGAGAGAGATTACAATAACAATAAAAAACAATCGACAAAAGAGAAAACAAACCCCTCTCCTTATTGTTATGCATTCAGAATCAGTGTCTTACTCATTTGTTAAACTTTTATGGCACCAGCAGTCTCAAATACTAATTTTGTTCAGCACGAAAATGCCCTTTATAATGGGATGAATATGATGCTTCCAGTGCAGGCAAGAGCAAGCACTCAGGGGATGCTAATGGTATATTCTAATCTGCTGGAAGTTTCTGGATAAGAAACTTTTGCCTTATTTTTTCTCCCACTGTTTTTCTACCTTAACCTGCTGATGCTGCAAGAATATCTGGTCAAAACCCTCCTGTTAAAACCAGCTGTAAAATAATTTTGATATTGACATGTTGCAATTTTCATTGGCAGGCTAAAGACATCACTTTTTCAGAAAGTAAAGTCTTTTCCCTCAAAAAGGTTATAGCGTCCTTGTGCAAAGACATATGCGTTCCTCATGCAAAGTGCAGCTAGGTGATGTGCTGTCATGGCTGTCCATGAGCCACCAGACTTCCACAGGACATTGTGGTGGGGATGTCCCATGCATTCTCCTAGGGATGAATCATAGAAGGGATAGTTATCCTAACGACAGTGAGAGAAAGAGGCACTGTAAGTGATATTTATTTATAATAATGGGAATTCCCGTTAGAAAAAGAATTTTCTTTATACTTCTGTGAAAAATGAAGAATTAAAGTTTTACAAGTGACAAATTGAAAAACCTGTGTACAGTGATGAAAGGCTTTGCTTCAAGGTTTTCATATGGGTAAGCATACAGCTGAGCCCAACCTGACTGGAGTTTCAGCATCCATAATGGAAATAATTAGCTATACCACCGCAGGTTTTCATTATTTGCTGAACTTTATTTATTGCCATGGTGTGTATCCTAACAATACACACAGCTATCCAGAACTTTTGAAAAAGTAGGCCATTTGAACAGGTGAATATCACAGGGTAACTTTAACTATTGGCAAGAAGATAGACCAGAAATTATGTTCATGGCCATACTTGCAAGACTCTGATGATAATAATAATAATAATAAAAGAAGATATCATGCCACTGACAAATAGAAACAATTTTATATCTAATAGGATTTAAGTAATAAAGGCTGAAGGGCTGCAACAGCTGCAAAGAGATTAGATACGTTATGTTTTCTCAGTGTAATAAAACTTGTCAAATAAAGCTGAATAAAATCTTCTTATCTGTGTCTCTGGCTTATTTTTCCTGCAGCCTCTTTCTTTTCAGCTGATTGCAGGAATCACCATTTCTCTAGAATGGTTACACACACGACAGTTCAATTAGAGTCAAGTTAGTGAAAGTTATTGCTGTATTTGCTTTTGGTTGCACCTTTTTTTTTAAAGCAAAGGACATCTGCAGCATTTGGAAAGAATGAAGCAGATCAAAAAAACCACTCTGCCAATCTCTGCTGATACTTTGACAACTGAACTGGACTGTGCATATCAGCCCAGTACCATTACATTTAGTACTGTTTTACACAAGATCTGGTTCTGATTTAAAAATAAACACATCAAAATAACAAGACAGCCTTCCCCAATCACACTTGATGCTGCCTTGGCTGCTCCAACCAGTTCCCTCGTAATATCTCCCTTTTCTCACCTGTCTGCTCCCACCTCTCAGCACTGTCTGGAGTCCTTCTCCATTGTTTCTGCTCTTCCTGACTCAGTTTCTTCCCATGTTTCAAGGAAAGTGTTGTGGTTTGTCTTTGTAAGGCTGGTGTGCTAGTGTTTGCTGAGACCTCTAGGGTATGCAGATGGAATTTGAATTCAGAAGTGTGAGTTGTTATTATTACTGTTAATTAGATGTGACAGGATGACACTCTGCTAACCTTTCCATGAAATCCAAGGCCAAACCTTTGTCTGGGTTACAAACATGCTTGGATTTCTCATGTGATCCATCCTTCCATTCAGGGCAGTATTTCTGAACTTACCTGTGTGTCTGATTTAAATTCCTCAAGCATCTAAAACAGGGGTATTGTTTCAAATGCCGAGTGGAAGAGCAAATTATGTGTATGTTCAAGCAGTGTTCTGTTGCCTTTGGCATGTATTTGAACAAAGTATTTTACCTCTCAAGGCAAAGCAGTGAACCTAGTAAGAAAAGCCAAGGGATCTGTCCAAGCTGATGTAATACATAAAGACACAAACATCATCCATAAATCAATAGACATTGATTTAGGTAAATGAGAGCTTTGCCCTTAGGTAAGAAGAAATTTACTTATTCATATGTATGTGTTTAAAATGTTTCATGCAGAATTTCTGGGGACACATATCCAATATTAATTAAAATTAAAGTGTGTTGTGTCAGTGCCAATAAACCCATTATTTAAGAATTTTTTTTTTTTTTTTCAAATTAAAGCTTTTCTCCCCATCCAGATAGAAAGTTCAGGAAATCAATTCATGATGACAATATGATAACCAATTAGAGAAAAAAGCCCTGAAACCTGTTGCTGGTGGTGAAACTATTGTCAAAATCTATAGTGTATCTGTGCCTGAAACAATTTTTGGCGACCTTTTAAAATGCATCTGTACCTTGGGGTAGAGGAGGGAAAGAAATTTCTGTATAAATTTAATCTAATAATTTAATTTAGTGGCAGTCCTAACTACATGGAACTGGGAAGACATTGGAAAATAAGGGTGAGCGTAAAGCCTATGTCACCCGGCAGAGAAGCGCTGCAGTCAGTTCTGAGTGAGCCAGCGTGGTCCTCAGGGAGGTAACTGCATTAACCAGAGTGTTCCCAGCCTTCAAGCTGGCATCACAAAACCTGGATATGCAGGTTTATTGGAAGGATGGAGGAGATTAAGATGCTTCTCTTCTTTTAATAGCACAGGAAATCTGAAGACTGGAAGGATGCATAACTCTGAATTTGGAGACTTTAAAGCAATGAGGCCAGTCCAGCTGTCAGCAGAATGTACATGCACATCACTCTTTCATCTTGCTTGTCTGATCACATCTGCAGCCCTGGCATCCAGCATGGAGTGGGTTGAAACATGAATGTGCACCATTTCAGTCCAGTGGTCAGCATTGCAGAGGGTCCTGGTCTGTCTTCCCCAACTCCCCACTTCTCCACCTGTATGTTTCTATTAATACTGCTGCTGCAAAATTTTTCCTTCCTCAAAAAGTAAGGGAAGAATTGTATTGGGAAATTCTCTTCACAGGGTTAAATCAAAAATTACTCCAGTGATTTTGATGTTGTTCATAGAATCATAGAATATCCTGAGTAAGAAGGGACCTAAGGATCACATAGTCTGACTCTGGACTCCACAAGGACAAGTTTGTTTGATTTGTTTCCAGCTTGTCATCCATTTGTTGAAATGATCTTAGTTATAGCTGGTAAAAGGTATTATGTTCATAGTTAGATGGGTAAAATAGCATTTTAGAACATTTAGAACTTTTTCCACTTGTTTCCCTGTTCTGTGACAGCAAGTTGTGCAAAGTAGCTCAGGTATAAATAAATATAGGGCAGAGCCTACATAAATTGTACAAGCAGGCCAAGGGCATCCTGGCCTGTATCAGGAATAGAGTGGCCAGCAGGACCAGTGCAGAGATTGTCCCCCTGTACTTGGCACTGATGAGGCCACACCTTGAATGCTGCATTCAGTTCTGGGCCCCTCAATTCAGGACAGACATTGAGGTGCTGGAGCGTGTCCAGAGAAGAGCAGCAAGTCTGGGGAAGGGTCTGGAGCACAAGTCCTGTGACAAGCGGCTGAGGGAGCTGGGGGTGTTTATCCTGGAGAAAAGGAGGCTCAGGAGACCTTTTCACTCTCTACTATTCCCTGAAAGGAGGTTGTAGCCAGGTGAGGGTTGGGCTCTTCTCCCAGGCAACCAGTGACAGAATAAGAGGACACAGCCTTAAGCTGTGCCATAGGAGGCTTAGGTTTAGGAAGAATTTCTTCACAGAAAAGGTGAACAGAAATTGAAATGGGCTGCCCAGGGAGTTGGTGGAGTCATGGTCCCTGGAGGTATTTAAAGGAAGATTGGACGTGGCACTCAGTGCCATGACCTGGTTGACACAGCAGTGGGCCATAGGCTGGACTCGAGAGGTCTTATCCAACCTAGTTGATTCCGTGATTCTGTTAAATCTTTCCTTTCCCTCACATGATGAAAGGCTTTTTCTAAAAATTCCTTCCCGCCAAGATGCAGTTTTCCCAGTTTGACAGAAGATTTTAAAAGGCAGCTGCATGGCTCAGCCCTCCGGACACAAAACTCTTCAGGTAGTACAAAGCCAGCTTGTTTTTCTAGGAATATGAACAGGAGTCAAGAGAGCACAGAAAATGGAGAATTACATCCTCTGCTTCAATTTCTCCCCCTTCCTCTCTTCCTTCAAGATTGTGAAAAAATCTTGTGTGCAAGTAGAGACTTGCTTTAGCTCTTGTCAGAAGTTCACATTTTAATATTAGTTTCTTTCTACTTAGTTTGGGTTCTCTCATTTTCTTTTTCTAGTAAAGACTCAATGAAAGGTAGCCTGACAGAAAATGCTGGGATCCAAGCTGTGGATGGTTTGCTGCCACCAAAGTCCTTTGAGCCTTAGAGTTCATCCTTATCACTGCTATTGGATATAACAGCATTGTCAGATCACTTTCTGTCATCAGTTTTCACATATGATTGACAGACATAATAAGCAGGTAGGCAAGAAACTCGACTTGTTGCAGGACAATAGATGTGTGCATTAGAAGCTTTCTGAAATGCAGAATGTTACTAAAAGCCATAACCTGATATCAGCAGTGGAGATGGCTGCAAACCACTCGGTGCACTTCAGTTCTTAATATTTTTCTGTTTTGTTGCTTACTTTTTGTAATAGGTCAGTAATCATGTCCTAAAGGTATTTCTTGCATACCAGGAGCCCCCAGGACATGGAAACCAATTAAAGACGTTGATATTCTTGCTTCAACATTAAGCCAGGGAAAGAACTGACAGGAATTTCAAGTTCACTGTGCATCAGGAGCTGGTTACCATTTCCATATGTCTTTCAGACTGTCTCACACTAAAACTCACACCCGAGGGAGACCCAGAAGAGCCTGAGGCATGATTTGCTCCAAACCGCTTTTAATTCCCACCAGCATAATTTATTGGAAACATTCTGCTTTTGTTGGAAAAGTTCACAGCCAGTCTGGAAGCTACTGAAATATATTCCTATAATGTAGAATAGAGTTTGAATGACAAAGCTTAAAGTAGCCAAGACCAGTTGTTGGACAAAATCCCTTGTGGCTGTCCTTGCAGCAGGTCCCAGAACACAGGTGCACTCATGTATTCAGTAACTTGTTTTATGTTTTTTGTTGGTTTTTTTTGTTTGTTTGTTTGTTTGTTTGTGTGTTGGACATTTAGAAGTCCCACTTCCAGGCCAAGCTGGAGTCCCAGTATCCCAGCCTTGCACAATCAGTCTTGTCCTTTAGGATTTCACCAAACTGAACAGCTGCTGCTCACGTTCCCCAGCTGGTGCTGGATGAAATGCTGTGTGATGGTGTCCAGGGAGGAGAAGGGGGAGGAAGGAGATCCTTAAGGACTAAAGAGGTGATTATTCATATGATCACTTAGCTCATGCTCAATATGCTTTGCAGCCTCAGCATGTTCTTGGGCTTTTCTCGTGAACATGATGTCAGTTCCAGTGTTGTTTTATGAACAGTTTTTTCCTGCTTGAAAGAGGAAAGAGTCATAGTGCTACAGACCTCAAGGATTTCTGGGGCATAGTTTGACATTTCTATTTTTCTTACCCTCATCAGCAGCTCCTCAGCTTTTAAGCACACAAAGCTTACATAAATATAAGCACTGTATTTCTCAGAGTAACCCCATAAATTAATGGAACAGAAATATTTTATAAAAATATCAACCTTCATTTGATATGTGTGTAAGGTCCAATAACTGCATTATAGATGACAACCTTGTGTAATTACATTGCTGTTTTGCTCTCATCCCACTGGTAAATACCATTCCCAACCATTTTTGACTGAATAAAGGGGGTTCTCAGGTGACTTTCAAGGTGAGATCTTGGTATGAGCCACGCTCTTCTTCCTGCATGTATTTTCTCCCCCATTTATTCCCATTTCAGCCCTAGGCAAGTGAAGACTTGTGACTTGCTCTTTCACCAGCACTTCCTATGTATGGTTAAATGGCTGCAGTGTTTCTCTGCAGAAGTCATGTTTCAGAGAGGTGAAGTGGTGCTGGTTATACTGCAGTTTGTGTTTCGAGGTTGCCCAGATACATGTCTGAGATAAGGGACCAGGGTTGTTTCTGATTAATACTACCAATGTTTGCTGTCTGTGCAGCAGTAGAGATAGACCTCCACTGCTCCAAGTGCAACGGGTGCATCTAATGAGAGTCCATGGCTGTAAAGAGTGAGTAGGCAAACATTCATCTCGTTGACCTTGGCTATCTACAAGATACAGGTCTAATCTGACTGTGTTGTCGCAGCTCCCTCTGTACTTGCTGGAGAGGGTAATAAGTCCCTCCAGTTTCAGACACCTTTTTCAGGCTGAGATTAATCATCTCAGGTGATAATCTTTCTCTGTTGGCTCTAGCGGACGCTGACGTGACTAACATGGATTAGATAGTTATGTTTCACATGACTGATTTCCTTATACCATTAGGTTTAGTAAACTGAAGTCTGCTGTACAGGAGGGAAAGAAATGGCCAAAGCCCTTATTTTGTGATGCATGGTGCCAGGTAGTGTGACTGTCAAGTACCCACACATCTTCATTTCTTGTACTTCCAGCTGGGGAGCAGGAATAGGAAACTGGATTATGATTCTTGCTGTTCTGTCATTTCTTCAAGTAGCGGATTGATAAGTAAGCACAAGATTCACAAACATACAGTAAATCCACTACATAGCAAATGATAATGAATGGATTCTTTTGATTGGGGTTTTCTTATACTTACATAATATAGTGTGTCTGGTTTTAATTGTCAAGGCTAAAGAAACACATTGCTGTTAATTTGCCTTTTAATGACTGAAAATCTAACAGCACTGTAATATTGCCACTTCCTTCTGACCCTGTGTAAGAATAATCATAAGAACAACAATTCTCAGGGGCTCAAGGTGAGATTATCTGTCATTCTCAGCAACAGGAGCTGCTCAGAATGCTAATCAATGCTGTCTCCAAGCTCAGAGCCATCTACTTCCAAAAGAAAACACTGTAACTATTCAGTCCTAAATTAAGCTGACCCAATGGCACACTGTTCCTTCACAATCCCTTTCTTGTACCCCTACACTGCCCAGATGTAACTGCCAAGAGCTTTACTGTTGCCCTGAGTTTTGCAGTTCTGGATGTTATCATTCTTTCGTAACTGGTTGTCACACATTCTCTGTGAACATAGCCATGTTATTGTAACGGTATCTTATTATTTACATTCCTTTCTCCTGGGCACAGAAGTTTGATGGACATTTCCTTTGACCAGTGTGATTGAGGGGAGGTTCATTGTCTCCTCCAATCCACAGTGGTTTATTAGACACATATAAAATAAATCGGGTGGGTTTTGCCTGGCACTTGTTCCTTTGCTCTCAGCAGGTGTCCGTGTCCTTCTTTCGTGTCGTTATTGCGACACTTTACAGCCCCTCTTCCCTCTTGTCATTTACATTTACAGTGAGGTGAAACAATGGAGCAGGTTGCTCAGCAAGGTGGCAGATGTCCCATCCCTGGTAACATTCAAGGTTGGATGGGGCAGGACTCTGAGGCACTTGATCTAGTTGAAGATGTCCCTGAACATTGTAGGGGAGGTTGGGCTTGAAGGTCCCTTGAACCCTAACTATTCTATGATTCTATGAACAGTTATCCTGCTCAAAAATTACAAAATTGAAATGAAAAATTAGGAAGGGTGATTTCTGTGTTCTGGCTGGGAAGATGTATTGTTATTAGGTTGAGGCCTCCCTCCTGAAAGGTCCAGGTACTGGGCATATAGGATTTTGCCACAGGTGATATATAGGTGATGTTAGCCCATATACCCCATAAATAACCAGTAAAGATGTATAGACTGAGACTCAAAGCCTGAAAACAAGAAAATGTTGTAAAATTTGGCATCATCCTGCAGATATGACTTTGGCCAGTCTCTCAGTTTGTCCTTTCCTTCATGGTGCGTTCAGACACCAGCAGCTATAAAACCTCCCATACCTTTGTGGTGAGACTTTAATATTCCTGTCACAGGCTCTGCTGTGTTACTGCACCAAAGAACACAGAGTGGCTCCCCCTTCCCAAAAGGCTCCCTTCAAATGTACAGGAGCATGACAGGGGACCAGAAGCTCTCTGTGTGCTCCATTCAAAGAGTAAGGGTCTGAAACTCAGAGCAGCCATTTGCTGTCAGACTGATTTATGTTCATAGCATAGCATTTAAAGGAGGGATGCAGGAAAGGACCAATATATAATTTTTCCTAACTTTAGATTTAAAGCCTTGTTTAAAGAATTTAAGGAGGGTTAAATTAGAGACACTGGTATGAAGAAATGGTGTAGCATCTGTGTTTTCACCAGCTGTGAATGAAGCCAAGCAGCAAGACCATGGAAAACCAGCATGAGAAAAAAAACACAAATAGAGTATTTTACAAGTTAATGATCTATTTGATGAAAAAGGAAACTTATTTTTTGGGGAACTGCAATAAGAATTTGCATATTCTGCTTGTATTTAGTTCTTGGGACAACTTCTCTCTATTTACAAATGACAGGTTCCTTCTATTTGTTGTGTGATACACATGATAAAGACAGGTTAGAGGGCATCAAGACCCTAACACTGCATGTGTTATTTTCCGTTTTTCTCCCCCCCACCGGTGTTTTCTTTGGCTTGAGTTTTTTGACCTCCTCACGCCTTTGCTCCTTCACCCAAAACATCACAAAACATATCAAATCTCCATGGAGGAAAGGCACTCCTTAAAACTTGTTTTGGTTTCCAATGCAGCAGCAGCAGCACCAAGTGAGAGTATTTTTGACACAAATAACCTCAGTCTTTAACCTGCAGCCCTGCTTTACATAATATTCAGTAGTTTCAGCAATATATCAGGGGAAAAAAAATATTCCCGTATTTTTCTTCTTTGGGACAAATAAGAAAGCACTTGTCAAGGAAAAGCATTTTAATATCAGAGTTATGGCTTTTCTTTTTCATCTCTCCTACTTCAGTTGCTTTAGCAAGATACTTGGTTCTAAGTGTTGGAGTTTGAAAACGGAGTTTTTTGTTTTTTGGTTTTTTTTTAAATTGGGCATCATTAGCTGGAAGAGTCTCTGGGAGACATTTTCAATGCATATGAGTTTTATTGACCCCCCTATTGAAGATGAATTCCTGAACATAATATTTTGGCATCTTTCCATCAGAACAGAGAGGAACTGTTCCTGTAGCAACCTGGGATCAGGGCTTGGGAAGCACCAACACTGTGCTGTCTCTGGGTATATTGGCTGCCACACATCCCTTTATGAATTTGGGCAAGACATCTGAGAGTGGTCCAAAGCCAGGGAGTTTCACAGGTTTGTAAATCTGCGGAGAGACTGTGCTTATTATCTGGTGTTTCCTGCTCCTGTAGGATTTCCCTGGTCGAAATTGTCTTTAAACTTTTTTATGTCTAAGTAAAACTCATGTAAACCTGTTTTAGCTCTAACATGCCCAGTAACACTATAGCTCTTGGTTATCCTTCCCCTGGTTAATTACTATTCATATCAAAGAAACCATGGTGTTCCTGAGAAAGTGCCAAGCCTGGAGTTTACGTATTTATTTTCCCTCTACAGTATTCTTACATAAAGACTACAATAGAGGATTTAATTTCTGACTCACAAAGGCCACTGCCTCAGCAATACAGCAGCACCTGACAGTCCAGATCCCAATGCAGTTTAATTGAATATGCTGATTATTAGTTCATGCAGTCTGAGTGGTGAATAAGCGTGGAGATGTGTTGAACAGTGGCACTGACCAGCTTGGGCCTTCTCATCCCAAATGCCACGGCACAATTCCTGTTGGTGCATGGCGTGCTCACAAGGTAGGACTATTTGGACAGGACAAGGTTTTAGGCAGTTCAAATTTTTCTTACAGACATCTGGAAGCCCTGCGGAATAATAATGCTGCACTGACACTCAGGCCAGGATTCCAGTGTCTGAACAGGTCCAGCATGTGGCCAGCTTTTAAGTGCTGAGCTCTCATTTAGCCTGTGGAAGAAAGACCCTTTAAAAGGCACACTCACATCAGGGATGCTGCAACACGATCAGATAGACAGTATTGTGACAGACTATTTCTCCATGCTAGTTTGAGCAGGATTAAGGTGCCTAAACATAAGCATCTAGGGGACCCCAACAGGTCTCAACTGCTGTTTTAAGTGAGTGTTTCTGTTTGTGCAGAATAAGCAGGAAACGCTGCTTGGAATTGTCAGCTCTCTAAGGACATCGGAAAGAGCAACAGACTCCAAAGTATGGATATTTCAATGGCAGCACCACTAACTGAAGAAAAACTCTTAAATCTACTTGGGCTTGATCAAGAAGTATAGTTCACAAACCTCAGTGATCCATGAAAGTATCTGCTTCACTAAGCTAGGATGCTTAAGCCCAAACTAATCCACCATAAACTTACTCTTTTAAGACAGAGTTAAGAACCTATGTACCAGTGTCCCTTCTGTAGTCACACAAAAGAGAGTTTTGAGAGTTTTAAGAGTTTATCTAAAATCTAGCAGATTCTACATGGGATTACTCCATGGTTTCCCAGCTACCTAATTCTTGGCCAGGTACTTTTTTCTTACATTCTTATTTTGATTCATATGGGATGGACTTTTGCTTTGTGGCAGCAGTTTCCCTGAAGTAGAAGGTCTGGAGGAGTTCAAGCTTGTGAGTGACTATCCTGCAGCCCGTGGAGCTAGATCTGCTATTGAAAATGTGTGAAAGTAGGAGCAGGTGCCCCCATTGTTCAGAGAAACAATCTGGGTTGCAGATAAGATCTAGCATTTGTCTACCTGAAAGTCCCTGCAGCAGCTGATGAAATGTAACTCTAGTTAGGTCTTGTTACCCTTTTGTCATACAGATCAGAACTAGTCAGATTCAAAACAGCTCTGCTAGTGAAAGGGAGAGGGAGGGGGAGAGGAGGAAACTTAGCAATGTGTGAAATGACATTTCAATGAGAAGTTTGCCATTGAGCTGACAGCTGAAATCTAAATTTTACGAAGATGAGGAGCGTGGATCTACATGGGCAGACCTTACCTGCTGCAAGGGCTTGAATTTTTGAGGTATGAACTGATTTGGAAATGACAGTTTACAGGGCATCGGACCCAAGTGGTGGGAGGAATGGCCCAGCAAGGGGAATATCCATATATTTTTGCCATGTTTTGTTTTATGATATGAGTGCTTTTGAATGCATTCATGTGATAAATAAATAAATAAAGTACATCACTGTCACCAAGGGGCTTTTTTGATATTTATCAGAGAGACATGCTCTGTGTTTTTCTTTTGAACAGCAATGCTCTCCACAGCTGACAGATTCCTGTAGAAAAATCTCAGTCTTAAAGGAGAACTGAATAGATTTTTCAGCAGAATTAAAACATAGTGAGTGACATATTACAGTGTCTTTGCTGACTTAGCAACCCCAATAAACTGAGGAAGTTAGATATAGAAAAATGCAATGTATGTCTGAAAGTCTTGGGGCAACTCTAATTTTTGTGACATAAGAATCAAGATATATTACACTGTCATCTCTGTTTTAATTGGAACGGTGTGTTTTATACCACTGAAGAACTACTGAAATTGCTCTGATATTTATAGCCCTTTTTATACCATTTTATTGGGTCTTACTACTGATCACCTTAAATTACAGTCAGTGGTCATCACATTTTTGCTTGTGGAGCATGATCTGATCTCTAGTTTTAGACGATCTTGTTTTAATAATCAGATTCTGTACATTTCAAATTTCCTCTGACATGTTATGCTAAACTGACAATACCCTGCCCTGCCTATAGAGAGGCAACACACAGGTGCTCCAGGCTGTGTAGAATTGTTTAAGAATGTAGTAAGTTCCTGTTAGTTACTTCATTGTGTTCTTCAGCACAACTCTACACCAGCTTTCCACCAGGAATCAGTCTGTATTCCTCAGCTTTGCCTGTGGACTTTCCTGCCCATTTGTTAGTGCCAAGAAAATGTTGGGTTTGTTCTGCACCTCTGTACTTTCTGCCATACAAGAGCACTTGCGCCTCAAAGAAAAAATTCTCAGCCATTCAAGTGGCTTAGAGTTCCCCTACACCCCCCTCCCCCCC
>VZRZ01007311.1:470709-488193 GCA_013398175.1 Climacteris rufus
CCCCCCCCCATTTCCATTCTTCACTTTCCAACATGGGAAAAGAAGGAGAGGTGAGAGAGTTGAGCTATTCAAGCATGAGTGAAAGGACAGAAGTTAAAAGGTGTATTGAGCACCTTCTGATCAACCAGGAATATTCCCTTAAAGAGACAGACTGGAAACAAATGGGAATATTCAACATTAAATAATTAGGAGAAGAGATCTTTGCCTTTCTTCATCACTATTTTGTAAAGTGATGTTCTACAGCTCTGGGCAAATTGCTCCTTTCCTTTGTCTTTCCTTAGTCTTGTTTGCACTGTTTTGTCTCTGCATTTTGTAAGGTCTTACAGGAGATTTTAAAAAGTAAAGTTTTCCATTGCATTTCATTCCATTTCCATGATTATAAAAACTGTTATATAAATTTTCTGATCTAAAACAAGCCAAGGACCTATGACATGAAAACCTCAGAGACTCAGATGTTTCCTCATGGTTCTGAATGCCCACCATCCAAAGGAGATAGAAGGAGGTATAGTGCTCCATCAACTGCTTCCACCTTACATTTGGATAGGCGACTAAGTCAAGTATGTGTTTCTGAATCAAGTTTCAGGAGATGTGGCTCCAATTCCTGGGCACTGGAACAGGCTGCCCAGTGAAGTTGTTGAGTCACCATCCCTGAGGGTATTTGAAAGTGTAGATGTCACAATGTAGGGACATGGTTTAGTGGTAGATTTGGCAGTACTAGGTTAACAGTTGGTCTGGATGATTTAAGACTCTTTTCCAAGCTAAAAAATTTTATGATTACAAGATTTAGCACAGAATCTTTTCAGGACTGGGAAAGCAGTTTATTATAATGAAGTCTTAGTTGACCATTTTTAATCTATGTGATGATGCTGTCCTGTGCTCCGGGAATGTTACTGTGGCCTGAATCTATCACTGTTTATAGGTAATTTAATAATATGGGTTATATGATACAGCTTTTTCTTCAGAGGACAATTTACTGGTCAAAGCATCAGATGAAAACTTGAAAAATTGCTTTGTTAATTTGCAAAAGTGAAAGGTATTTAATCTGCTTTTTTCTTCCTCAGTTTTTCCCTACAAAACCTACACTTTTCAAATAAAAAGTTTTTATTCAAAAGATAATGCATGTATTAACTAAAATCATTGCTCATCATTAAGTAAACTTGTCATTCTTTGCAGTTCCTGAGCTCCCGACTTCCTGCTTTCTTCCCTGTTCCATACGTGTAGTGATTTCATTTGGTGTGTATGTGTCGTGGTTTTACCTGGCCGAACTCCAGGCCCCACGAAAATCCACTCACCCACCCCTGCGGCTGGACAGAGGAGAGGAAATCTAAGGAATTTGAGTCAAGGACACTGAGAGAAAAAGATTCTAATTAAACTACCATTCAGGCAAAACAGGCTCAAACTTAAAAGTGAGTAAGTGAATTTATTGCTTACAAAATCAGAGGAGTATACTGAGAAACAAAATAAGCCCTTAAAACACCTTCTTTCCCCCCCAACCCCTCCCTCCTTCCCACTAACCACACGAGGAGACAGGGTGAGGGATTTCTTTGGCCAGTTCATTCCTCAAGATGTTTTTCTTCTGCTGCAACTGCTGGGGGGGGCTGGTAACATTTATGGCCTCTGTGGTATTAATTCCCTTTTTCATACCACTATGAAGTGATGTTTTTCCATCAGATAACACAATTCATCTGATATGGCCGCCACTGGGTCACTGCCAACAGAGTATAGTCCTTCCAGAGGCGGGCCTGATCCTGAGGGTGAAGCTCTTTTATCAATAATGACTCTCACCAGCAAGCAGAGAGCAGATGCTTTTTTATCTATTGACCCACACAGAATACTGTCCCCTAGGCATCCACCCCTCCTGCTCTGGCGTGAACACCTTCCCCACACTTGGGGTAAACCTCTATATCTCCATTGGGTTGTGTGGGGGAACACCACACCAACGTAGTCCTTATCATAGATCACAGGCTGTGAAGATGTCTTAGCTTCAGTGTTTGAAGCTCCCCCCCTCCTCTTCCTTCTTGGCTGACCATGATGGTGTCCATATCTGCTGCTTGTTCTACAGGTTCTTACTCCTCCTCTTCATCTAGTTACACTACAGCACGTGCACCTACTTTGTTTTGATTTCTTCTTAAATATGTTGTCACAGAGGCATTACCTCAATCTCTAATTGGCCCAGCTGTGGCTAGTAGTACGTCCATCTTTTAGTGCTATCAGAGATTGGCTCTGCTGGACGGCTGTGGAAGCTTCAAGCAGCTTTTCACAGGAGCCATCTTTGTGGCCCTCCCACTCCCAAAAAATTGGACCCTGTTGAACTAGGACAGTATGATGCAGAGAAATAATTTCATCTTCCCAACTGTTCTAGGGCTTCACTTAGGTCATTCTCTTCCTTATCAACATCATTATATTTTATAAAAATGATCAGTACTCATAGAAAGTGAGCTCCTTCGCATCTCTTTTCAGGTAAACAAAGGAGAACTTAAAGTTGCTGTTTATTCCTGCTTCCCAAAGCTAAATCTTAGGTTCAAGAGGGTGGCATTTTTTATATTTGGAGCGGCTCAACCCCTGCACACAATGAGAGTGGTAAGGAAAGAAAGTGATGGAAAAGTTGATTTCCGTCCTTGGAGTGGTATTGTTCTGTCATTTTTCCTCACTGTCTCAGTTTGCAGAACTATAAAATACAGTAAGAAAGTGTGAGCAGCTCTTTATTTCCTTCACTCAAAACTTCTTTCCTTGTTCCTGTTTCTTTTTAAATGAGCTGGCTTAAAAGAGGTCAGGCAGAACATTTCTGCTTTGCACTGCCTTAGGACAGGAGAAGGCTTCAAGCAGCGTCCAAGGGACCCATTTGTGGTGGGTTGATGCGCTCAGATCCACCACTCTCCTGCTCTGATAAACACAGTGGGCATTTACATGCAAGTACCAGTCTGGTTCTCATTTAAAATTCTTTGAAGAAGTTTCTAAGTTTCATTTGCTGTAAAACAGAAACTCTTCTGTCTCTACACCTGCTGCCTCTAGGTGGCTGGTAGATTGCTGATTCCTTGTCTTTCACCGTGATGGAACCATACCAGCAAGAATATAAATACTCATTGCTTAAATCCTATTTGTGTTAAACTGACATCAAAATGTTGTGACAACATTAAGGAAAGAATGAAACAGAGATAGGGAACTTAAAAATAAAATCTCCCATCAGAATACAATTAACCTGCTGCTCACCTTCTCCTCTATGGACTGCCAGAAGGAAACTTTCCAGTATTTATGTCATGGTAACACAAGCATTTTTTTCTTTCTTCTTTGTCATATATCAAGATACAAATTAATTTTTGGTGATACTCAGCTGTTGAGTTCACTCTTGTTTTAGAAAATACCTTGCCTGAAGGTCACAGGAAGTTGGAGCAAAAATATCACAATAGGATTGTGTTAATTCTACATTTGGCTGTTGGAGCAGGATCCAGTGGTGGATAAAAATCATGTTGATGTTGCCCAGCTGCTGCTCTGTATCTGTGGATTAGAGAAGCTTTCACAGGAAGCAGGAGCACAGAGATTTTGGTTTACATGATTGTTTGCATCTCCTAGCAGTGGCTTGCTGAAGGGTCTGTGAGTCTCAGTTTCTGATAGAAGTGACACATTATGGTTAGATGCCAAGTACACAGTTCTGACAGATCAAAATCCTGTATTTCCTATCCAGTGGTGTGGAAGGACTACCAAACATGGACACATGTTATCTTTTGAGATCCAATGCTGAGACTGAAGAAAAGGAGCAGAAGAGGAAAGGCAGATGAAAGCTGGCCTTTGTTATCAGGAATCGTGTATATGTGAATCAATTTTTTTTATTCCACTCTTTCTGATCCCTTCTGATTTTTTAAAAGTGCAAAGAGTCAAAACAGTTAAAAAAGGAAATACACCAAAATCAACTAAGATTTAAGTTTTTAATTAAAAGTTTTAATTATTATTACAATACTTGGGTTTTGTACATTATTTCCTACGTCCATCTGAATTCAAACACAAAACAGAAAAGTTGTCTCTGCTGGTGAAGGCCTCCCCATGTAAAATAAGAAGGGACATTTTAGTCAAATTCAGTAATAGGAAAATACAGAGGAAAAGCATGGGAGAATTGAGTAGTGGGTCGAGGAACTTAGCATGGCAACCTCTTCACACCCCTACATATTTTGGTTATTATTTTGTAAAGGAGTTTTCTCTAAAAATATATACACACAGAGGGAAAAGTAACTTTCAAGATCCTTTTTTTTTACAATAAACTGTCACATATTAGCTCACAAAACCTCAAAGAGCTCTGCTAACTCCACTGTTGATGAACCTATGAGGCTGAGCAAATCTCTTAGCTTCTTTTGCCCTCATTTCAGCTTGCACCAGTGGTTTGTTCCTGGTAATTCTAGTATTTGCTTCTTGGTCAAAGTGTATCTCATCTACCTCGTGCTATGCTCCTTGTCTGTGCAGTCCAAAGGGTGGCTGTGTCCCAATCCTTTGCTGTCATTGTAGTGCTAATAAAAAAAAATTACAAATCATATCAAGAATAACTGGTAGCAAAGCTAAGGTGTAATTTTTGTAAACCACAATTCCACATTCTGGGCTACTCATAGTGATCTGGATTTTGACAGACAAAAATCAGAATAATGGTATGTTACCTCATTTTTTACTGTTAAAAAATAGCTAGCTCCATAGTAGCTAGTTTCAAGGTCTATTGTTCTATAAACATAGCTATGTTATTGTAGAATTATCTTGTTATTGCATTCCTTTCCCATGGACACAGATCTTTGATGGACATTTCTTTTGACCACTGTAGTTAAAGGAGGAATAGGTGATTTTCTCCAATGAACAGTGATTTCTAAAAGTGTATATAAGAATTAAAAGAAGGTGGGTCTGCCCGCCCCCTTCCTTCCTTTGCTCTGAACGTGAACACAGCTGTCTCTGGCTCTTTCTTCTGCATCTCCAGCATTCCCGCGGTGATAATGGTATTAGTTCCACCAAAGCTGTTCCAGTTTACCTTACATAATACCTAAACTTACTCCCTTAAAAAATCTTAAGCACACAGTTTTGCAACTATGATTTTTTTTTCTCATTTTTGCCCCAAAGAACTGGAACAAAACTTAAAGTTTACCAAGAGGACATCTAACATATTAAATTAGATCACCGACCAAATATATTAGATCAACATCTGTGCTCCCAGAAGAGGCTTGCTTACTGTCAATAATGCAACCTGACAGCTTTAGGATCAATCACCTTATTAAAACTTTCTTCTCTTTCTCCTCTCTATCACTCCTTGAAGGAGCTTGGCAAGGTTTATTTTTTTTCATTGGTTGCTTAGTTTTTTTCTACTTCAGAATCTCTCTCACTAATACTTCCATAAGAAATATATTTGCCTCAAGTAGCTTGCATTAATCTGGGACACAATAATGAATAAATATTTGGAATAAATAATACATAATGTCTAAGTCTGATAATTATCCTAATGATGACTGACATTCTCCTAACACCTTCCAATACCAAATCCCATGGCATTTAATTGAATGACTAGAGATTTGGGGACTGGAGGAGAAGATGGGGAAAGATCCTGAGCTGCAGCAAGCTGTCAAAGCTTTCATGCTGCTTGGGCCTCTTTACCATGCAGGCATCTGCTTTTGTTGACCCTCGCTATTGGGTATAAAATAGGATGCTTTTTATTATGAAAATGGCTCCTTAAAACTATTTTTCTTTGTTGGTGGCTTACTGCACAAAGAGGTGTAAAAGGCCACTATTTGGAAGAACTTGCAGGGCAGTGGGAGGGTGCACCAGAATTCAGAGTACTGGAACCTCTTGGCTCCACCTCTTGATATAAAACTCCTTCACTGTGGGTTGTGCTGTTTCCTTTCAGCTGGCAGCCCTCACAAGTAAACATATTCTGTTTAAAGCTGGCAGGTGTTATTGTGGCTAGTGGGCAGAGTAAAACCTGGACATCCCTTTCTCAGTAGCCTGCTCAGCACTGCAAATTTTCTTCTACAAGTATCATGAAAAGGATTGTACCTTAGGTGTCAGGGACATGTCAACCATTTTAAAAGTCTGCTTTGTCTCTGACTGAATTCTAATGGAAATAGATAATCTTCCAGACAATATAGGGTTGACTCTGAACCGGTATGTTCTGTACAGATCTATACAAGAGGAGCAGAGCAGGGACTTCTTCAGGGAGGTGTTCAGATTTATCATCAGGGTCACAGCCTTTGACAAGTCATACACATCCTCCATTTCACAAATGTTTCAATGGAACTGTCCACAGGAGGAAAGATAATACAATGATTTGCCTATATAAGCATGACAGACAGAAACATAATGTGCAGCTGGAGACCGATAAGGGAAATTGATTTCTTTTTCCTATTCCTTTGCATTTTATTTCTGCTGCTTGGCAGCAGCAGTTCTGTTCATCAATACATTGCCTCCTTCTCCTACATGGGGGCAAATTTACAGATGGGCTTGAGCCTGCTGCGGCTATATATATTGAATAATCTGCCTTTTTAACATAGAACTGACTTTTCATGAAAATCTGCTCCATATTCTTTAAGTTACTGGAACATTTTCCATTATTCTTTATACTCTTCACCAAGCTATAGGATTAAGAGCATTGTTCTGGCTGACATACAATTGTCCTAATCAGGTGGTGGTATGGAGAGGTACATGTCACCTAATCCAGGGATTTTTTTGCTGGCTCTTCTTGGTGTGCTAGAGATGGTATTAAACACTTAACCAGCCATAAGATTTCTGTGCAGTCTCTGCTTATGTTTAGGCTGCAGATGAAGCAATGTCAACACAAGCATGATAAATTGGAGTTTTCTTCCCGGAGCACTTGCACACACACAAATAAACACTTCATTAGCAAGATGATAAACAAAACAAAATCCACAGCAGTCTCCATGAATGTGTCAGTAAATTGCTTCAGGGTGAGAAAACACCTTCTGCATCAACTTCAGGATACCAGAGAGATGGGAGACATGCTGCCAGGCTGGAAGCATCTCTTGGCATGCTGCCTCTGGGAGAGGAAGTTGCAGAGTGGAAATCCTCCCTTTGCCCAAAGGACAGGTCCTGCTGGCACCTTTCTGGCTCCTGTGGGTTCCCAGGGTTTGGTTTTTGGCCTGTAAACCAATCCTGTGAATTTATTCCAGACGAACTAGTTGGAGCTGTTGAATTCTGCCACCTGTGGGCTCACTCTGAGGACTGCCTGTCCTTCACTTTAACTGCAAGTTTTGAAATTCATCTACAGAAACTTAAGCCCCTTAGAGAGAAGGGAAATATTTGGGTTCTCTTGGTTGTAAGAAACCCAAGAGATTTAGAAAATCTCTAAATAGAAGTTTCAGTGCTGTTTATATTTCTACAATCACCTTGGAGAGAAGGGTTTAGGAAATACACACAAACAAATCCCATTAGGAAGTAAGTTTTTTTCCCTATGATTTGTTTTCTTTTAATTTTTGACTATAATTTAAAATGTTAACTTATTTAACAGGTTTTTTATTGAGCAGAACAGAAACCTATGGGATTTACCTGTTTTTTTTTTTTTTTCAGTTTCCTCCATTTATATATTTGTTCAGCTGCCTTAACTTGATAAAAATTAAGGCAAGTAATTTTATTTTTTTGTTGCCAAAGGGGTCTAACATGCATCTTGATTTTTTTGAATGTTATCTTTGTTATCTACATTATATAATGTTATCTACATTATCTTTGTTGCACACTGTAACTACCAATTTCAAAGGCTGTAAATGTAAAGAAAATTAAATGTACGAGAAGAGAGGGAAAAAAACCCAATATTGAGACTCATTCATATAGCAGAAATTGGAGTTGAGAGTGGTAGAAGGAAAAATATTGAGGAAAATATATTTTAAAATGGAAAAGAGGAAAAGCAAATTATATGTTAAATTTCATGAAACAAAAATAATAGAGTATTGGTAGGTTGTAAGTATATTTCCTTTAAGGGGATTTTGAAATGATTGAGGCTGGATTTTTTGATGAATAATTTTCTCTGTGACTTATCAGATAACTGGTTCATTTGCTAACTTTAGACAGTGTGATGCTTATATCCTCTAGAATCAAGGAAGATTAGGCTGTCTTCATTCATCCTTTTCACTTGCTGATACAAGGTATTTCATTAGGAGAATTTAATGGAACTGAAAAAAGGCACACTTTCAAAAAAACTTTTGCTTCATAAGAACTTGAACAAATTTGCCACTGCTGAAAACTTTAAATATTTTATTTCGCACATTATTTCTGAACCAATATAGCAAAGTAGAAAGCACTGGCTTTTTCTGGAAAGATAGTCCACACACATTTGTCTTCTTCTGAAACCTTTTTATTCTTTGGGTTGTTTGGTTTTTTCCCCCTTACCCCTTGCTGCACACTTGATTGAAGCTGCCTTTAAATTGATAAAGACTTACAGGTGTGGTGTTTTGGTTTTGCAGATGTATCACAGTGACCTGTTTCTGCTTGCCTGCTTCTACCTCGTGAGTATTCTGTTTCATTTTATGGGTTTGTTTTTTTTTTTGGTTTTGTTTTGGGGGTTTTTTTTGTGGGGTTTTTTGTGGTTTTGGTTGTTTTTTTTTTTTTTTTTGGTTTTTTTTTGTTTTTTTTTTTTTTTTTTTTTTTTTTTTTTTTTTGGTTTTTTTTNTTTTTTGTGTTTGATTGTTTGGGTTGTTTGTTTCTTGTTTTTTACTTCATGGTACTTTGGTGGTTCTGAGCATGTTGTCCCAGAATATGCAAACATCTGACTGAGTTTGTTGTGGGGTGAAAGAATGAACTGCTGGAAGTATTCCTATTACATAAGAAGCTTAAATCTTTCATTGCAAGTGATACAGCTTTTTTTGTTTTTAACATTAAAGCAGCCAGTACTTAAATATCTTGTGTAGTATGGTTTCTTTAAACAAAGCACTGAAATAAAAGGCATGAATTCAGGAAAACTGGACTTGTAAAACAATCCTTCAGACATACAGTTGAATTCTTTGTCATTACAGGTGTTGTTTCAGACATACCTGTGCCTTTCAGATAGTTTTCTATGTGGTTGTATATGTTTTCAAAGACTTTTTCTGAACTTTTAAGCTTCAGTTACTTTGACCTTTTTTATACTTTGCAATCCTATATTAATGGTACTGTCCCTTTGGTCTTCACTAAGTAGATGTTTTTCTTTCTTTTTTCATTTCTTGTCTCTTTAATTCAGATTCGTAGAATTCATGCTGCTTGTTGCTCAAGTCTCTTTTTCTCTCTTTGTGTTTTTCTTTAAGTTTATATATATATATATAGTGTCATGTGTGGGACTCAACTAATCAGCAGCCTGAAAAACTGAGTTTGTAATTATAAATATTTTAATTTTTCAGATAGATTTAATTTCATTCATTTTTCTTTTCTAAAAAAGATGAAGTATGGCTAGGAAATTAACTCACTTTTCTTTCCTATAGAAATATTTGAGAGTGTCACATGAGCTCCTCACAGGTTAATAAATTACATACCTGAACTGCAAAAAGCAAAGGAGTGATCACATCAAAAGTGTCTAAAATTGTAGCCCCATACTGGAGATGTTCAATACTTTGTATAATTTGTCTTCATGTTTATTATATCAGTTATATTAAATGTAATTATTTTCAGGCATATAATTAATCACTGCACATGAGAAAATAACTGTTCCTTTAATTTTGTGTTTTAAAATAAATATTGCTAAGACTCGTTGTTGTCTCAGAACTAACTCTGTGTATAAAAGCTTGATGCTATCTGACTCTTACTGCTGTGTATTTACATCACAAATATAGAATTATAAAATGAGACTTTAGACAGAACTATCTATACCAGATGAATTAATTCCACAATGTTTTATGTTCCATGTGTGAGTAATAGTTCAGCATCATTCTTTTTTCAGTTTTTGCCAAGGTTCACATCCTGTGTTTGCATTTGGTATGATGCCGAAAGTTCACACCATCACACTCTTTTTCCCACTCCTTTCCCAAAAATATGGTAGGATTTTTACAGGGATTTATTTAGCAGTTCACTAGGAATCGACTCTTCAATTTTATCACTTGCTTTTCTTACAGTTTTTGATACTTAGTACTGCCTGAATACAGAGAAGGTTTCTGGCATTTAACATACACAAAACTGTGCTTAAAATAACATTACCATTGTAACACACCAATAAATTCTGAAGAATTCATTTGAAAGGCTGAAATTATATCCTTAATTTACATGCTTTTCCTTCCCCTTGTTAAGAACAGTGGTAATGAAGTATCATCCTTAACTTTGAATTGCCCAGCATCTGTTGGTTTGTGGCACAGCCCAACTCTAGCATTATTTAAATGTATTTTTGTGCATTTGAATATTAAATGGTGCCCTGAGGATTCAATCGAGCAGTCAGGACTATGGTAGTTACAAGGTTATAATTTCTCTTGCGCTCATTGATGTTCAAACATCTATCTAACTCGTTCAGTGAAAAAAAAAACAAAACAACACAAAACCAAAACTCACACCACCAATAAAATGCAGGGAGTAGGGAACCCAGATTATATTTATGGAAATACTGTGGAGGTAGGTTACCAATCTGCTTTCTTCCTTTAAACTTTGAAGTTAAATTCCTAGAGCAAGGATACTTGGAATTTCTCACAGCATTTTGTGTCAGCTTTGCAATTCACAGAATTAATCTGTTCATAAACTTGCTTTGGTTTTCCTTACCAAATCAATAGCAAAAAGCATATGCATATATGTAATAAAATAATGTATCAGCTGGGAAACCTTGAAAGCTGAAACCTGTTTTTATTAGAAGAAAAAAGTGGAATTAATTTGAGAAGAGATCCACCACATTCATCTAAGCCTGCAAATGGTAGCAAACAGCCTCTCTCAAGTTTCTCTGTTTTCATGCACTGCCATGACTTTGTGTATATTTACACAGGTTTAAATGGTGATAAGTTCTGTAACTCTGTTTCAAATGCACAGATGGATTGCTAAAATTTGGATTAAAAGTAGTGTTAAAAATAGGGCTTTTGAGAATGTGGGCTTTGGTTCATTCCTTAGGAATTCACAGAGGTCATTTTTCAGACCAGACAGCTTATGTACGTACCTTTTTTATTTCAGAAGAACTCTTGTTTACAGCTATATAAGCTGCTTTAATAAAATCTGTGTAACGCTGTGTAAAAACTTAACTTTTTTTTTTTACGCTTAGATTTCATATTTGTGACACTAGCAAGATTTTTTTTTTTAATTTTAAAAAGAGAATTAAAATCACCTCTTAGGACAACATGAGTGCTGATCCAATGCTGAAACTAGTAAAATGCTTGGAGTTTTTTACTGTAAGTATTGCTTCCTTTGAATGCTTTTCCCATCTTGTACTCCAGGTAACATCAGATGGCGGCTTCTCAGGGCAACTGGTAGTTTTTTCAAGAGGAAGAAAACGCCTTGCTGAGGGAAAGAAGTATGAGCAATCACATTCTTTCTTCACGTTCTCTGCATTTATTCATGTCTCTTCCTCTTAATTTTTCATCTTTCTTATGTGGCCTGGAGCAGAATCTCATCTATTTACAATAATGGGAAAAAATATTGAAAAATAGTAGATCCTTTTCGGGGTCCATTAGCTAAGCAATATGATGCATGTTGATGAAAGGTGCTGACAGGCTTTCATAATTCAGGTCTGGAGAGTGATTTCATAGCTGGTGTTGGCTCCATTGCTTAAAGCTCACCCTTAATGCTACTGCTTAGGAAGGGCACATGAGGGATGCCATCCTTTGGCTGGGCTGACGTTGGCATGAAACCTGCAAGGAGATTGATTCTACATCTTGTTTTCTTCTGCTGATTTCTTGTTGATGTGATGGCAGTGTGTTTGCAGACAGAGTGCCTTGGGACCCCCAGGTGAAATGCTATCTTTGGGTTCCTTTGGTATTTCTAAGCATCAAGAACATATGAACAAATCATAGTCGATGATAAAATTGCTTCAACATGACAACTGCACACTTCTGAATCGTCACTGGTGTACTGTGGTTTACAGATATTGTTGTCTCACCCAGCATTACTTGGTTGGACTCAATTTCTTTACAACTAGTGTTTTGGCTGCTTAAGGAACCTCTTTGTGAGACCCATTAGAGGCCTTCTGGTTGTCAGTGCTATCCAAGACAGTATCACTGCACGTAAACATGCGCTTGACTGAATAATATAAATCACTTTTGAGATGAAGTGGAAGAGCTGCAAGTGAAACATATTTGCCTAGAATTATATAAGGGCAAACATGTGAGGGCCAGTATGCCACAAAAGCACCTACACAAAGCCAAATGTGAAAATTAGCTCTGGTTTCCAGCACGTCTTCATCCAGAAGAAATAGAGAAGCAGACTCGAACAAGTATGTTTTTTATCCTACTTATGTTGTTGCTTCCCAAGGTGTTGTTCTATTATGTGAGAAAGATGTGCGTAGCATAGCTGTCAAAACACCAAACAAGCACATCCAGGCAGTTGCTGAACACCTGCAAATCCCACTGAAGTTGTGGGGAATGCAGATGCCAAGCTGTAGCTCAGCTCTTTGAAGGGACTGACTACAGTGAGTAATAACAAAAGCAATTAAAAGTCACAACTACCTTGCAATGTCTATTTTAGGGAGATTGGTTATATGTTGTAGAAAATCCAACTCCATTTCTGCACTGGAAATAAAAGGACACTAATTAACCATGGTGGTGTGGCTGAGGCCACAGCAGCCAAACCTCGGTGTTGGTGGAACGAGGCTCAGCACACCACCCCTAAGAACTTCTACTCCGGTTAGGATGACACTTCAGGTTCACCCCATGATCCCTCTCAGTTACTGTTTGCATGTTTGCTATTATTGGTTAGTTTGATTATTACCTAATGTTCTGCATTTGGAGTTAGTCTGGAAAGGTCACATCTCTTTGGGTTTTTATTGGTTCTTTTATAATCTCTGTACCCCCTTTGGCTGCTTTTACCCGCTTTTTTCCCCCTTTGAAATCCCCCTGTACCCTGTCCCCGTGCCTTTTGTCCCTGAATTCGCCCCGCTTCGCTGCACCCCCGTGCTGCTGCTCCCAGCCATTCCTGCCTTCCCGCTGCTACTCGCTGTTTCTCCCCCCACTTCTTCCAGCAAATAAAACTTGGCAAATCCATACAAAGGTCCTTCTCAAAGTCTTTCCTCGCTGGCCGCCTGAGAAAACCAGGCTGGGACGACCCACGTATCAGAGGGGCCGGCAGCCATAGCTGGAACCCCGCGCTTTTGGGGACATCGCTGCACGGCAGCTTCTCCCTTCCCCAGCACGCGCGGGAGAAGCGAACGCAACCATGCGACCTCGGGTCGGAACCCAGCAGTGGCAACACCCCCCGCGCGGTGATAATTAACTGTTCCATACCAGTGACTTTTCAAGTTGTTATCCAAATCCTGTGTAGGTTTTCTGCCTTTTTTGATTTCATGGAACATTTGGTGTTGCCACAATAGCAGTTATGCCATGTTTGAGGAACCTGACAGAAATTCTAATAAAGACTTTATTTAAATGGTTCGGAAGGACTGTGCATAACTTCTAAATAAAAAGCAGGATCACTGAAAGAAATTGCTGTACCTGATACCAACAGGGGCTGTAACCAGTGTTGACTCTGAAAACCTGAGTGCTAAATTTAGATCGCTACATCTGCAGGAGATTAGCAAGTAGACACCAAATTGAGATAATGAGTTTATGATTAAAGAAGCAAAAATCACCTTTTCTCAAGAAGGAGCTGCATGAAGGCCTTGAGAAACCAGTGAAAGGCAAGCTGTGTGTGGCTCCCTAAGGTCTCAGTAATGATCTCTACCTCCATTTGCCTCAGTGCCATACAGACAGGTAGGGATTTGCAATACTTTGCAGTCTGTGAGCTGCTCTTTCTCCAATTCTAAGTAGAGAAAATGACTCACAAGGCTTCAAGTTCTACTTCATTAAAAATATTTTACTTCCAGAGGAAAAAGCCACTTGATTCTTCAGTGATTGTGTTACATAGGTGTGTTGACCAGTTGATAGATGGCATTCAATTCAAATCTCATTCATTTGTACTTTGTTATGTAAATCCCATGTTGTTGTAACTATTTTTGCCTTTTGGAGAAATATAAAGGTGTTTTTGAAGAAAATATGGATCGTTGTGCTTCTGGACACTTTGAAAGCCTCTCAGTGGGGCTTCTGCTCCTCATTCACACAGAAAGTTGTGGTTGTGAAATACCTGTTTGTGATGCCCTTTTGAACTTCCCCTGTGGGACAAAGGAACACTGCATGAGTTATCTTTTGACTTCATTCATGAAATTCTCCAAGTAATTTCAATCTTACAATGGCTTTGCATGACTCTGTGTGTGATTTCTTCTGATACATCCTTCTACTTGATTTAAGGCCACACTGCATAGAACAAAAAATACTGCATTGGTTATTTTATTGATGGATGCTGGGGACCTGCTGGGAACTTAGAAAATATAATTGATTTTTTGACTATCCCTTTGTATCTCTCTTTAAGACCAGCCTCACAAAATAGGAGACTTCAGTAGTAATGCATGATCTTCAAGCAGATAGAATCATCTTTGTGTTACATTTCCTTTGAACGGTCATCATGTCCTTTGGGGTTTTTTTCTTTTTGTTTTGTTTTCTTTTCTTTTCTTTTTTTCCTTCTCCTTGATTCTCTTTTCTGTCTCAGGCCTTTCATATTCTTCAACTTCAAGTTAAAATGACCTGCGTGTAGTTTGCAACGTGAACACAGAATTTCATTTATGGTTGACAATTAATCAACAGGGAGCAAAGCTCAGTGTCAAATTAGCATTACTTTGTTGTTGTACAACTCCCCAGATTTGCCTGAATCTCTATGTATATGTGTGTTTGGAGATGTTTGGAGGGCAGGTTGCTTTTATTTTGTTACAAATATGCGCTTTTTTTATTTTACTTTATTTTAAGAAATACCAAGAGCTAGGACCATCACCCTCAAAGCAGTCAGTGTTTTGTGGGTGGTTTAATACACTCTTCCCACCGTGGCCTGACTGTATCCTACACAAAATATCTGGTCCAAGTACCACCTTGCATTGACAATGGATGTGACAATGGTAGAGCAGTTTGTATTAGTGGGCTGCAGTCTGACTGCCTTCTCATGCCCTTACCTTTCTTTGGACCCCAGCCTAAAGGCTGGAAGCATGTGCCACATCTTTTAGTTCAAGGTAAAGCATATGTGCACGCATACACGCAAACACGACACGAGTTTGTGTGACAGCCACACTGTTCTGATCATCGCCTTGGGATACAGTATTTTCCAGTGGCTTCTCTGTGTGGAGCCTGTGGATGTAACAACCTAGCAGCTCAGTAACTCTGTAGAAGTAGGGGAGTTGTCATGTCAGGTATTTTGTGGTGTCTCTCTGGAGGAGAGTTTTGGGTTTGGGCTTTTAAAATTTGTGTGAGTCACTGTCACTCTGTGCCCATGTGCTGACACCCCTGGAGCACTCAGGCACATGTTGAAGGTTTGTGCCCAAGGAAATGCTTTACAGCAAACCTGTGTGCTCACCAGAGGAAGGCTGAGGGAAGTTTGCTTTATATCCTACAAACTTACACTGCAAGATAGCAAGGAAAAGACTAAGGGTAGTAGGAGACAACAGAGTACATTCAGTTCTTAAAATCCTGTGGGCTTTGTGGGTGGTGATTTTGCTTTTTAAAAAGGAATGGAGTTATGGAAGTTAATTTCATATATCCGCTTACTGCCAGCAGGATTTTATTACTGGGATCATGAAGTGTGGTAAAGACAAGCCAAAATGGAGGTCAGGGCCTGTTATAGGACAGAGGCGAGGGAAGGGCAGTCAGGAGAGCCAATCACTGTGGAGGATTACAATGATTGACAGGGGCACCAGCCAGTCAGTCGGCTGTCTGCACCCAGCGCAGGAACCAATGAGCTGTCCCCCTGTGCGGGGACAGCCCCTGCCGCTGCAGCCGGGGAGCCCCCCTGCCGACCCGGGGCTGCGCCACCCCAGCTGCATCGCGCGGGGCAGGGGGGAGAGGACCGGCCTCCGTGGCCCCGCCCCGGCGGGGCAGGGCCCAGTCATAAGCCACGCCCAGAGGCACCACAACACGTATGTGCTTTGGGAAAACATGAATGTTGATATTCATAAAGGATCGCTTGTTTACTGAGACATCTTGCTGTTCTTCCCCAGTTCCTTTCCTAGAGCTCTGGTATATCGCAGTTGAAGCACTGATTAAACAAGATATTAACCACTTAAAGGATAAAATATTTTCTTTTCCCAAAGACAAACTATTCAGAGCCAGTAAAATATTTATGACTTGTCTAGTTTTAATATATTCAAGAAAATAAATTTATTTTCAATTACTTTCAAGGTTGGGGGGAGAAACTTTATTACTGCCTAATTCAATCTTTGGTTTAGTGCATTCTGTGTATTTTTTCCCCTGTAACTTCTATTTGCATTATGTCATATATTTTAGACAGCTTTTAGCCTTTATTAAACAGTCACAGATAATGAAGATTTTGCCACATCTATATGTAATTTCTCCTAATGGCTAATCACTTTGCTGTTAACAGAGTGCTTTGTAACTTTACTGTGATTTTTTTGGTCTGTTTTATGTTTCCAGCCATTGTCTCTCACTGTCTTTAAAACTTGACCTGTCAGTTGTAGGCAAGTTGCTTTATAACACTATATCAGTTAAATTAATTTGAGAGGCTTTCTTTGTTTCCGCTGTTTTACAGAAATGTTGGCTTATCCTGTAGCTCTCACAGCTCTTCTGTGACTCTGTTCCAGCCTGGAGATACAGTGTGGTTCCCCAATTGTTCTAAGCAGGACCACAGGCCATTTTTCTGTGTCGTTATATCATATCAATCCATTTATCTATAGCATATACTGTGGGCTTGTTGGTTTTTTCTCTACCAAACCTTACTCAGATAACTGGTTGCCTCTGGGATTTGGATAAATGCTGTGCTACTTTGGGGTTCCCCCAGATACTTTAATAGGTCATGTGAAAATGTTTGAAGAAGCAAAAAAAAATGTGATGAGAGTCCCCTTCTCTCAAAATGTAAAATGAGGATTAGTGGAATTGGTAAACCACTCAGATTTCTGCATAAGTATTATGTTGTCCCAAGGCTCTGTAACTCTCTCTCCTTTGAGTGTCTCACCACAAGTAACGTTTTTCAGATACAATTCTTTAAAAATATAATTATCTGAACACTGACCTCAGAGTAAGCTGACCCATTGGCTCTGTGCATTTAAAACTATTAAATCTCTGCTAACATATCCATTAGAAATGAATGAAATAATGATGTGGATGAAGCTAAACCAAAGCACACAATTAATTAAATTTCATTTTATATTGTGATGGATTCCTGGAGTTCTGTGGGCACTGACCAAAGATACATTTGCTTTTCTCATGCAGGGTAATTGGATTACTAGGTAGTATGAGTCTTTAATCTTTGCTGATAGAGTGAGATAAATGTCTGCTAAATACACTGAGCAAACAAGAGTAGCTTAAGAAAAGAAGTGCAAAAAATGTGTTGTGAATA